>BGKB01000021.1:0-509272 GCA_003116975.1 Aurantiochytrium sp. KH105 | reverse complement strand
GTGTCTTCCTTATGAGGAACGCATCAAGTTGCTCATCGGGCAGCTCAGCACTCAACAGAAGGCTCGAGAGCAAGCTGAAAGACTGGCAAGGGCAGCAGAGCTTGCACCGAAGGACGCAGCAGCTGCAGCAGTTATACAGTCTGGGTCATCAGGAACAGGGCGAAAAGGCATGGAAGCCAAATCTGCCAGCGAGATTCAACTTCTTACGGTCACGAACCCAAGCAAGACACCCAAGCAAGACCCCCAAGCAAATCATGCAGACTTTTCTTGATCAACACGTTGAGCCCAAGCCAGCTAGCTTCCCTACAGAGACCCAGATCAAGGCAAAGATTGTCAACGTGAAGACCAAATTTCGCAAAATGCAAGCAAAACCGACCAAAAACGATATTTAACAGCAAGTTTGTCTTCTCCACGCGTTTCCTTGCCTCTGCCTGCCATCTAGCCCAGCTGCGCGGCAGTCTCCTCCGCAAACACGGTCGCAAAGCCCGCGCAAAGTCGCCCTTTCGCGCAGTTCTGCGCTGGTCCATCGTCGATGATTAGACGCAAGAGGTGAAAAAAGGGGGGTGACACAACTTTACAACGAAGGCTTGCACGGCCGTGCCGCCGGGTGTTCTGGGCAGCCAGGCGGCGGCAGAGCGAGTCTGCGCGCCGGCGAGGCGATTGGCTGAAGTGCGGAATATCGCGAGTGCCAAATCTCCGTACACCAATATGGGAAATCGTCTCCTGGTCTTACGTGGAGACGGTCTTAAAAAATATGCCACGTGCCCTTTTTTGAGCATGATCTTCATTTTCACGCACGGTTGCACTTCCTTTCATGACGTTTGTTTACGTATGCTGCTTCTCTCCTGCATTTTGAATGTCGTCGAGGAATTCTTGTTTTGCCTTTTTGTTTGAGCGCGGTCTCAAATTTTACGCAGAGCTGCGCTTCATTTCATGAAGTTTGCTCACGCGTGCTTCTCCTCGCATGTCTCTCGAATGCTGAAAGAAGAGTAAAGTTTAGATCATTTCTGTGTTCGCAATTACCAAACGTGCAAAAATATCTAGTTATCCATGCGGATCGGATTAGTGAGGTAGGTAGAGAAGCTTGTGGCATTCCGCCCAAATTCTCGTCCGAGACCAAAAAAGGTGAAACATTTTCACTTGGTGAAGGTTTGCTTCTTTTGCCTGCGTGAAGTGAGTAGAGTCCTCGTTCAGCATTTTAGCCGAGTGCAATCTCCCGACCACGATTTTCTGGAATGACATCTTCATAGGTGTCTTCGACAACATCATTGTCATCCTCGCAGAGCTGTGGTCCCTCCTCATCCGCAAGAGTAATCGTAGGCGTTTCATCCTCCTGCGAAGATGGAGCGGCGCCCGTCTCCACATCAGGAAGCGGAGTTTCCGTCCGAGTAATGTGAATGGTCGCAGCGACGCGTGCCCTTACCTCGACATGTGCCGCATGTGCGACGAAAAGCAAAGCAAGATCGACAAAGAAGAGGCCCAAGGTTGCGCTCGAGGGGACATGAACGTAGATCTCGAGCCAAAAGCCGCCAATGGCAATCAATTTTGCTAGATACACGAGAGAAAGTGCGCCTGGAGCGCACTTCATGTAAACCAATTCTTGCGGGCCTTCGTGCATGAAGTCAAAGAAGCAGAGCAGGCCTGCAACTACAGACAGAGGGAGGGCGCGAAAGATGTACTCATCGGCAACGGGGGCGCCAAAGTCAGAGTCCTCGACGTAGGTCCAAACGGCAATGCCGCCGACGGCACTGAGCGCAACCATGAAGATGGGCAGAAACCAGGCCACAGCGACGCCGCGCAAACGTGACTTTCGACTTGCCAATTCAGGCGGGTTGAAACGCTGGATAAAAAAGTAGTTGACCTTGGTCGCGGCGATAACGGCGTAGCCAAGAACGAAGTTGACGTAATGCTCGACCGCTTGCGTCACGTCGGCATTAATGATGCTGAGAAGGCCCTCTCCAATCATGATGAGGCCCAGCTCGCTTTCGCGGTGGGACAAAAAGCCCACGTCCACGGGGAGCGAATTTCTCTTTGTGACGCAGCCCGTAGACGACTCCACAAAGACGAGAAGGAGAGTGATGTAGTGGCCGGCGCCCCACAAGAAGACGGTCAGTAAAACATTGGCTTCGAAGGCAATGCAGAAAAAACTGCAAACCAAAAGCGCCACATTGATACTGTAATGGTAAATGTAGCGGCGGGCAGAACCTTCGGCGGGCGCATTCCGATTGCGAAAGGTAAAATAGAGCTCAAAAGCTTGCATGACCGTCGTCAGCTCATAGAGGAGCTTGGCCGTCGCAAATGAGTAAAGGTAGTTGGTAAATCGTTCCGGGTCTGCGCGAACCTGACTGCTGACGATGACCTCGCTCGAGAGAAAGGCTACAAGACCGAATTGGAAGAGACCCACGGCGCGGTGAAAGACATCCTCGGAAAGAAAGCGCGACTGCAGAATGTTGCGCTGATTCCAGCAATCAAGAACGGCAGAGGCCTCGAACACATAGAGCACAAGAGTGGAGAACTGAAAGTTTTCCAGGTCGCTGAACTCGACTTGATTCAAGCGATACGCCAGCGCGACAACGACGAGGTCATAAAAGAGGTTTTGCCACTCCATTTCATGCGAAGAGTGCAAGTGCTGCCAATCGACGCGCGGAACGTACGGGCGGTAAAAAGCGGTTTCGCGCATGGTTGCCCTGAGTTGTCGCATGATAGCCTTGCGGGTCGACAAGGCTGGAATGCGAACATAATTTTTGGCGCGATGATTTCGATGCGAGGACATTTGATGCGCCAATCGAACGGGTCCGCTTGCAGCGCTCGCCGTTTTAAGGACGCCGTCCACAAAGCTCTGTCGCCGCGAACGCGAGCCCGTAGACGACTCGCTATTACTTCTACCCCGACCATGTCGTTGGCCTGCATTGGCTTTGTTATCCCCATAGCCGTGGAGCTGGACTTCTTCTTCGGCGAAAAGTTGGAGATGATCCGCAGAGCAGTCTTCTTCTGGGCTTCCCCTGCCCTTTTCACCGTCTTGTTCATTGGCTAACAGGCGAGCGCGCTCCATGCACTCTTGCTGCAAACGTTCGCGTTGCTCGCGCCGCAGACGCACAAATCTTTTGAGCTTGGCGATCGCAATGATTGCAGCCACGGTGCGATTGAGTTTTCGCTTACGCTTGAATTTGCCGCGGAAAATGTCAAAGCTCAGGAGCGCCAGGAGCAGCACGTCTGCAATAAGAATCACGTACACGGGGTCAAAGTCCGCAGCACCAAGGGGGAAGAACGTGCATGGGACCAGGACAAGACGTGCAAACCAAACTCTTTTGCGCTCGTGACCTTGCGCAAAGTACATGCGGTTCCGACGACTTCCCCGGCGCCGTTGGCTCGGCGGTGATGGCGAAGAGCGCAAGGAGGCCTTTTTACTGCCTTCTTCAGCTTGGTCGTCGTCACTACTCTTGTCAGGCAGTGATGGTTTGGCCTTGGAATTCACATCTTCATCTTGCGAGGAAAAGCGAATGCCGAGCTCCTCCCAAATGTCGACCTGGAGGAGCTGCTGGACTGCCAAAAGGAAGGTCGCGCACGCCAGCGCAGCCGCGAGGAAAAAGTAGTACTTGTCCCGTTTGGCCGAATACTTTTTTGCCTCGTACTTGGCCTCTTGATAGTCCTCGTCCTCGTATGAAACGTCAGGATAGAGCTTGTTGTGCAAATAAAGCATCTTTTTCAGCGCCACGCCGCAAGCAACGAGCGCGCAAGAGTAGAGCGCAAAAAGCTCAATCCACATGGATGCCACAGAGACGGGGCCGCGGAGAAGAATGTGGTCATTCTCGTTGAAAGGCAAGGTTGTGAAATGCAAGAGCTGCAGAATACCCATGAGCGCGTAGCAGAGGAAAAAGAGGGCAATCCAGTCGGCCGTGAGCACGGGAATGTCCACGCCATGGTCGTTGCCGGAGAAGATGATGATTTGCAGGACGCCTTCGCCCAGCATAAGCATGGTGAACTGCCCGAAGCGAAGAATGCAAAAGCCCACGTCCCACGGGATGCTATTGGCCTTGGACAAGCTCCCGGACACCACAAAGCCTGTCCAGGCCAGACGCGAGACGATATAGGTAAGAAGCCATACGGTGGCGACGGCGAGCAGCGACTGCTCGGTGAGAATCATGGCGAGCGAGATGACAATGACACAGACAGGAACACATTCCATGATGGCTGCAATACGCCCGTAAGCCTTTGCATTTGGCTGATCGTGGGCGGTTATCCAAAGTTCGAGCCAGATGCCAAGTTGAAGGAGATGGCTTGCGAGCATGCAAATCGTAAAACCGAGGGCCTGGCCATTGCTGTAGTCCTCTAATTCGCTCACTTCGGTGAGCTGATGCGCAGCGAGTCCGAGCAAGAGCGCCTGGGTTACAAAGAGAAAGCGATGGCAATTGTCATCAAATTGCAGCATTGCGTCAAAGGTGAGGCGGGAGAACCAGGCACCGTACATGAGTAAGATGGTAGCGAGAAAGATGAGGACATTTTTCCAGGTCAAGTCTTCGCCAAGGAGCGAGCCGCTGCGAAAACTGACGCCTACGTAGAGCAAATCAAAAAAGAGTTGGGACGAGCCAACGTGTCGATTGGGGCGCGGTACACCCCACTGGTATCGAGCGTAAGGTGCTTTGTAGAATGGCATCTTGTGTCGAGGTACCTCGTGGTGGTGATTGTGGTCGTCATGATCGTGATCGCCATGATCTCCGCCCTCGTCGCCTCCATGTCCGCCAGCTTCCCCCCCTTGGTGGTGTTCCGAAGATGCGTCCCTTTTGGCGCTCGCATCATCGCTGTGATCCTCGTTGGGTAGGTCGGCGAGGCCGACGGTGGAGTCTTGCCGCCAGCGCTGGCTCACGAGTTTGCAGAGCTCGGGGCCGCGAGGACCGAGGTCGGAGTCTGCTCTGTTCACGATAACGCAGAGTTTGGGGTCCATCGCGAAACTTCGTGCTCGAGCTAGCTAGCGAGCTCGCAAGCTGGCGCCCCGTGCCGTCCTCTTGCTCCAAAGCTCTGCCTGCCTGCCTGCCTCAATTGCTGCAGCAGCAGCAGCAACAACTGCAGCAACCAAGTGCTGTCAGAGGTTTGCTTTGGCGCAGCTCGGTCTCCAGCCAGTAGAAGAGAGACAGTCTCTCGGGCAGGGCGGAGTCGTCAGTCAGTACGTGCGTTTGCGTCTTCCGTCACCGCGCACGGGCTTCTTGGCCGACGAACGAACAGCCAGCAGCCCCGAGGAGCCCGCGAAGGCGTTCTCCCCTCTCCGCTCCGCCGAGACAGGCTCGCCGAGCCGCCAGGCCGAGGCCCGCGAGCGGGTCGCCAAGCCGAGCCGAGCGGGGTCAGTCTCCGGCGGTATTTGCCGTATCAGGAGTAGAGTAGCATCTCCAGGCCTCGGCCGCCCGTTCAGGCACACACCAGGGTCCTCGACTACACGGGTGTGCGCCAAAATGCGCGGAGCCCCCCTTTTGTCGGCGTGCAGCGCATCGACAGCAGCAGCAGCAGCGACAGCACAGGCAGCGGTAGCAACTAGGATGTGGCAGCGGCAGCGACTTGATTGTGGCGTCTCGAAGAAAGCAGCAGCAGATCATCGCCAGCAGTTGTCACCATGAATGGAGTGTGCACCGTGCTTGATGATTCGACAACGCCGTGCGACAGCCAAAAGAGCGCAGCCCGCGTCTTCGTCCCAGATGTCGACGTGACCGTGTGCTCGGCGTGTTCGTCGAATGCTCGCTTGTGTCCGCAGTGCAGCCAGCACAGCTGGCACCATCGCATGTCGTACGGAACTGGACGGACTCAACGATCTGTCTGAGGTTGATCTCAACAACGGCCAACCAACACTTTGCACTTGCCTGATCGATCGTCGTGCCAGCCACACCACCTGCAGCTGCACACGCAAGAGCCTTTCGACATATCTCTTGTGCTGAGCCGCGGGACGGAGCGCTCGTCTTCGTTTCGGGGACGGAGACGGGGTCGCGCTCCGGTCCGCGCACCTTCTTCGCCCCCCACCACATGCATGCTTACATGCACGCGCGCACTGCGTGGTGGTCCTCAGGATGCACCTCTAAAAGAAGAAGCAGAAGGTTTCCGCAATGGACTCGCTCGCTCATGCACGTATACAAAATGAACGTATACCAGAGCCTGGCCTCCTCCTCCCCTTCATCTGCGATCATCGCGCCACGATCTCCACAACGCCGGCGTCCTCGTTCTGCATCAGCTCAGCTGCAGCTCCGCTCGCAGCGTCGTCGCGTTGGCCCCGAGACTTACTTCTTGTGCTGCTCGCCGTCTTCTTGGAGGAGGACATGGTCGCGTTCCCGGCACACCCCTTCCCTGTCACCGTCTCTGCTCCATATTTGCGGCGAGAGAGGCCTTCTTCCCATGCGCTTTAGATTGGACTGCGAGGCTACACGTATACTGGCCTGGTGGCTGTGCGCGGCGGAATAGCGCACTTGCGGCGCGGCTTTGCCGACTTGCGGCCGGGAAACGCCGCACTTGCAAGCAAGCAAGCGAGGGGCGAAAAGAGAAGGTCCACGCCGCGGCAGCAAAGGCAGCGGCTGCGCGCGCGCGATTCGGAGCGAGGCAGACCTCGAACGGAGACGCAGGCACGCTCGCACCGCCTACGCGCGCTCGCTCGCAGGTAGACAGGGAAGCAGACACGCAGGCAGGCAGGCAGGCAGGCAGGCAGGCAGGCAGGCAGGCAGGCAAGCAAGCGCGGAGGCAGCGGATACAAAGAAGGATGATGCTGGCATCTGCTGGGCAGCGCGCCGTCGCGACCGGCAGCGCGCTCGGGCGAAGGCTCAAGAGCACGGCCGCCGCCGCGAGCGCGGGCGCCGTGGACCCGGCCTCGCTGGACTGGGACGAGCTTGGGTTCTCGCTCGTGCCCACCAAGTCTGTCACGCTTTTCAAGTACAAGGATGGCAAGTGGTCCTCGCCGGAGCAGTGCCCGCCCACCCTCGAGGTGAGCTACTGGGCCAACATGATGCACTACGGTCAGTCTCTCTTTGAGGGCCTCAAGGCCTTCCGCCTCCAGAACGGCGACATTAGCATCTTCAACCCCCAGGCTAACTGCGCGCGCATGAACGTCGGCGCGCGCCGCCTCATGATGCCCGAGATCCCGGAGGAAATCTTCCTCGAGGGCGTCAAGCAGTGCGTCATCGAAAACCAAGACTACGTCCCGCCTGCCTCAGCAAAGGGCGCCGCGCTGTACCTGCGACCCCTGTACTTTGGCGCTGGCGCGCAGGTTGGCCTTGGCCCCGCCAACGAGTACATTTTTGGCGTTGGCTGCACCCCCGTTGGCGCTTACTACAAGGGCGGTGCCCTGAAGCCGATTGATGCCGTGGTCCCGGAGCAGTTCGACCGCGCTGCCCCTCTTGGTGTCGGCAACTGCAAGGCCGCTGGCAACTACGCCGCGGACGTCCTCCCTTCGTCCAAGGCCCGCGACGAGGGCTACCAGGTGGCCCTTTACGCCGATGCGGCCACGCACAGCTACGTCGAGGAGTTCTCCACCTCCAACTTTGTTGCCATCTCGGGAGACAAGTCCACCTACATTACTCCTGACTCGCCGTCCATCCTCGAGAGCATCACCAACAAGATGCTCAGCAAGCTGGCCGAGGACCGTGGCCTCAAGGTTGAGCGCCGCCCCGTCAAGTTCGACGAGCTCGACTCCTTTTCCGAGGTCTTTGCCGTCGGTACCGCTGTCGTCACCTCTCCGATCTCGAGCATCACCTACAAGGGCAAGGTCTTCAAGTACGATTCTTGCGAGGTGGCAAAAATGCTCTTTGACGATCTCACTGATGTCCAGCGTGGCAGCAAGGAGGACAAGCATGGCTGGCACTACACCGCCGTCAAGGCTTAAAATTAAAACTTCTAGCAAAAAACAAAAACCATGTAGCAGACCTCCTTCCCCCCCCCCCCCNCCAGTTTGCGACGCGTGCAAGGGCGTTCCGTTGCGCTGTGTGGCCTGCGGCCCGCGACGGCGCGCCGACCCTTGCCGCTGCATGCCGCAGTCCGCCCGTCTCGTGCCGTCTGGCCACTTTGAATAGGGTTCTGCGATACATCTGGGTTAAATAGGAGGCGAGCAACGAGCAAGCGAGCGAAACTTTCTTTTCATTCGATCAGAAACAATCAGCAAGAAAGCACAGTCAGAAGCTCGGAGGCAAAAGAGATTTGTACTTGTGGTGAGAGCAAAAGAGGAAAGATGAAGAAGAAGAAGAAGAAGAAGCAAAACAATATCAAATCTATGCAAGCTTGTATTCCCGGACCTCGGTGAGGATTGTGAGCGCGCGATGCAGCAACTTGCTGGTTTCCTTGAGGTTGCCGCGCGTCAGAGCAACCTGATCATCCTCGCGAAGAAGATCGTCAAATAGCTCTTCTTTGTACAACTCGCGGATAAGCTCAGTATGCACGCTCTCTTTGACATGGTTGACAAGGAAAAACATGACCGTTTTCGGCGTGAGATCGCGGATTGTGCTGCGCGAGATGCTGAGATAAGTGTCGATGAGACGCTTGATGATGCGAACCTGGGCATCCTTCTCGGCCTCGGTAGTGTCCGCAGCCATGCCCTCGCTCTGGAGAAGAGTTGCCTTTTGCGCAAAACTCGACACCATTCGCGACGAGGAGAGCGAGTTTTGACGGATTCCACGAGCTCCACCCGGGGCCGACGACGTCGTGCCATTGTTCGTGCGCTCGTTGAAGATGAAGGACATAAAGTTTGACTTGCGGCCATTCTCTTCGGTGTTCTCCTCCTCTACGACTTCCTCATCACCGGCCAGGGCTGCGGCAGAGTCTGCCGTGGCGGCATCGGCGTCGATGCCAGGAACGCCGTCGAGATCGAGCGAGTACGTCTTGGAGCGCGGCTTGTGCCTCGCGCGCATGGGCTCGGACGAGAGCGATGCAACGGACGACGCAGAGTCCGACGGCCGCGGCTCGACGAGGACGTCGAGCATCTGCTCCGAAGACGTGTACGGCATGTTGCGAATAAGACTGAGCTTGCTGGAGAAGTCCGGGTGACTTGTGTTGATGAAAGCCTGTTCGATCCGTATGAGGTTTTCGATCATTTCCTGCGTTGGGCCAAGATTGTCTCCGAGCATGCCCTGGACCACGTCAAGGACGCGTTCCTGCAGAGTGCTAAACCTCGCGAGACCCGGAAAGCATGCCTGGTCCGCGACCTCTTGCAAGACCTCAAAAACCTCCGTGACGCACGAGAGCGCCGGTTCGCGAAGATGCGTCAGCTGCCTCTTGACGAGAATCTCAAAGGAGAGCTCGGGCACGAAGAGGCTTGGGCGCGGGCCCGTGGCGTTGAGAATGGCCGTGCCAATGTCCCCATCCGAGAGTCCCTGCAAAGGAGACACCAGGAGAAGGCGTTCAGAAAAGTATTTGAAGGCGCGCGCCAAGCGCGCCCCGCCACAGAGACCGTCCTCGGAGCGAGCCGCTCGACCAGGGTCGGCGCCGCCCCGAGCGCGGCCGTCGATCGAGTCGACAAAGTATGTCGAATACTTGCTGAGGAGGCCCAAGATGAGCTGTCCCTGCGAGGTCTTGTCTTTAAAGTCGACGGGCTCGGACCCGAGCGCGGCGAGCTCCTTGTCGACGTCGCGCAGCTGTCGCTGCACGTTTGACTTGAGATCCGGCAAGTGCTCGCGGATATGCGCGAGCAGAATGCCGTTGAGTGACTTTGTGAGATACTCTGTGCCTTGCTTTGATGCGACGCTTCGGTAGCTCGGGTGGTTGAGAAAGAAGGCGCGCTCTTTCCTGCGAAGGTCGGAGAGTGGGCTGTTGGCGTTGATTTCCGCCTGGCTCCGGTTGACGATGCCGATGTAGCCCTTTTTCAATGGAATCACCTTGCCATCGAGCGCATCAAGCACGTCGACACCCTCGTCGACGAGGTCAAGCTTGGTGAGGATGCCAATGGTCCGGTCGCCCATGGGGTCAACCTCGCGCGCCATCTTGAGCGCGTCGCTGTTGGCCAGATCTGCGTTGGCTGGCGACACTGCGAGGATAATACTGAGTGGGTTGCTAATGTACTCGAGGCACATGTTGCGAATGAGCTCCTCGATGTTGCCAGGCTGGTCCCCGACGGGGACCTTGGTGATGCCAGGGAGATCGACCAGGGTGAGGTTGAGCACATTGGGCGAGAACACCTTGAGACGGATGGCCTTGTTGCTCACGCCCTTGTTCTTGCCGGTCTCGCGCTCGGTCTCGGTTTCAATTTCGCGCCGGACCTCGTCAAAGTCTGTGAACTTTTTGTTGGGCACATGCAGGAACTCGGCGTACTCTTCTTTGCCATCCGAGTGGTAGAGCTGAAGGACAAGAGGTCTCCGAGTGCAGATTCCCGACCCGCGCGGGAGGAATCCGCGTCCTACGATGTTTTCCAGCACGGAACTCTTGCCTGACGACTGGCTTCCAATCACTACGATTTGCGGCAAGTCCAGGGCAACCTTGCGCGTTCCGATTGTGTTAAAGACATCCTGGAGCTTGTTGACGACGGGGATCAGACCCTCCATCCTCTACGTTCCCTCGTGCTCTTTCCGCTTAAGACTAACTCCCGGCTGCTGCTGCTGCTGCTGCTGCAAGCGAGCGAGCGAGCGAGCGAGCGAGTGAGCCTTTTGATATGCCCTTCTTTTCGGTCTCGGAGCCACGAGCCAGAAAGGAGACTACACACCGTACTGCAATAGCCTGGTTCTCGTCCTGCTCTGTTTGCTCTGCTCTACTCCGCTCTGCTCTACTCTAGTCTGCTCCGCTCCGATTCCAGACCGAGCCGAAGCCGAGCCGGACCCGAGCACGGCGCCGGCCTCTTCGCTGAGGATAGTGCTGCTCTCCCTCCCCCTACTAAACAAGGAGGCGGCCTAGCCCAGCACGACCTCGCCGCGCCAGCCCGCGCAGGCCAGCCAGCCCGCAACAGGAGCCCGCTCGCACGCACGCACGCACCTGAGCACGCGCCTAGGCACGCAGCCGCGCACGCAGCCGCGTCTGCCGCGCCTCGCTCGCCTCGCTCGCCGCGCTCCGCGGGCGCCGCGGCGTGCGTGGCCGGGGCTCGCTTCTCCGCGCTTTCTCTCTTTCTCTCTTTGCCTGCTCGCTTTGGCCAGCTCCGTTCGCTGTTGTTGCAGCAGATGGCAGGGCTTCGAGGGCAGGAGCCGGAAACCGCCCTTCCCGCCGCCCCCGCAAGTGCGCCACTCCGCCATTCTCCACTTGCGCCCGCGCCGCGCAAGTCGCGCAAACCGCGCAAGGCTCAGCCGGAGGACCGGGGAAGAGGAGGGGGGTGCCACGCGAGTCTGTGCGCCTCACGCGGGTTAACCTGCGATTATACGAGGCCAAGTGAGGAGTAACAGGCATTTGGGCCGCGGCGCGTTCCGCGAGACGTTCCGTCGACGCGCCGTTACGTCTGCTTGGGGCCGTGCTAGGGGGGCACCCAGGAACATGTCGGTGCCGGGAATGCGCAGAGTGGAACGCTCTGCAATGCAAGGCACAATGAATGAATGAATGAATGATGATGTCATGTGGCTGATGATGATCGACGTCCATTTCAACAGTATAGCGTGAACCTGCGAGGACTCAAAAGCGAATCTTGAATGAGTTACAGAGATAAAAGCTTCTGCGTTGATGGGAGCAGAAAGTGCTTCCTTGGTTTTGGCTGGTTTTCTGAAAGAGAAGATGATTGGCCGATGTCAGGACATTCCGCCAGTGCGCAAGTCACGAGCTTGGTGTGAGCACCGGTTCCTCCGTCCCATTCGTATTTGCTTCTGATTGTGACCTATTGCCATTATCAGGACAGATAAGGCACACGATCTCCGCTCATGACGAGAATTCTGCCTCCCTCGTCACTTTTTTCTCTTCTCCACCGAGAGAACACCTCGCTCAACCGTCTCGCTCGCGACCACCCTTTTGCCTTCTCCTGATCCTTCTCTATCATGTTCCAGCTCTGCAACAGCCAGCCACAGCCACACTGCCACACCTGCAATCCGGCCCGGCAAATCCGCGATCGCGAGGTTCCTCCTGGTTATTATACACCCCGACGCATCTATCTACTACCTCCATTGCTGCAGCCAGTGCAGTAGCTCGTTGCTGCCACATGCGTCTCCAGCTCGTGTCTTTTGCACCCGGCGCGTCCAAGTCGAGCTTGCGCTCTTCGATCTCTCCTGCGTCAAGTCTCGTCGATGAAAGAAGGTATTCCCGCCAGGCCAGAGCAGAAGACGAGCTGCAAGGCGGCCAAGCCAAGGTCCGCGGGATGCACGACGTCGCGGATCGTCTACGAGACGAGAGAAAAGGAGAAGGAGGGCGGCTCGACTTGCCGCGAGTGCAGAAAGCAAAGCAAAGCAAAGCAAAGCAAAGCAAAGCAAAGCAAAGGAAAGCAAAGGAAAGCAAAGGAAAGCAAAGAAAAGCAAAGCGAAGAAAGCAAGAAAGCAAACCGGGAGCGACCCGAGCCAGGCGAAGTTCGCGGCGCCGCGGAGCGGGCTCGCGCGCGCTGGCCGCCGGCGAGTCGCCGCGCCGCGCCCCTGCTCGAGCCGCGCAGGGCGGTCGGTCGGTCGGTCGGTCGGTCGGTCGGTCGCACGCGGCGCGGAGCTCGCGCAGGCAGTCCGTCCGGCGGGGCGGCGCAGCGCGGTGCGGAGGAGGGACATCATATCATCATGGACGCCACCTTGGGCCCCAGCGCCGCGGCCGGCGCGGGGCCGCTGCCGGCGGGCGCGGCTCGCAGCGCGCGCGAGAGGGGCGTGTCCGAGGACGATGTGCCGGCGCTCGTGTCGCCCAAGCACCCGATGCCGCGGCCCGAGGCCAGCGGCGGCAGGGCAGAGTCCATGGTCCTCCCCGACGACGAGGAAGGGGAGGACGCCAGCGACGAGGAGGCGCGCCTCGCGGCCGCGCTGACCGAGAAGGAGAAAATGGCCTTCAGGGCCGTGCGCAGTAGACTCGTGCGCGAGGAGCTCCCGTACACGCTCAACAAGATCATCAAGCTGCTCCAGCAGATCATGATGGAAATTGACCCAGCCACCGGCGGCGCGCAAGATAGCGCCCGCAACGGAACTGCCACGCCCCCCATTTTGCATACGAGCAGTCTTGGTGGCACCACCGCCTACAACAACAACAACAACAACAACAATGCGAACGAGAGTGGTACAAGCAATGGCGTCAATGGACGCCGAACATCGTTGTTGCGCAAGGAGGAAAATTTTCTGCAGTCGTCAGCCGCTTCGACCGCCTCGGGCCCAGCCGTCTTTGGTGGGAGCCCTGGAAACAGCGTCAACGCTGGGGCAGCTGCAGGAAACGGCGCGGAGCCGCGCTCCGCGCACGACAGGCTGCCGACCATGAGCAGTGCACGAAGCACCGGGTCAGGGGCCTCGGGAACGAGCTCCCGTGCGGCGCGCCTTCCGAGCCCCCTTCAAATCCTGCGGAACCGTCCTTCGAGCCGGGCCTCCTCACGCATGACTGTGCAGACACCCGTGGGCGCCGCGAGCGCCATCGAGCCGCCCGTCACGGCCACCAACACAAAACTCGCAACGCAGGTCCAAATGCAGCAGGCGCAAGTTGCCTCGAGGTTCGCCACTCCAGAAGGCGGACTCCACATGTCACATAAACACACGAAATCGAGCGGTCTCGCGCAAGCGCAGGGCCAAGCTGGAGCGTTCCCAATGTCCATGAACAATGGTCTGCGCAATCTGACACGAAAGGGTTTTCATGTCGGTCTCGGCGGCGCCACGTCTTCGGCAGCCCCTTCGGTCTCGTACTCGACTTCGTCCAGTACCTGGATGGATGTTTCGCTTCTGATGGACGGATACTATGTTCGGCACGCCGATATTGACCTCCGGCTGCATCGGCCGTCGCGCTCCATTGTGTCTCGCCGACCTGGGTTTGTGGCCAGCGGATCGCATCACCACTTTCACACACAGCTGCATCAGCCGCATCACCCTTGGATGCTGGACCAGGTCTACGAGGTCTATAACCAGGCTCGAATGCAAGTGGAAAAGCTCGAGGGGTTCTTGGAAACCTTGCATACCGGAGAGGGCGGCGACATCGAAGGGGCCTCGCCGCCGCCCGCCTCGGAAATGCCCTCGGAGCAGCAGACCCTCGATGCACAGCATTGCCTGCACGACCTTGTCGTGGCCCTCACGGAGGCACGCAACGTGATGACGAATCCCAGTCCCAAGACCTTTCCGCAGGTTCTACGTCCAGCGGATACGCGCGGCGGTTGCGAGTTCAAGCCCTGTCCTCCGCAAGAGATCCTCATTGACTTTTCCGTGCACCTCAACGACCTCATAGTCACTGCGTATGAGCTCAGTTACTTTGCGCAGGGAAACAGCAAGGAGACCTCTGTTCTCACAGACTCCTGGGTGCAAACGTGCGACTACACGAACAAGGTCTTTCGCTTCTCGGACCCGTCGCGGACTGTGCAAGTCGTGGACCAGGTCCAAGTGCACTTCAAGGTTCATTCTCTCAAATGGGTCATGGAAAGCATCTACGAGGCTTACAATACGGCCATTCGAATGCTTCGCAAGCTTGAGTCGCTCAACAAGCATGATATGGCACTCAAGTTCAATGGTGGTCCGGCCGCCGAAGCCGAGGCGCGTCGAATCCAAGACGAAATGAAAAAGTTTGGCTCCATTCCGGCGCTCAAGTACTCGAATTGGATCACAGGCTAAAAAAAAGCTTTGCGTCTCTTGGTTCTCGCCGAGGATCTCGTCCAAAATCACAAGTTTTACGTGCATGCCGCACTGGATATGTGTCAAAAGTATTGTTTTCCCCCTCCTTTTTTCCAAAGAAATTGTTCGCCAGCGCAAGAATGTTTATTTTTGCTCTTGCGCGCGCGCAAGTAAACTGATGGCTCTTTGCAACGAACGTTCGTCTTTGATAAAAAACCTATCTGCACTTTGGCGGCTGCCTGCATCACCTGTGATTTTCTTTTCCTTTTTCTTTTTATGCAGACTGCATGTTTGGAGGTGCGTATTGAACCGTCCATCACTTGGCGCCGTCAGCAAGCGTTTCCTTGAGAAGCTGGACAAATCGCCAAACGTCCATGTACGAATTATAAATGGGAGCAGGCGCGATGCGCATCACGTCGGGCTCGCGCATGTCGCAAATGACGCCCTTCTTCTCGAGAGCAGAATGCACAGCCTTGACGGGGTTTGCGAAAACGAGCGAGAGCTGACTGCCGCGCTCGTGGCGACGCGTAAAACCAGGGGTAATCGATCTGCACGCGCCAGTTGGAAGCTCGCTCTCC
The DNA here is from genome assembly GCA_003116975.1 of Aurantiochytrium sp. KH105. Lineage (NCBI taxonomy): Eukaryota > Bigyra > Thraustochytrida > Thraustochytriidae > Aurantiochytrium > Aurantiochytrium sp. KH105. Next base: position 494,073 of record BGKB01000021.1, on the reverse strand, counting down.
AAAAGCAGCTCGAGGTAGCGCGTGAGCGACTCAGACTTGGCCCGCAGTCGAGGCATGGTGGCAGTGCGAAAGAGCTCGAGTGAGGCGCGAAGGGTGGCAAGGGGCAAAACGCAAGGGTTGCTGAGTTGCCAGCCAAATGCTCCCTCGGTAGGAAGAAACTTGGCGTCCATCTTGAAGCGGTCCTCCTTGCGGTGGCCCCACCACCCTTCAAAGCGCGGGAGCGACTTTCCGTCCCCGAACTTTGAATGCACAAAACAACCGCCGATGCCGCCTGGACCGCTGTTCAGGTACTTGTACGTGCACCAACACGCAAAGTCGACATCCCAGTCATGGAGCTTGAGCTCCAGATTGCCTGCTGCGTGCGCTAAATCAAAGCCCACACGACAATCATCGCCGCAGTGCTTCCGCACAGCCTTGACGATGCGCTCGAACTCAAAGGCCTGACCCGTGTAGTATTGGATGCCAGAGAGCATGACAAGTGCCAGGGAGTCCGCGTGCTCCGCGATGAGGGCTTCGATGTCCTCTGTGCGGAGCGTCTCCTCTCCGGACCGAGGCTTGGCCTCGACGAGGCATTCATCTGGGTCAAAACCCTTTTCGCGAATTTGAGACCGCGTCGCCATCCAATCCGAGGGAAAGGCTTTGGTCTCAATGAGAATCTTGTTGCGCGTCTGCGTAGGACGGTAGAAAGACACCATCATTAGATGAAGATTGACGGTCAGGCTGTTCATGGTCGCGACTTCGCTGGATTGTGCGCCGACCACATGGGCCATGTCTTGGATGCAGAGCTCGTCGACGGTGACCCAGGGTCGAGTGCTAGCAAAGTGACCCTCGACGCCGAGATTCGCCCACTTGTCGAGCTCCTCGGTGACATACTCTTTCGCTTTTCGCGGCTGCAATCCGAGCGAGTTGCCGCACAGGTAAACGCAGGACTCGGACTCTGGATCCGCTCGGTCGACCCGCGGAAAGATGAATTCCTGGCGCAGTTCGCGCAGTTCGTCGCGGGCGTCGAGTTGCTCTGCAAACCACTGGGAGCCTAGGCCCTTGCTCGGGTCCGTAGCCTCGCCCTCGAGCGCCACGCCCAGTTCGGTGGCAGCGCGCTCGAGTAGCGCCATCTTTCTTGACAAGCTATCCTCTGCTCTCCCGCTCTCGACGCGTCCGTGCGTTGGGAGGAAGCCTCGCTAGTCTCGCAGCTGCCCAGCCCGCGTCCAGACCTGGGTCCGCTGCAGCTTTCGTCTCGGCTTTGGAGGTCTGTTTCGTCCACGTCGCGTCAACCTCGCTATGTTGAGATCAACTGGAGTACAGAGCGCAACACTTCAAGAACGAGGTCGACCAGAACACGTACAAAGACGAGGACGAGGACGAGGACGGGGACGGGGACGAGGGCGAGGACAAGAACGAACCCTGGAAGGTGAACTGTTGGCGAACGGCTGTCTTGTCTTCGTCGTCGTTGACTAGCGCAATGGCCAAAAAGAAGAAGAAGCAGCAGCAGCTCAAGCAACAGGACCAAAAGCCACGCGAGGCCTTGACCAAGGTAGCTGCGGCGCTCGAGGCTCTCGATGGAGAGGCTCTTCGCCAAGGTCTGCGAGAACATGTGCAAGAAGCAAATACGCTACAGTCAGTGCCTGCTCATGCGCGCGAGAAGATTGAGCAGAATGACGCGTCGTGGATCGTACGCAAGACCGTGGGAGAGGCGTTCACGGGGGGCAGATCGACACCCGTCTTTGAGGTACAGACCGGCGACGAAGCACCTTTTCTTATTTGCAAGCTGGTCGACATTGCCAATGTAGATTCGCCCAAGGGGCGAGTGATTTCTCTCTCGTACGCCATGGAGGCACGTTTCTACGCCGTCTGTACAACGCAGCTTGCTGCAGACGCCGAAGCTGGCGCGAGTATCCCGATCCCAGCGTGTATTCACGCAGAGGTTGACACGGACTCAGGACGATTTGTCTTTGTGATGAATGATTTACGTCATGCCTTTCCGCTGCATCCCGAATTTCTCGCGGTGGATCAGGCTGCGCTCGTAATGCAGTGGATTGGACGTTTTCATGGTTTCCTTTATACGGGCAAGGCGCGCAATGATCTCTTGACGGCGAGTCATCGCGGCACGTCAGAAGGCCCCGGAGGCTGGACTTGTGGTAGTTTTTTCAATCCAGGCAAGTGCGAGATGCGAGGGGAACAATCTTCGTCATCGTCAAGTTGGCCGCAATGTGTCCAATTTTTAGCCAAACGGCATGCGAACATTCTTGCGCGACCTGGCATAAAGACACTTGGTTCGCGTCTTTTGCAAGCGCAGACGTTTGTGAGCGCCCTGATACACCCAAGCGATCCGTGGGTCAAGGCGCAAAGTCCCGAGGTGCAACGAATTTCGCGACTTTTGCAAGAGTTTGCAACGATTATTCATGGTGATCTCAAGGCTGCGAATCTTTTTCTGAGCGAAGATGCCTGTGCAGGGGTGGATTTTCAGTTTTCTGGGCTTGGTCTGGGATGTGTTGACCTGGCGTACTTTTTCTTTCCCGATGCTCGCGGTGACTATTTTGACGCGATGCCAGGTCTGATCAACGCGTATTGGGACGCGCTCGTCGAGACTTGCCCACGATTTGCAGCATTTCCATTGGACAAGCTGGAGCGTCTCGTTGATTTCGCACAGGTTGATCTTTTCCGTTACTATCTTGAGCGCGGCTGGGTGCCGGCGAGTGTGCGTGATGTGCTTATGATTGAGCGAGTCAATGCTACCTTGGGCACTTTGGATGAATATGAACAGATTTCGAGCGCAGCCTACGCAAGCGCAATTCAGACTGTCTTTGGTTCTTAGCCGCAAAGAGGGCAAGAGCGACGCGCGAGATCTTACAAGCTGTTGCCAAAAAGACTCTAGCGGGCGAAGACAACGCAAGATCTTACAAGCTGTTGTAAAAAGTCCTCGCCTATTTTTGGCGACAATTTTTGGGGGGGGGAGGGGAAGGGGAGGTGGGGATGTGACCACGCATCGAAAAAATGAACATTTCGCAAGTGATCTCCATTCTTCTTCTTGGATCCTCGTTTTTGAAAAAAAAAATGAATGGTACGACAATAACTACAGATGAAGATAATTTGTTGGTGATTGTAAAAGGAAAAAGATAACACAATCGTTCATTTCATATTGTCGTCGCTTCTGGCAACTGCCATTCATTCTTGGTTGCAGGACGCAGAAAGAAGGGGAAACAAAGACATGTTAAACGAAACGGTGTACGGGACGTGTGGTGGAGAATTCGACAATGAGAGCGAAAACAAATGAAGAAAAAGGTGCCGCTTGAGATGATGCGCACGTTTGGAGGAGGAGCACAGGGAATCCCACCCCAGGCCCTTTTCCACGACTCGTGGCAGAACGGTATACTTGCCCTTTTTCTTTTCTCTTCTTTTCTTTTCTTTTCTTGTTTTTGGAACATTTGTCTCTCTGGTCATTCTCGCATGGAGAGTATGATGTGTTTGTATGTGATAGGTGTGCGTGAAGGAGATATGCATGGCGCGTCATTGAGGGACGCAAAGGCCGATATGATTTTAATGTTTGGTCGAGGGGGTAAGCTCGCACGCTATTCGAGGTGCCCCGACCATCAGCGAAACAGATGCCGCTCGTGCCGCTCGCGGTTGTTCAGGTTCGGTCCAGTCCAGTCCAGTCCGGTCCGGTCCGGTCCGGTCCGGTCCGGTCTGATTCGATTCGATTCTCTACATGGGGTTGCGCTTGGCGTGAATGACAGCCTGGGTAAGGTAACACTCGCCGCTACAAAAGAAAAACTTGGATGGGTCCTCGTGCGGCAACGTCCAGCTCGAGTTCGAGATGGTACGGGGATACAATTTGCTGCAATGTCTGCATTTGTGAAGCTCTACACTGGGCATGTCTTCGTCGGCGCCGTTTCCGAAGTTGAGCATGAAGCGCTTATCCACGAGCATATTGCCGTCAGACATGGGTGAACCGGGCGCCGTGGAGCGGCCCCCATCGACCTCTGTCCAGGACTTTGAGCGCGCAAAGGGCATGGGGCCATACTTGCCCCCGGTTGCCCCCGAGGCCCCCGCGGCAGAGGCTCTTCCGCCCACGCAGCAGAGCGCATCGTGGCTTTTGGTGCGCTTGCAGCCGGGCGCATGGCGCTGTTGGGCTGATGTTTGTGATCCTGTGTTTGCTAGTGCGTTGTTGCTTGCGGCGAGAATCTGCGAGAGAACTCCCTTGCGTCGCGCGACGGGCTGCGCCGCGGTTCCTGTGTGAGTGGAAGACGACGAGGACGACGATGAGGCCGACGCCGAAGACTGGTGGATCGCGTACCGATCCTCGTCGGGGATAATTCTCTGCGGCTGAAAAGGGTGGAACGAGCTGCCGCCGACGCTGCTTCCGAAGCTGCTGCCGCTGACGCTGCCGGCCTCCTGCGGCGCCACGGCGGGCGGCATCGTCTTGACCCCCGCCGCCGCCGCCGCCGCCGCTGCCGCCCCCGCCGTCGGCGCCCGCGCGCCGCCGGCCGAGGATTTTTCCACGCTCGCCGCCGGCGACGACGTCGCCGTGCCGCCGCCGACGGGCGACAGCGAAAACCGCACCTTGGACTTGGGCCGGGGCGCCGGCGCGGCCAGCGTCATCGCCGCTCCTGCGCCGCCGCGCTCGCTCTCCCGCACGCCGCCCGCGCGCGCCGCACGCGCACGCCGCCCGCGCGCTCGCACGCCGCCGCCGCCCGCACGCGCGCGCCACGCGCCCGCCTGCGATCTGGTTTTGCCTTCTTGCTCTTCTTCTCCTGCGTCTTCTTCTCCTTCTCCTGCTTCTTTCTTCTTTCGCCTCTTGCTTGCTCGCCTGCTGCGAGGCCTTCTCTGCCGCCGCCGCTGCTGCTGCGCGCGAGGGCGCGGCCGCGGCGGGCAGGAGGGGCGCGGCGGGGGCGCGGCGGGCGCGAGCGGGGGCGCGGAGGGCGCGAGCGGCGCTAGCTATCTATCGATGTGTTTGGCGCGCGCTCGCTCGCTCGCTCGGTCTGTCTGTCTGTCTGTCTGTCTGTCTGTCTGTCTGTCTGTCTGTCTGTCTGTCTGTCTGTCTGTCTCGCTGCTGCTGTGTGCGTCTTGATGGAGGTGTATCTATCTATCTATATGTCGGGCGAGGCGCGACGCGACCGCCCGCGGCGCGAGAGGGAGAGCGCGCCGCCGCGCGACGCAGCTGCTGCCTGCCGCCGCGGCTCTTCCGCCGCGCGCGGGCGCTATGGCGCGCGAGCGCTATGGCGCGCTCGCTATCGATGGAGATAATGGAGCGCGATGGAATGAAATGGAATGGAAAGGAACGAAGTGGCACGCAACGCGACACAGGTGACGAGCCGACGCGCCAGGCAGGCAGGCAGGCAGGCAGGCAGGCAGGCAGGCACGGCTCGCTCCGGCCCGGACGCTCGCCCGCTGCCGCGCTCTCCCTCCGCGCGCCGTCCCCGCGGAGCGCGTCCCGCCTCGCCGCGTCGCGGGCCCTGTCCCTGTTCTGCCTTCCCTCGCCGAGCAAGCGCTCACTCAACCACCACCGCGACGCCTGCTCCTTCCTCCTCCCGATGCTCGATGCCGCCGCCCCGCCTCGCCGCGCCTCGCCTCGCCTCTCCGCCGCCGCTCGCTCGCTCTCCGCGCCTGCGCCGCTGCGCCGCTGCTGCTGTCTGCGGCTGCGCTCGAGCGGGTCTGCTCGCGCGCGCGTGCAGGCAGGCAGGCAGGCAGGCAGGCAGGCAGGCATGCGCGCGTGCGTGCTTGCGCGGGCCTGTGAGCGCGCGCCTGCTTGGCGCCTCTCGTTCTCGCCGCCTCTCCGTCTATCTTGAGCGAGCCCGGCGACGCGACGCGACGCGACGCGACGCGACGCGACGCGACGCGACGCGACGCCGCTCCGCGCGACGCCGCGTGCCGCGCGAGGGCGAGCCGAGGCGAGACGGCGCGCCGCGTCTCGCGGCCGCGGGCGACGCGGCGCGAGGCAAGCTTGAGCAGATCGAGCGACCCGGCGGCGCGGGAGGGAGGGAGGGAGGGAGAGGGAGGGAGGGGGCGACGAGGCAGGAGGATCGGCACAGGCCGGCCGCCGCTGCTGCTGCTGCGCTTGCTTCCTCTGGCCGCCTTCCTTGCCTCCTTTCTTCGCTCCTCCTTCCTCCCCGCGCCGCGCCGTGTGTTCCGCAGCAGGGAGTCACTGTGATGCGCGTGTTTTTTGTTTGATTATTCTTCCTCCTGCGTGTGTAGTGTGTATAGTGTTGCGGCCTACGGCAGGAGAGGTAATAGTAAAGTGGAGAAGCAGGGCGCGCATCTTGTCTTAGGGATGAATACAACACAAGGTCGCTGCAGCAGCAGCAGCAGCAGCTGCAGCAGCGAACAACTGCGACGCGGTCGAGAGAGAGACTGACTGACAGTGACTGACTGTCAAGGGTGGCGAGGAGGAGGAGGAAACAGAGATGGACGGAGGGAGGGACGGAGGGAGGGACGGAGGGAGGGAGGGATTGAACACACAAGCACGAATGCACACACGGGCTCGGCCCACCAAAGTTTTACCACAAACAAAGGCCAGCGTAGGATGGCTGAGGCGCGCGCAAAGTACAGGCGCGGGCTCCGCGGGGAGCGAGGGGAAAATTTGGGGGGGGGGGGGGGGGGATGGAGGAGACTTGAGGTCACTAGGCCTTACCTACATGGTGCATTCATTCTTTTATCATCACAATCAATCTCTCTCTCTAGGCTATACTCAGGCTTTCCGCGATCTCCAGTCAGCCAGCCAGGTCGTCAAAGCGGGGTCGGCGCCGGCGTCGGGCTCGCCGTAGGGGAAGAGGTGGAGGTGCTGCTTGGCTTGAGCGCAAAGACGAGGATCATGATAATGACGAAGATGAGCATGACGATGAGCGCCGTCAGCATGATTTTGCGGCGGTACTCACGTTGCCGCATGCGGCGCAAAATCTGATTCGCGCCCCCAATCAGACCGCTCGTCAACGTCACGCGCTCGTGGGCGCCAATGATCGTGGCACGGTTCTGCTCCAGGTTCTGCGAAATGCTCATGGCCACCTCCTCTGTCTCGGAGAGCACTTGGCGCGTTTGCAACAGAGAGTCCGTAGAACGGTCCATGCGAGCAGTCACCTCCGAAAATCGCGAACGATCTTGCTCCGCGGCCTGCGAGTAGGAAATGAGCGGCTCGTTGCTTGAACCCGCGCCCGCACGAGAATCAAACAGGTCCTGACGCTCTGTCTTTTGCTGCACGTTCGTATATTCTTGTCGGAGCGCCTTGAGCGCCTCTTTGTGCGCGCTGAGCTTTCGTTTCAGACTGCGCAGCAAACATCAACAATACAGAATAATGTCCTCTCGTCAGTGGCAAGGACATTGATTGGCTAGGGACAGCGATTTATGCTGCGATATCAACTTACGCTGGGCTTGGGTCTGTGCGGACTTCGACATTCATTTGTCGGATAAGCGACTCCGCTTGCCCGAGATCGAGGTCGCATTGCTTGAGCACGCTGCGTCGCTTTGCAGGATTGTCTTGCAGACCATCGACCTGAGTAAGGCTGTCGCGCACAGCCTCCAGGATCGCCTCAAACTCGGCCTCATACGAGACGAACATGTTGGCCTTCGCCCGGGTGGCCGAACAATCTAGCTCTCAGAACAGCGTAGCACAGCGCAGCAATAGGTCGTGGCGTGGCCGCCCTTTCCTTTCGTCCTCGTCCCTCGTTGTCGCCGTCGGCCTCGCTCGATCGTCCAGCAGACTCGCCAAAACCTTGGCCAGCACAGAGGAACGTCAGATAGGTAACCGAGCTCTTGCGGCGCCTGCGTTAGGCCTTCGCGTCGTGCGTTTACCTGCTTGTGCGCACGCGCGCAGCGCCCTCGCGTCTCGCCTCTCGCGCTCAGACCTTGACGCGCTCGATTTGGTTCTTTGTCTCCTACCCGAGCTCCTACTACCCTTCGCAACGAGATAGGCTATCTCGCTCTCCGTTGTTCCCTTGCGCTATAAATGGACAATTTCCCGTCTAAAGTAGCGAAAACAAAGAAAATAAATGAGATGAAAGAATAAACAAACGGCGTCGAGTTGCTCTGCTCACTGCTCTGCTCGCTCGCGCTAAACCTGAAGCACTCTCCGTTGGCCGCGCACGAGCGAGCGAACGCGAGCGCAGGAGGCCCGCCTCTCACCCACTCTCGCTCGCGCCGGGCGATACACCGAAGAGGCCGAGGACCACAGGCACGATGAACGCACCAGATCGGGAGGAGTCCGTGCTCCTCGACGAGACCACCGAAGTCAAGTAAGTCTTGGGCCGCGCTGGCGCGCAGCGCGGAGGCGCACTCGTCACGGGCGCGAAGACCTGGAAAAAGGATCTGACAGTCTTTTCCCTCTTGCTCTCGGCACCTTTTCTTTGTTCGCGCAGGGTTGGCTACAAGGTCGACAGCAAGATTGTCAACTCCGCGGACTTCATCTTTGTCAAAGAGGACCATACTTTGGGCAACATGATGCGCATGTACGTTTCAAGCATTTGTTATACTAGCAAGCAGCTCGTATCACATCACCTTGCTCCGTGCGGCAGCTAACAGATGCGCATCGCGCTTGCAAAAACGTCCAAATCACACAGGAAACTCCTCGAAGACGCCACCGTCCGCTTTGCGGGCTACCGGCATCCCCATCCGCTCGAGACGCTCATTGAGATGAAAGTTCGCACAGATGGATCGGTGACTGCACTCGACGCCATTCAAAATGCCACGACCAATCTTAACAAGGAGATTCGCCTGCTCGAAGAACGTTTTCGCGATGCTCGTGACCAATACAACGAATCGGTTGGCATGATGTAGATTTTTTAGTCGTTTTCGTCTGCTTGCTCCGTTTTGAAAGCTTCGCACATCAGACCTGAAAGCCCCACACTGCAGCAAGCATTTATCGGGCCATCGCCTTTGTGGCCCGCAACACGCGTTCCTAGTTCTTGCGCAAGTGTCGTGGTCTTGAGCCCCTACTTCTCTGCGTGAATGGACCATCAGGGGTTATGGCAAGCATTTTCGCGCCCAAGGCGATGCAACACGCTTGCAATTTCAATCTAACGAGGCCTCGTTGATCTGGGTGTGTGTAATCTCACCTTTTACTCCTAGATTCTATAAAAGTAAAGTGAATGAAGTGAGACGACGAAAAACGCAAACCTTGCTTGCTTGTCTGATTGGCGCAACTGGTTCGTCACACATCTACGCGTGTACTACCAAATTGAGCCTTCTTCGTCTGTCACTCCACAATGTTCTAATGTGCTTTGTACGTACGTGTTCATTTGTCGCGCTCTGGAATGGTGTCGCTCAAATACGGTTTCCATGACACTTCAAGTTACTTGAGGAGGAGATGCGGGTCCCGTGCGGTAAAAAGACGATAGAGAGCCCGAGACTTCTTTCTGAACTTTGCGCTGGAACTCGACCCAGACAAAATATCCTCCAGCAATTGCTCCTTTTCATGCTCATGTCGAGTCGAATCGAGGTAGACGTCGGTAATTGACCGGAGACATGGATATTCTTCCAACACGCGCCGCGCGCCGACGTCTCCAAGGACGCAGAGGAGCATGAGATACCACATGTGCGACACATACTCGCCACGCTCGCAGTTGGTGCCCCAATCTGCGTCACGTCCTCCCGCTCCCTTGAACTCCGCGAGTACCTCTACTGCAGTCTTTGGACGATAATGTAATGCACTCATGATCGCAAATGCGTAGTCTCGAAAGAGCTCATTGGTCTTGTCCTGATCGTTGAGCAGCACGCGGCTCTCACATCCGTACGCGACGTAGAGCCACGAGAGCGCATCGGTGAGTGCACTTTGAGTTGCACGATCAGGGTTCACAAGTTGATCAGCAGACTCTTGCGACGTCTTCTTCTGGGCTCGCGCAAGTTTTTGCGCAGAGAGAACAGCCTCATTTGCGCCACGTAAGACTACAATGAGCTTGGGCTGATCTTTGGTAAATTTGCTGCGAGGTCGACCACTGGTGACAATGCGACTCCAATCGGCAAGCGCGCTAGATATGACCACTTCAAGTGAAGCATAACCTTCCAAATCTCGACAGAGCCGCATGACGAAATCATCAGCGTCCCAAAAGAGAAGAGCGGCATTGCTCATGAGACACGGCGCCGCCTTGGCATCCACCACAGGCTCGGGTTTGGTGGTGATCCCGTTCTTGAGTTGAAATCCCGCCGAGTCGGGATTGTCTGTGCTCTTAAGGAACGGGCGGTGCGCAAAGGTTACCATGCACGACGATCGAAAGCCGGATTCGACAACAAAGTCAATGTCTTCAGCGATACACATGCCTTGGAGCGCTCGGCCCTGATCTGTTTGCGCGAATCTTGGGCTAAAGACGGCCACTACTTCTGCTTGCGCGTGCTTGCCATTCTTGATCCATCGGCCGAGCTTGCACTCCGCTTGGTGGCGTTTCTTCCTCGCCTTTTCCTCTGCTTTCGCTTTACGCATTGCTTCTCTTGCTTCTGCCTTTGTGAGACCTTCCAATTTCTTTTCGGAAATGTCAGGCTTTAAAGCAGGAGGCGCGGGAGCATGTTGCGGACCCGATCCATATGCCTGTGCACTGCTGTAGAGTACCGATGATGATGATGATGATGATGATGATGATGAAGAAGAAGTGACTGTTGATGTGAAAGTTGAGGTTGCGAACGAGACAGTCGAGGAAAGCTTGGCTCTTGGCATCTCTTCAAATCTCCGTGCAGTTGATTGCCCTCGATATTCATCGTCTATTGTGTCAGTTGTTGAACGCCCACGCTTTCGCGTCGGTGACACCACTGGCGAGACGGAGAGAACGCTCACGGGGCTGGGTGCCATCCTTGAGGTGGTCTTCTTCTTTTCTGTAGTGACAAGCGATATGACTTCAGCTTCTCCGCGAAGCGGCGTTGGGCTCGACAAGGACTGTGTATAAGAGGTCAATTTTGAGGCAGCAGCACGGAGAACTTGAATGCTTTCATCGTCTTCTTCGTCGCCCTCGTCTTCTTCATCAGCCTCATTCTCAATTTTGCTTTGGCTAACCGTGTTGCCCAATCTCACAATGTCACCATTGCCATTGTTGTCCTCGTCGTCGTCGTCGTCTTCGTCCTCGGAGGAGGACAAGGCGAGGTCGAGTCCCTTTCGCACCATACCTGCTTGTCGTGCTGACGCTTCCGGTCCTTTCTTGGACTTTATCGCGGGCTTCGGACTGAGTCCCAGTACATTTCCCGCGCATTCGTTCTCATCCTCGTCCTCCTCGCTGTCGTCGTCAGCGTCAAGATCCACAAGGTCCACGACGCCGGCCGCGCTGCTCATGCTTGCTTCTGCGCGCTCGCGCGATGGTTGGGTTGGGTTTCTGTCTTTCTCGCCCGAGGATCTCAACTGTCTATCTACGCCGATTGGCCGCGGCTGCCTGGTCAGCGTGCGTGCGGGCAGGCAGCCAGGCTAGCTGGCTGGCCTGGGCGCCGCGCTGGTCTGGTAGACGAAGAGCAGCCCCCGCCCGACCCACCTCGCACGTGGCTTCTTCAAGCTCGAACTCTGTGGTTTCGGGTTTTGCAAGGCATTGGTATACTCGCAGTCAGGTTTCGGGCATGATGGGCTCATGAACTACGCTGTGATGTCTGTAAAGAAATTCAGATTAAGTCTTGAAGGTACACGGATGTCGGCGGAGTGCGTTCTTAACTGGGACCCAAGTTGGCGATTGAAAGTTTTCCAGAAGGGGACCGCGATTGTGATCGAGAACGATAGCAGGAAGCTCACCTCTTGCGTTCGGCTACAACTCAATAGAAGCCCTCAATCACGAAACAATTGAGCTTGTCCTGGCGCTGGCGGGTTTCCTTTTTCTGCCAAATCAATCGCCCGCGCTTGAGAGCTTTTTCACGACGCGGCATGCTTCCTTTGGCTAAGTTTTTAATCAGGCCAGCAGGTGGACCAAGTTGCCTGGCTCTGGACAGTGTTGCTGCGCCGCGGCAACGATACGACGAAAAATTTACACAGTCATCATGCTGCCGCTGGCCATGGATACGCTCTCTTCGAGCAATGCACAATGTACAGATACTTCATTGAGCCAAGGAGCTAGAGGATGGCGAGGGTGACTTTTCGATGGAAAATGGCTTCTGTCTTCTCCGAGGGCACAGAATTGTCGAAAACGAAAAGTACGCCAATCCAAATTCAATCCCCAACAAGAAGCAGGACGCTGGGCTCATGGCGCATCCTATTTAGGATATGATATTTACCGTCTCGAAATCATCACAGGCGGCTTTGTAAATCTTCGCCGCGGTCTGCAAAACTCATTTCGATTCTCATCGTAACATGCGAAAAATCAACAACAGTAAAGATCGAATAGCCTGTCACGTGCCGCTCGTATGCTGCAAGGGCCTGGGCCTGTCCTGCCTGTCGTGCTGTCTGCTCGTTGCGTCAAGCCGACTGCGAGGCGGTACTTTGTTTCTCGCTTGAGGTGCGAGCAGCTCCTCTGAGCTCGCGGATTGGGGATCGCGACCCCACCTCACGTCTTACTTTCTAGCTCTTGACTTATCTGGCCGCGTGCCTCGCAATCTTCGGAGACACCCGAGGAGCTCCAGCGCGTCGAGCGTAACCCTTCATTGTTGTCTCGCGCAAACTCGTTATTCTGAAAGACTGACTCAGAGAGAAGCAATGGCATCAGACGCGTCGAGTATTGAGCATGCGATCAAATTGATGTCCGAGGGCAGCAAACGCCTACGGTACGTCAATGGCGCATGTACTTGCAAGAGATAATATAGGCTGACCGGCATGGGCGCGATAATATCTTCTCCAAACGTATGCTCGACCATGATTTGTTGTCTTCTTTGGTGACACTCCACACCATTTCTGTTTTTTTCCTTATCGTCAACGACGTATAAACGCAGTCTCCTATTTGAAAAAATCGGCGATGCTGGTGCAATATTGCTAGCAGATGCGCTTGCGAAGAAATCGTCGCTGCAGACGCTGATGTAGGTAACACTGGGGAAAGAAGAACCGTGCGCAAGGAGCAAGAGCGACTAAACAGCAAGCACGCTGCAATAATCGCATCACATTAAACGGATGCTTAATGTTACTGTCAATGGTTCTTACACCACGCCATACACATTTTGGTTCACGGCATTGTCCATGACGCACAAACGCAGACTTTTGAGTAATAATATCGGTCCTGGTGGCGCAAAGGCGCTTGCAGATGCGCTCGCGAAGAACTCGTCACTGCAGACGCTCTGGTAGGTAGCAGTGGGGAAAAAGAAGGACTTTGCGCAAGAAGCAAAAGCGACTGACCAGCAAGCACGATGCAATAATCTTTTCACACCAAACGGATGCATAATGCTGCTATGAATGATTTCTGCACCACGCCATGCACATTTTGGTTCATGACATTATCCATGACGCACGAACGCAGGCTTTCGAGTAATAATATCGGCGATAATGGGGTAAAGGCGCTTGCAGATGCGCTCACGAAGAACTCGTCCTTGCAGACGCTAGAGTAAGTGACAGTAATGAAAGAAGGACTCTGAGGGAGTAAGCAAGAATGACTGACCAGCAAGCACGTTGAAATCATCTTATCACACCAAACGGATGCATAATGCTGCTGTCAATGGTGCTTACACCACGTCATGCACATTCTGGCTCACGACGTTTTCCATGACGCATAAGCACAGGTCTTCGAAAAGCAACATCAGCGATGCCGGCGCAAAGGCGCTAGCAGATGCGCTCGCGAAGAACTCTTCGCTGCAGATGCTGATGTAGGTAACAATGGGGAAAGAAGAACCGTGCGCAAGGAGCAAGAGCGACTAACCAGCAAGCACGTTGCAATAATTGCATCACGCCAAACGGATGCATAATGCTGCTGTCAATGGTTCTTACACCACGCCATACACATTTTGGTTCACGGCATTGTCCATGACGCACAAACGCAGACTTTCGAGTAATAATATCGGTCCTGGTGGCGCAAAGGCGCTAGCAGATGCGCTCGCGAAGAACTCGTCACTGCAGACGCTCTGGTAGGTAGCAGTGGGGGAAAAGAAGGACTTTGCGCAAGGAGCAAAAGCGACTGACCAGCAAGCACGATGCAATAATCTTATCACACCAAACGGATGCCTAATGCTGCTACTAATGGTTTCTACAACTCGCTCTGCACGTTTTGGTTCACGACATTCACCTATGATGTACAAACGCAGGCTTAAGGATAACGAAATCGGCGATGATGGCGCAAAGGCGCTGGGAGATGCGCTTCCGAAGAACTCGTCCTTGCAGACTCTCAGGTAAGTAAAAGTGAAGATAGAAATATTATACGCTAGGAGCAAGAATGACTGAACAGCAAGCACGTTGCAATTATCTTATCGTACCAACTGATGCTCAACGCTGTCGTTTTCCGTACTTGCTTAATGCAATGCACGTTTGCTTCGATAAACAAACACAGGCTGAATTCCAACAAAATTGGCGACGATGGCGCAAAGGCGCTGGCGGATGCTCTGACCAACAACAAGTCACTGTTGACTTTTTTAAGGTACGTTGCAGAAAGACTTGGTGTGGCATGGCCTGTCTTCCGCTGACGTTCGCAACGCCATTCCACAGCTTGATCGACAACAAGATTGGCAACGCGGGAGCGGAGGCACTAGCGACTGCGTTGGAGAGCAACGAAATTCTCCAAGGACTAGGGTACGTTTCCATGATGCTGACACTGTGGCACTCAATGTATAAAATGACAAGTGAATGCTCACAAGCCGGAAATTCCAAACAGTCTGTCTCGTCGCCGTATTTCCCCCGACATCCTCGCTCGTATTGAGGCTCGAGTAAAGCTCGCGAAGATTGAGCTAAAGGATCTCAGCACAGTTGCCTCTAAGGCACTCTTGGCGGATGAAAAGGTACGCTGGGGTCGCGCCAAGCTCATGGTTGTGGGCAAAGGCGCCGCAGGCAAGACATCAACGATTCGCACGCTTCTAGGACAACCGTATAATTCGGATCATGACTCAACCATTGGTGTGAAACTCAAGTTGATGCGCACGCGTGACTGGAAAGAGCGCAAACAATTCGGTGACGCTGATCTTGGCGAGCAATTTGCAAAGTACAAATACCGTCGGCAGGACGTTGCCGAGGGTCCCTCCCGACATTCGTCAAGTGATGTGATGCAACCCCCTGAATCTCCTCGCAAGTCCACTTCGAGTCGTGGATCAAAGGCGTCATTTGACAAAAGCGAGATTGCCAAAGCCGTGCGTACACCGCTTCGTCTCCATATAAAGAAGCAAGCCGACAAGCCAGACGAGGAGATTAGCTTCACGGTCTGGGACTATGGTGGACAGGAAGTCTTTTATGCCCTACACCATCTGTTCTTGACGCAATACGGCGTCTACGTGCTGGTTTTCGACATGCGCGAGGTTCTGGGCAAGGACCGTGTCAAAAATAAACTCGGCGAGATAGAGTACGCCAAGCTCGCCTCGCAAGAGGACTCGTTGGAGACGCTTCGCTTCTGGATCGACTCCATTCGTCTACACGCACCGGATGCCAATATTGCCCTGGTGGGGACATATCTTGACCAGGTACCGGACTGTGAGGAGCACGATGAAATCGAAGACACCTTAGACATGAAGGTGCTGAGACCTTGCAGCGCAAAGCCCGTTGTGCTGCTGAATGACGAAGCAAAACTCTGGTTTTTCCCGATCGACAACACCATTCGGGATGACAAGCCCAATCGGGTCAGGTCGCTTCGCGAGTCGCTTTCGAAGGCGGTTGCTGACAAGGACTTTGTCAAGAAGAAAGTCCCTTTACGATGGTCCTACTGCTTGGAGAAGCTGCTCTCGCAAGACAAGGATTACTTGTCGCTGGATGATGTAGAAAGACTGGCAATAACAGATTGCCACATTTCGAAAGAAGATGTGTCCAAGATGCTCAAGTACATGCATGAAGTCGGCGTGCTCGTGCACCTGACGACAGGCCAACATGACGTACTGCGACAGATTGTCGTGATTCGGCCGCAATGGTTGTTGGAAAACCTATCGCGTGTCATCTGCGACCCGAGCATGAATCACATGAAAAGGCACAAGAAGAAGCTGTTGCATCAAGGGAAACTGCCGAGGAATCTACGAGATGCGCTAGATGTCTGGTCAGAACGTGGAGTTGCCAGTCGGCAACTACTAGATTGGCTATGGCAAGGACAGCCGATCGAATACCTCGTTGAGCTGATGTACGCAATGCTGTTGGCATGCCCGAGTCCTTGGATCGAGGATGTCGACGAGGATGGTGATATCGTCGACAAGGAGGGTGCGCTTCTGATACCAAGCCTTTTGCAACCAGTGAAGAATGACGTAAGAACAGAGGCACTTTGTGGCCTGGGCGAGCAACGCGCTTTGGCTTATATCAAGTTCAAAGTCCTCCCCAAAGGCGTGTTCCAACGCTTCATTGCCAGTCTCATACAGAGTTTGCCGGGCCTCGTGGGCGTGAGAAATGGTGTCGTATTCTCCGACTTTGCGAGTATTGCCTTTGAAAATGTGGACATGATCCTGGAAACAAGTGGCAGGCGGGTGACGCTTCACTTCAAGAAACCCGCGAAGAAAAGTCTGAAGAGTCACGTCAAGATTCTCCAGCATTGTCTGGAGAGCATCGACGCGTCTTTCATGAGGGGAAATCTTGGACCGAAACTCTTTCTTAGCTCTGACGGCTCCGAAAGCGAAGATGCATGTGCTTCTGTCGATGCATTTGCAGATGCTACTTACAACGAGGTTCCCTCATTGCAAAGGGGAATACGTCTTTCTTTGGCACTGTTCTCGCCATTTGTAGAGGATGGTGAGGCCGCACGAGGCTTGTATTCATCCGTCACCAGTGATGCCAAGCCTTTCGACGTCTTCCTGTCGCATGCCTGGGGTGAGAACATGGAGGTCCATGGAATGGTGAAGGCCATCGCGGGTGCACTTGAGGGTCGCGGAATCCGCTGTTGGCTCGACGAGAAAGACATTGGCACAGAGGTTCTCGATTCGATGGCAGATGGCATTGACCGGTGCAAAGCGGTCGTGGTCTTCGTGACCCAAGAGTACATGAGGAAGGTCAATAAAGAAAGGACAGAGCTCGACAACTGTCGAGACGAGTTCTGTTATGCTCTTCAGCGTGTAAAGCCCGCGAGTATGATCCCTTGTGTCTTGGACAAAGAGTTGGTAGACACGGGCACGTGGGCGGGGCGTTTCGGGATATCGTGGAGTGGCAATCCTTTGTATGTTCGAATGCTGAACAGGGGCCAGCCAGACGAGGTGGACGCTCTTGTACGGTCGATCAGACAGGTAATTGGCTTGCATGAGGATGCAACAAAGCCTCTCGAAGCAGCTGAACATGGTGACGATGCCAAGGAAGCTGAGAAGACGTCGGCAGCGGCAGATATAGCAGTCGCGAGTGCAAGCGCATCGAGCAGATCTGACGACCAAAACGAGAGCAACATCGTCTCAGCAGAGATGGACAATGCAGAAGATGAGGACGAGGTGATTTCTGAAGCACGTGGAAAGCGGAGAAGGCTTGATTAGGAAGATGACCGAGTTGTTGTCGACCTATGCAGCAGTACCAATGACACTGACGAAGATCATCGAGAAAGGGCGAAGCGAAAGCGGAAGCGAAGGCGAGGGATGTAAATTTATTGCAAGCGGAGGCTGTACCAGAACCATATTTTATTTTTTCGATAACTGCTTCCTTTTTGTTCAAGTTCGCAGATGGCGCGTCTTGTGTTTGCCGAGTGCTGGCACATGTACATGCAAGCTTTCGTCACAGATCTCTAAAACCTTTTTCTCTTCTTATTGTCTTGAACAGAGTTGTCAAGCACGAGCTCGCTTTGCGCCTTCACCAACAGGGATCAATTTCAGATATAAACCCCCGTGTCAGCCAGTTCTTTGATCGCGTCTAACGATAGTAGTGGACCTTGAAATCAGGCCACTGCAGAGCTCGCAGCCGTAGCGAGGTCTGCCATCGATTCTCCTTGAAGAGGCGACTCGGAAAGATGCACGAGACGCTCTTTGGCAGACTTGACCACGGCCGCACCGGCAGCTCCTTTGCCAACGAGCTCGGTCTGCATTTTCGCGAGCTGTTCTTGACGTTTCTTCAGGGCCTTGGAAGCAACCGTGAGGTTGTAAAAGGCCTCTCGGCACTGCACGGGACTGTGAAACCAAATTATGAGGTTCTCGACGCGGGAAGAAAGGTTCTCCTGACGCCCATTCTTGCGCTTTCTTGTTCCACCGCTTGCGTTTTGAAGTGCATCTGGAGAAGCTGCGATAGATTGGAGAAGATGCTCTAGAAGCGCTGACATTGGTCACGAGCACGACAATGACGATACGATCTGGCATTCCGAAAAGAATTCGCTGCTGTATTGGGTACATCGCGAGTAACGCGTAAATTCTGCATACCATGGCGGATGATCGCGAGCAGTGAGAAATAATAAAAGCAAAAAGAGAAATCTTTGGTTCTTCTCCTGCATGCGGCATCTCGATCTTACCGAAAAAAATCGCTGTGTCAAGCCAAATATCTCGGTATCTTGCATGCAGCTGTTTAAACCTTATATGCGCACAGACCAAAGGAATACCAAGCGGCTGACTGGGACTCAGGTCATTTTTGTTGGCATATAGGCCTTTAAAAAGTTCCGTTAGACCATAATGCGAAGTTCTGACCAGCATCTTTAATGTTTACTAGTATACCCAAGCAAGATGACCAGTCTCATGGGCTTGAGCGCTCGTGCTCCAGGCATCCAGCGTCTCGTTTGCAAGGCGCAGGTCTTTGTAAGGGTCTCTTTTCCTCTAGCCCCGCCCGCTCACGCGCGAGGGAGGGTAGTTGCAGTTGCGAAAGATGCCGACGCCGGCGGTCGTTCCGGGAGAGCTGGCCCCGACGCCAAGACCTCCACAACAAGCTCCCAGCGTGTTGCATGCTAACGAAAATGGGGCCAGGGCGACGAATATCGAGGAAAAGCAAGAAGATGGCAACGATGATGAAGACGACCATGCAGCTCAAAGAAAAAGAAAAAAAGCGCTTTTACCGACTGCAACGGCAGCACGCAAGGTAGCAGCCTTGAAAAGACGAGTGCATCAACTCCTGCTGACCAATCCATGGAAAGAGGCCAAGAAGAAGAAGGATGCCAAAATGGCCGAGCTGCGAGAGAAATGCGTCATGGAACTGGGCCTGAACAAAGCGCTGGACCAGCACTGGAAAGATTGCGACAAGCTTTTACGCCGGGTTGATGCCAAGGACAGTATATTTGAGCTTGAGCGCATCCGAAAAGTCTTGATTTCGCGTTTTGAAAGCCGAAATGTGGATTCCATGGAGGCCCGATATCCGGGTAAACGCACGCGAAGAGATAAAAAGTTGCTAAAGGCGGACATTGACAAGCTGATAGAGCCCGTGAAGGACTTTGACAGCTTCGAGAACCTAAAGAGTCTCTACTATGGTGCGGCGGCAATGGATATGTATCAGCGTCACAATTTGGAGATGCGCAAACGTGCTGCGCGCAAACACCGCGAAGCTTATTTTGTAAAAGAGCGCCTGCGGAGTGAAATTCGCGAATTAGAAACCAAAGTGGATCGCGCGCGTCGAGAAAAGTGGTGTGCCGAAGACTTGCATCTTTGGGAACCACATCGACTTCCCAACGCTGAACGCAAGGATCTGGCTATTCACGGAGGTCCGCGCTCGCTTGATCTTTTCGACGAACGTTGCGAAGAAAGTAGTGGAATGGCGCGTCTTGTTCATGCGCTACAAGTATCACCTGTGGCGTACGAGATTGTCAGTTTGGGTCAAACCTATTCGGACGCAATCTCCAAAGACTTTTGACGATAATTGTGGGCTTCGTTGTGTTTTTTAAAATTTTGCCATTCAGTCAGTCATTCAAAAAGAGATTGTAGCGGACAAACTTGCATTGTTGATTGGACTCAAAGTGTGTTCAGCAAGACCGTCGCCAGGGGGCATTCATTTGGGAAAAGACTTTATGTAGTAACGAGAGAGGATCACAAGGCACACGCGCTGGACAGAATGATAAAAAGAGAAACACAAGTAAAATAATATGTATCGGCGGGTTGACTATGCACAAGAGAAACACAAGCAAAGCACGCGCTGCTGATGATGGTTGGGACGACTGCAATCAGGCGAGAACCTCTGCACGGTTGTCCTCCTCGTCGTGGGCAAAATCCTCGCTCTCGTCCTCGTCATCGTCCTCGGCGGCAAGATCGAGGTTACCGGCTGCCTTGAAAGAGCCCTGGGGCTCCGCGTCCGCCTCGCCCTTGACATCGTACGAGCCGACGGTAGAGTACGGCACAAAAACGCTCTTGGACTCGTAAAAGGTCTCAATGATGTCGTCGTACTTGTCTGCAACCACCGAACGCTTGAGCTTGAGCGTGGCGGTGAGCTCGTCGGTGGCGACGGAAAAGTCGAGCGGAAGAATGGTGAACTTTTGGATACGAGCTGCGTTGGAGGGGGTGACATCGCCATCATCACCAATCTCCTTGAGCTGCTGCGTGATCTCCTCAATGAGCGCTTCGTTGTTGCAGGCATCCTCAATGGTCTCTCCATACTCCTTGGCAGGTCCGTCGAGCGCCGAGGTGCCAGGGAGCTCTCCCGTGGCACCCTGCGTCTTGAGGGTGAGCAGGACGGCCATGAACTTGCGCCTGTCGCCGACCATCATGGCGTTGGAAACAAAAGGCATGCGCGCCTTGATGGCGTCCTCAATGGGTACGGGCGCCACGTTCTCGCCACCAGCACCAATGATGAGCTCCTTGTAGCGGCCAGTGATCTTGACCATGCCACGCGTGGAGATGGCACCCTTGTCACCACTGTGGAGCCATCCCTCGGAGTCGATGGTCGCTGCATTCTTCTCCTCGATCTCGGCGACATGGTCGTCGCCGAGCTTGGGATTGGCAAGGTAGCCCATCATGATGTGGCGACCACGGAAGCAGATTTCGCCCTGTTCCTCCTCGGAGGCGTGAAGAATGTTGTCTGTGCGTGGGCACTCGGTCTTGGTACCGTCCTCGGCAACCCTGAAGACGCGGACTTCGCTGCCGGGCAGCTCAAAGCCGACGGTGCTCCACTCGTGGGCATCATCAAAGGACCAAGTCGTGGCGCCCGTGCACTCAGACATGCCGTAGACCTCGTTGATGTTAATGCCAAGGGCACCAAAGTACATGAGGGTCTCGCGAGTCATGGGCGCAGCGCCGGCAAAGGCGAACTTGCACTTGGAGAGGCCCAGCTTGCCCTTGATGAGACCGAGAAGCTTTTTGTAAATGCCAAGGGGGCCATAGCTGGGGCTCTTGCCGGATCCGCCGAGCTGAAGGGCGAGCTGGTGCTCGAGGCCCTTCTTCTTGGCGGTGGTGGAGAGCTTCTTTTTGAGGCCAGTGGTTTGGGCGCCGACAGCCTTGAGCTTTTCGGCAATTTTTTCCCAGACGCGGGGCACGCCGAGGAAGAAGGTCGGCTCGACAGCGCCGAGACGCTGACCGAGGGTGCCGCGCTTGAGATCGTAGGGTCGCGCAAAGTTCACCGAGCACCAGCCCTTCATTGTCGCGCTCATGAGAATGGGGCAGACAATGTCGACCATCATGCCGGCAACGTGTGAGAGCGGCAGGTACGAAATCAGACGCTCTTCTTCATTGGACTTGCCCACCGCGCCCGAGTAGGGAAGCACGGAGGCAGACTCGAAGACCAAGTTGTCGTGCGAGATCATGACTGCCTTGGGGCGGCCCGTGGTACCGCTCGTGTAAATGAGTGCAGCGCACATGCCGGGCTCGATTTTGGCAATGCGGTCCTCGAGGGCACCCTGTTCGACAGTCTTGCCGAGGGCGACGAGGTCCGAAAAGGTGAGGACGTTGACCACGGAGCCATCTTCGCGGGTGATGTCACTGCCGCCATCGTAAGCCCAGCAGACGATGGCCTTGAGGTAGGGAAGGTCCTCGACGACGGACTTGAATTTGTCAAAGCAAAGCTTGTTCTCCACAACCGCGACGGCCGTGTCGCTGTGGAAGGCCTTGAACTGGACCTGCTCTGCTGTGTCGGAGGGGTAGATGCCGGCGACCTTGCCGCCGGCGTGAATGGCGCCGAGTGCGGCGAAGAACCACTCTGGCGCATTAAAGCCAAAGACCGAGACGGTGTCGTGCTGCTCGAGGCCGAGGTCCATAAAGGCCTTGGCGACATTGTGAACGACAGTACGGTACTGCTTAAAGGTCCAAGACTTCCACTGGTTGCGGGGCAGAGCAGCCGGTGGCTCCTGGCCAGGGGCAAGAGGCGGGAGGTTCTCCGTGCGGATAACGACCTTGTTTCCACGCTTTGCGACGGCCTGATCAAAGAGCTCGATGAGGGTCTTGGAGGGGCACTGCTCGGCAGAACCGACGCCGGTCTCCGAATAGCGAATGTTGGCTACTGCATCCTTTTCGCAGTTCCAAAAGGGGCCATCGCTCTCGTTGTACACAACGTAGTCTGACGGTTCGTTGGCCGGGGCTGTTTCCAGAGGTTTCGGCATTCTCGCTGTTCTGTATTGAGTTGTACTGTTGTCCCGCGGACGTGTACTTTGCCTTTTTCCCAGGTCGATCGGTTGTTGCTCGGGTTTCAGTTTTGCTCGCTCGCTCGCTCAGTTACTTCTTGCTTTGCTTGCTCACCTACCTGCCTGCCTGCCATTCGGGCTGCTCGGGATAAGAGAGAACAAGCCCCAAAAAGGGAAGTGGGGACGTGAAGCACTTGCGACAGTTCCCATTTTCTTCTTGTGCGGCCGTAAAGATTTGCTTCTGTTATTTGCTATCGGTCGCTCGCCTCACCCGCCTCCCCTACTCCACTGCTATGCGTGCGGTGCAGCCTGGGCCGCTCTGCTGCTGCCGGCAGAATCTGGGCTGCTCGTACGTACCTCACTCCTCGCTCGTGTGCAGTCATGCCATCACTCTGTCAGTCAGACGTGCAGTGCGTGCGTGCGTGCGTTGCGTGCGTGCAGACCAAACTCCATCGGCCAGCTCCATGCCACCGCGGAAGTGGTGTGGCTACTACTAGCGCACGCACTCCCAGCCTCCGTTCACACTGTGAGGGTGGGAGAGCCCCTCACCCGGCACCCCTGCAAAGAAGTAGAGGCCGCGGCTCGCCTCCGCCATGCGTGCACAAGCGCTCAAGACCACCTTGATTGGACACAGTCCACGACGGCCTGCCCGGCTACGTTCTTTCTCCGCCCCCTCCTCCTCGTCGGCCTCCTCGAGGTCGTCGTGGTGCTCGAGGCCGAGGTCGAGGTCGAGGTCGCGATGCGATGCGAGTCAACCCGACCCAAGCGAGCAACTGCAACCTAGGCAAGGTCGACCCGAGTTCCAAGGCGGCCGAGACGCGTGTCCGAGCGAGCCGCGGCGGCGAGAACCGGACTGGCGCTGCGTGCCGACATGCCGCAGCCGGCACTTGACTGGCCGCGAGCGAACCTCGCCCGCGGCGTGCGGTAAGTAAAAGTAGCCGAGGGCCCGGCCGGGGTACCCCTCTTCTCCGCCGTACGCGCCGCCAATTCGCCGCTCCCGCTGCAGCTTCTTTCTTTCGCCGCCTTCGTGCGCGCGCGGGTGTCTGCCGCGAGGCCTCGGCCGTCTCGACCTTCGTCTCGGCCTTGGCCTCGGTCTCGCGCCGCGGAGGGCGCTGCAGCCAGCCAGATGGCGGCGCGACGGCGGCTTGCGGTTGCGCGCGCACGTGCGCAAGGGAGCGAGCCAGGATTTTGGTCGAAGTCCCGAGTTGGGTCGCGGCACGGCCACTACGGCAGGCCGGACCAGCCCGGCGCCCAGCCGGCCTGGATCCCGCGGCGCGGCCCTTGCGCGCCACTTGCGCAGGTGCTGCGCCGCAGACAGGGTCCCGGGGCTCGACCCTCGCGACCGCGGCGACGGGTGCACGAGATGACGAGCTTGTGATCGTCCTGGTCCACCTGGGCACGAATGAATGAAGAACAAAAATCGACAAACACAATTCAATCGAAACAACACAACAAACGACAGAACCAAACGGAGCAATCAAAAGCCAAACCCTGCAAGGCCGCCATATGTCTTGTGCTCCAGTCTTGGCTCGCTCGCTCGCTCGCTGCGTCCTCGCCGAGCGTTGCTTTCTGAAAAATGTTGCCATTTATCCCAGCCTGAGCCATGCATGCCTTGAACCATCTCATCTCGGCCAATGTAGTAAATTCCGTCCGAACCGACCAGAGATCCGTCACTCCGTCCTCGGCTCGGCACGCCAGCTTGCGCAGAGCGAGCGACCCGAGCGCGCGGTGCCGGGCGGGCGCGGCGATCCAAGACGTGCCGACGTCCCGGGTCTCCTCCGCCCGCTTCCAAGATACGCCAAGGCCCGGGACCTCGCTGCGCTACTACACTACTAGTAGCAGTAGCGAGTGCCTCTAGCTGCCTGCACACGCGCTCTCCTCGCCTCCGTTGCCTCGCCTCGGTTGCTTCGCCGCGCCTCGCGCCGCGGGCCCGGGGACCTCGCTCGGCCGCGGCCGCGCAGCGTCGGAATTGCGCGCCGCAGCCGCAGCCGCAGCCGCAGCCGCAGCCGCAGCGCAGGGCAGAGCAGCGCCAGAGGCGTGGCAGGCAGTGCACGCGCCGCGCTCGAGCAGTGCAGTGCAGAGCGGAGCGGAGCGAGCGCAGCACGTGCACGGCATTTGGACCGGCAGCGCCGCAGGCGGAAGAAGAGGGAAGGAAGGAGTCAAGGAAGCAAGGAAGCAAGGAAGGAGCGAGGGAAGGGGGGGGCGAGGGAGGGAGCTTGTGGCAAGACTTGGTGGACGCGGTTTGTTTGATGATTTGTTTGTTTGTACATTTATTTATTTGTTTGCTTGTTTGTGATGAGCTTGCTGTCGCGGCTGCGTTTGGAAAAATAGCGGCTTCTTGTAGCTAGCCGCAGCAAGATACGCGGCGGGGTTAAATTTTCGATCGACCGGCTGCGCTCAGCATTTTTTTTCCCTAAAAGAGCAGCAGCAGAGCAAGCAGCAGAAAAAGAAGAAGAAAGCAAAACCAAAACCACAGACATCATTAAAAAAAAGGATACGACGAGTGTCAAGGAGGACATCTCGAAAACACAATGGGGAGAGAGGGGATGATGCAGGCGGCCACGGCCTCGTCTGCTCCGCGCATGTGGTATAAATGAAATGAACGGAAGCGAGCGGAGCGGAGCTGGGCTGGGCTAGCACAGAGGATTGATCGACCGTGCGTGCATGCAAGAATCGGGCGGCGTCAACATCTAATTGTCCTCGTCAATCGCCTCGAGGACATCGACGTTTTGAAGATCCGGATCATCGTCGCCAATCATGCTAAAGTCGCCCTTGAAGGAGCCATCGACGATGGAGTCGTCGACCGGGCCGCCCGTGGCGTAGGCGCCAACGGTCGAGTACGGCACAAAAACGCTCTTGGACTCGTAAAAGGCCTCGATGATGTCTTCGTACTTGTCTGCGACCACGGAGCGCTTGAGCTTGAGCGTGGCCGTGAGTTCGTCCGTGGAGACGGAAAAGTCGAGCGGAAGAATGGTGAACTTTTGGATGCGAGCCGCGTTCGAGGGCGTAACATCGCCGTCATCACCGATCGCCTTGAGCTGTGTCGTGATCTCGTCAATGAGCGCCTCGTTGTCGCAGGCATCCTCAATGGTCTCACCGTAGTCGGCGGCAGCGCCCATGAGCTTGTTCGTACCAGGAAGCTCGCCCGTGGCGCCAACCGTCTTGAGGGTGAGGAGGACGGCCATGAACTTGCGCTTATCTCCGACCATCATGGCGTTGGAGACAAAAGGCATGCGCGCCTTGATGGCGTCCTCGATAGGGACGGGCGCAACGTTCTCGCCACCGGCGCCAATAATGAGCTCCTTGTAGCGACCCGTGATCTTGAGCATGCCAAGGGCAGAAATGGCGCCCTTGTCACCACTGTGAAGCCAGCCCTCGGAGTCGATAGCGGCAGCGTTCTTCTCCTCGATCTCGGCAACGTGATCGTCGCCAAGCTTGGGGTTGGCAAGGTAGCCCATCATGATGTTACGGCCACGGAAGCAGACCTCGCCCTGCTCCTCCTCGGTGGCGTGCATAATGTTGGCGGCGCGCGGGCACTCGGTCTTGGTACCGTCCTCGGCAATCTTAAAGACGCGGACCTCGCAGCTGGGCATCTCATAACCGACAGTGCCCCACTCGTGAGCCTTGTCCGTGGACCAGGTGACGGCACCGGAGCACTCGGACATGCCATAGACCTCGTTAACGTTGATGTTCAGCGCGCCAAAGTACTGAAGGGTCTCGCGGGTCATGGGCGCGGCACCGGCAAAGGCAAACTTGCACTTGGAGAGGCCCAGCTTGCCCTTGATGAGTCCGAGGAGCTTCTTGTAGATGCCAAGGGGGCCAAAGCCGGGGTTGGCACCGGAGCGGCCGATTTGCTGCTCCTCCTGGAACTCGAGACCGCGCTTCTTGGCAGCCGTAGAGAGCTTCTTCTTGAGACCAGTGGTTTTGGCACCGACGGCCATGAGCTTTTCCTGAATCTTTTCCCACACACGGGGCACGCCAAGGAAGATGGTGGGCTCCACGACATTGAGGCGCTGACCCAGCGTGCCGGCGCGCAGATCGTACGGGCGAGCAAAGCAGACGCAGATGCGGCCCTTGTGGAAGGCGGTGGCAATGATGGGGGCCACGATGTCAACCATCATACCGGCGACGTGCGAGAGAGGCAGGTACGAGAGAATGCGCTCCTCGGCATTGGTCATGCAGGCTCCTCCGAGGTTGGGGACGACGGCGCTGGCCTCAAAAACGAGGTTGTCGTGCGACATCATTACGGCCTTGGGGCGACCAGTGGTACCACTGGTGTAGATAAGGGCAGAGCACATGGTAGGCTCGATCTTGGAGATGCGCTCGTCAAGGGCGGCCTCCTCGACGGTGTCGCCGCGCTTGAGAAACTCGGCAAAGGTGAGGACCTCGACTACAGAGCCGTCCTCGCGAGTGATGTCCGTGGCTTCATAGTCCCAGCAAACGATGGCCTTGAGGTAAGGAAGATCCTCGACGACCTCGGCGAACTTTTTGAAGCACTGCTCATTTTCGACAACGGCAACAGCGGTGTCGCTGTGAAAGGCCTTAAACTGGACCTGGGCGGGCGTGTCCGAGGGGTAAATGCCGGCGATTTTGGCACCTGCATGCACGGCGCCGATGGCACTAAGGAACCATTCGGGTGAGTTGAAGCCAAAAATGGAGAGGGCGTCGTGCTGCTCCACGCCGAGGTCCATAAGAGCCCTGGCGATGCGGTGGACGTCGGCCTTGTACTGTTTCCAGGTCCAGGACTTCCAGTCCTTGAGCGGGAGCGCCTCCGGAGGTTCTTCGCCGCGGCGGAGCGTGGGCATGTTTTCCGTGCGGAAGGCGATTCTGTTGCCGCCGCGCTTGACGGCCCTCTCGAAGACGTCAATGAGCGTGAGCGCAGGAATGGCGCTCTCGGAGCCCACGCCGGTCTCGCTAAAGTTCACGCGCGAGGCGCCGCTGGACTCGGCGGTCCAGAAGGGGCCATCCTCCTCGTGGTAGACGGCATAGTCGCTCGGCTTGTTCACCGGCGCGGCGGCGTCGGGGGTGGGCATCTTTACCTCCTCGCTCGCTCGCTCACACGCTGTCTGTCTTGGCTGTCTTGCTGTCTCGCGGGCGGTCTGTCTGCAGCGAGCTGCGCGTCGGCGGGTCGCGATGCACCGCGGCGGATCTGGCGGGCGGGCAGCCGTAGAGGTTTCGGAATTGATCGCTCCACCGATCGATATCGATCGATCGATCGGCCGATCGCTCCAGCGAAGTCGTGTCGCGCGCGCGACCGGGGACAGGAGGCCGGGATCCCAGTGCGCGCCAGAGGGTGAGAGAGGGAGAGGGAGAGTCACTCAGAGAGCGCGTGTGAGTGCACGCGGTACAGAGGGTGAGGCGAGAGGGTGAGAGAGGGAGAGGAGCGCGGCCAGGAAATGAAAGGACGGGAAATGGAAATGAACGACCAACTACGTGTTGTTGCGGGAAACACATGCGGCCTGGACTTGGAATCATAACGCAGGCGGATGTCGCTCGGGCGTGCCGGAGCCTGCGGCTTGCCTGCTTGCGTGCGTGCGGGCGGGCGGGCGTGCTTGCCTGCTCGCTTGCTCGCTTTGCCGCCCTCTTTCTTGACTTGTACTGGCTACGCCGTTCGCGCAGGCAGGTTGGGACAGGATGCTGGAAGTCAGGAGTGCAGACCGGGTGCAGGCGGCGGTCGGTCAAGGCTGCCTCTCTGCGTGGGCTTGGAAAGGGACGACCTGAGCGGGCGGGAGAGGATGAACGGAGGGAAGGATGGATGGATGGATGGACGGAGGAGAAGCAGCAGCAGCAGAAGCAGCAGTAGGTTGTGTGCACAGGCACAGTCGCAGAGAGCGGTGGCTGGAAAATGGACGACCGTGAGAGCCACACTTCTTCCTGGTGATTAACATTGTTTTCTCCTTACTTTGATTTCTGTATCGGAAAGTTTCGTTCTTTTTCCACCCCTTTTTTTCCCAGCGCCACGACCCGACGCAACCGAGGGAAGATCCGGCGCATGCATGGACAACCCCGCGCGCACGCGTGAAATGCGGCAGTCGCAGCCGCAGCCAGCCAGCCACACCACTACCAGCCGCGGGAGATTGATCGACGGGGGCTGCGTGCGCTCGTTCTTTACTTGTATTTGTTTATCATCTTATTTCATTTTACATTATGTTGTGTTTTTTGCACAAAAGCGACTGCAACCGACAGACTGCAATGCGAGCTCGCGCACCTCGGCGCTCGCACCAACGCAGCGCTGTAGCTAGCTAGCTGCAACCGCCGCGTGCCTGCAGCTGCAGCTGCTAAGCTGCTGCGAGCGCGAGCGTGCGCGACACGACCAGCGTGCCGCGCCAGCTGACGCGCACTTGCGCAGGAATACTTCCCCTGGTTGGTCCGGCGGAGCGAAGGCGAGAAAGAAAGGAAAGATAAGGCACGCCAATGATACTTCCCGGCTGGCGCGGCAGCAGCAGTGGCGCTGGCGCTCGGCTCGGCTCGGCTTCGGTCGTCGTACCGCGAGAGCGTTCAAGTGGCGTCGCGTCGCGTCAAGTGGCGCCGCGTCGCGAGAAACCAGCGCAGCAGCGGCAGCGGCAGCGGCGCGAGTGGTGAGGCTGGCTGCGGCACGTGCACGTGCTGCGCTCGGAGGCCTTTCAAAAACCTTGCAAGGAAGAAAGAAAGAAGTAGGGCCATCGCCGCGCACACTAACTGCCGCTTCGGCCGTGGCGGCGTCGGCCAGCTTTGCGTTTGTTTGCCTCGACAGGCTCTGATCGGCCGGGCTTGCAGAAAGAAGTTCGCAGCGCCGCAGCAGCAATGCAGAGCAGCCAGCTCGTGCCGCACCGCGCGAACTCCAGGCACGCTTGCTCGGTCGCGGGAGAAGGAGACGGAAACGCGGCGCTCTCGCCGCTGAAAGAAGGAAAACAATGCAGAAAGCTGACCAGCCCAGCACGCCTCGCCGCCCGCCGCGTCCCGTAACAGCACCTTCGGTATCTGACCCATGGCGATGATAGCGGACCCCGCGAAACAAGCCGAGACGCGAGGCCCGGGTCCCCGGGGGGTAGACCGGCGACGTCGACGGTGCACACGCTGTGTCGACAGGCGCGCGGAGACCCCGCGCAAGGAGGGAGGGAAGTACGGCGCGCGGGGGCTCGGCGCGCAGACGTGCGCGGCGCCCCCACGCCGGTCCGATAATCGGCGCCGGCGCGGCGGCAGAAAGGACAGGCCCATGTAGTCCCTTCGATCTGCGGCTGCTGCTGCAGGCTGCTTGCTATACACTGCTGCTGTTTTTCTTTTGTTTCTTTTTGGAAAGCGCCGCGCAAGCAAGCACGCGTCGCGCGTCCCATGTTTTTACGTATTGCTCATAGCAGCCTGAACGAGCACGATCTCGATCGGCCTCCGCACGTCAGGGCAGCTGCTGCAGTACTACACAGCGACAGCGACCCGCTGCCGATAGCGCAAGTTCGGAATGTCGCCGCAGCGGCCGCAGCCGCAGCCGCAGCCGGCTGCAGATGCTGGACTGAAGGCGGCGGCAGCGGGGGGAAAGCCATAACGACGGATGACTCGAGTCTGTCTGGGCTGCTGACAGTGAGTCTGCGTGTCTCGGGAAGGCGCGTTCTGAGGAGAACGGGCAGCGGTGGGGGAGGAAGGAAACTTTCTGCAGCACGGCCTGGGAAAGACAAAGTGAAGTAGAAGTGAGATGAAATGGAATTCGGAGAATGTCGAGGATGATGGCGATGTTTGCAGCGAAGCACGTGACGCATGCGCAGCAGCAGCAACAGGTAGAATCAAGATCGCAAAAGGCAGCTCTCGTTCATGACCGACGCGAGACGCGAGGTCGCGTCCCGCAAATGAATCCCGCGAGGCTCAGTCGAGCAGCCCTGAGTTTCTTTTTATTTTTGAAGACGCATGCATTCCGGGCCTAGTCTTGACCAAAGTCTCGCTCGTCATTCCAAGATGCACTCCGCGTCGTGCACTGCCTGCATCTGACAGTGACTGGCAGACTTGTCCTGCCGGAGGCTGTTAGTGTGAGTCGCTGAGACTGAGACAAGTACAGGCCGTCACGCGTTCGCAGCGCACGGGCCTTTTGAACCGGGCGGCGTCAGACAGGAAGTACTTCCTACTTTCCAAAGCACGCTAACGACAGAACCGAGAGCGCCGCCTTGCGACAGTGTTTTATCGTTTGCTTGGTTGCGCAAGCTTGATGCGACGGCTACTTCCCGTCGACCCGAGCATGCCCAGTCGAAGACGAAAGCCCTCCAAAGCAACCTACGAGGCTGCTAGCTAGCATTGTGTGGCAAGCTACGAACTAACCCAGCTTTGGGAGCATGGAAATTCACTCACAAGTGGAGGCCCGCCGTCAACAGCACAGCCAACAAGAGGCGCTTGGCACCTCCCTGCCTGACCTGCCAGCCAGAAAGAGCAGCTTGCAAACTCTGAGGGGGGAGAAGAAGAAGCCTAGAAGTCCTCATTAGGTTCTGAGGGAGCCCTCGTCAGTATTCTTTTGCCTCCTCCATCGACACACCATAAACACGAGCCGGTTGGCAGCCGCATCGACATTGACATATTTCCTGAAAGCACCCTCTCTTCCTCCTTGACGCGCTTTTCTGTCTCTATCTCTTTGTGATTGGTTTTGCATCTGTGTCAACTGCAACACAACCTCCAGCATGGCAACGTTCTACGAGTGCGAAATATCTTCTCTCGCTGCAGAAGAAATAGACTTGATGGCAAAAAAGCAACATCATCAACGAAATGCCCTCGTCCACCATCACCGCCACTAGATGTAAAAACGAGCTGACTGACCATCATTTGCAACGGTTTGGTGAAATGACGATGCGCAGCTTTCCAGACGTGCGCGGCAGGCACTGCGTCAACTCGCAGAACGTGGAGGCCCCCTAGATCCTCATGGAAGTCGATGACATCGACCCACTCTCTGACCTGCTCACAGTCGTCGGATGCGCAAACGTGTAGTTGTGGTGGTCTGAGCTCTTCGTCAGGAGGAGACTCAACAAAGTTGCTGTTCAACAGCGAGTGCATCCACTCCTCAACTCATCCGCTCGTTGCGACCTGCCTCATCAACAGCGAAGACGCTGCAGAACTCAGCATCCAGCCCAAGACGATCTTTCTGTAAAGCTACAGGGGTTCTTCTCTGAGTACCTGACCACGCGCAAAAAGCCGGCGGGAGCGGTTTTGCGCGAAATCTGCAACAGCAAAGTAGACATATACCAGGGCGCGTGTGCGCAATCACCCACGAATGGCCATGGCAACGGAGTTTCAGTGCTCTTCTGCGACACCGATATCAACTCCTCTTCAGAAGACTTCTGCAAACGCTCGAACCAGGCCTCAAAACGCAATCCAAGGTGCTCCAGGTGCATCCTAGTGTGAAAAACCCGCCCTCCAGCACTTTGCCACCATGCCATTTTTGAGTTTGCTCACGCCGTCTAGCTTGGGATCACCGCATACTTTGAGGTGATGATTTGGCCTAGGCGAGCTTTCACTTCATTGCTTCGATACCCGTCTCGCACGTCTGACCAGCTCATCGATCAACGCAGGTAGCTCATGCTCTGTGGTGTAGCCTGGAAGCATTGCGTAAGTCCTTTCCTTCTCCGATGACCTGTATTTCTTTCCCTTGCTCCGTCGCCGACTCTGCCTCTTGTTGCCAAAGTTGTCAGCAACACCCAACGACGGTCGCCAAGTGAGAATCTCGAGTTCGTTAAACAATTTTCGCTGCAGATCCTCTGAAAAACCGGATTTGTTATCTCCTTTCCACCATCCATGTTCAACCGCCAGAAAAGGTTTCTTGAGAAGAGTGCCATCATCAAGTCTGCACTGCTGTTCTACCTCTCCCTCGCACCCAGGCTCGAGCGAGACAAGAATGACGTCGCAGGAATCCGCGTCCCCAGCAATCGTGACTTCGGAATGTTCCAAGGGTAGACGCTCCTTGAGGGCCTGGAGTACTTTGGACCTCTGCTTGCCTGACAAGAATATCTTGACTGGAGAGACGACTTCTTTGACAGTTCCGCCCCCTCGTGCTTCTCCCTGCAGCGAGGGAAGTCCTGCACGCCTCATAAGCTCTCGGAGCATGGCATCTTCCTCGTGTTTTCGACGTCGATACGGAATAGCAATGCACTCTTTCAATGCACGTCTTGCGTTCCTAATGTAGTCCAGAGGATGATAGTCCCCCATATTTTCCAACTCTTCGATGAGCTGTACAGCATTTTGATATTTCTTCTCCTCTCGGTGAGCGACCTTAGCCTCCTCCTCGCAGTCTTTTGCCTTCGTTTCATAGTCTTCTGCACGACCAACGCTATCGAATCGAGATAATGCCCCTCGTCCACCAAAACACGATGTCGTTCTCGAATAAGTTCAATTTTTTTCCTCTATCTCTCTGCAAGATCGCGTTGTTTTTTGACATTTTGCTGCGCATTTTTTTCTCGTAACTGCGCCTCTTCTATTCGCAACTTCAACTTGTGCTTCTCCTCTTCTATGAACTTATTTTTGATGTCCAACTTTTGTTTCGCATCGCTGTGGTCCTCGAGCCTACGTTCGAGGTCTTCGAGTTCGATTTCGCATACCCATGATCCATCCTCGCCAGTCGGCCAAGGGTCAAAACGATCATCCTCCTCGACGAGAAAGAAGATGTGTTCGCTGATATTTTGCTTGAAGTGTTTCACAGCAAATTTGAGCTCGGCGAGACAGAAGGGGCGTGTGAGGACATCAGTCGTCAGCACCATTGCGAAACATTTCGAGGATAAGACCCCAAGCTCCATCGTTGTCAAGGTAATTTCGGACGCATTCATGTCGACCCAGGCGGAGAGCTGATGACGATTGAGACCGAAGGCGAGGTCTTTGACGGTACCAGCCGCTTGCTGCTGCATGTGTGACAGAGAAAATGCGCCAGCGATACATCACAGGAGCCACCCTCCTTCACGAATGCGTCGTCAATTTCTGTGGCATAGCATGAAACCATTTGTGTAGCATGTGATCTAACTCACGGTCAATTCCATGAACTTCGCAATCTCCTTGTGTCGGGCAACACACTACTGAGGCCATACTTGTCCGAGCTTACTGTACTATCATTTGCAAAGCTCCGCGTCCGTGTGATCACCTCACACGGTGCAGAGTCCCACTTAGCCGTGAATTTCGTTTGTAAGGACACGAGCGTCTGTTCCATAGACTCATCGCAGCCTCGAGAGCCTACCAGCAGCGATGAGTTCTTTCATGACCTCGATTCCCGCACGAGCGTCGCGTCTGTCGGTACAGTGTTGCGTTCTCTCACTCCATGCTGACGGGCTGAATTGACCGTCCTCCCAATCTGAGTCGTTCTCTTCATCCTCAATGTTCACACTGCTGCAAGCATCGTCAAAGTTCTTGGTGGAGTCACAGTTGGACTCAGAAGAGTAATAAGCGAGCGAGCGAACAAAATAAATGTCCCTGTGCAAGCACCCGCTCGCACAATCCGCGGACATCGTGGAAGCACAAGCAAGATCTCGCTCGAAATCGGTTTACTACTTGCTAAAGACGTCACTCTCTTGAAGAATTAGGAACTTGAGAGAATCGCTGCTGTGGCGTCTTTTGGAATATGGATGTCTGCGTAAATGAAGAAAGGAATGGGGGATGGACGGGCACTTGGTCTCTTGATGCGACACATCGTCCGTTCGAGGGGTGCCGAGATACGCATAGGATTTTTCTCAATGTAAGAGCCCGCTAAGAGGTGTGTGGTTGGTCATGCTCGAGAGACCAGAGTGTGGTCACATCCCGCTTCGAGTTGTGCGGAAAGGTCGACTTACAACAGAAAACAAAGATTTAGCAAGATCAGGAGATGAAATGAACCAATCGGATTGGCTGCCATTGTGCGAAATCGAGGATCTCGTGGCGACCTACATGGAGACCTGCGATATTGAAGATATGTGTGAGAACAAGCCGCAGATTTGTCGCTTCCAGCAGAGCGTGCTGGGCCATGCAGTAAATACTATTCCAAGTCTGACTGACGAATCGAGAATTAACTTCATCCCGCAGGTCACCATTAACGCCGTGCACACGGTTTAGCAGGCCTCCAATAGTGCTGTTGCGCCTCAAATAGTCCCGAGTGAGTTGAACGCCGTCGCTGCTGCGCTCAAACATGACTTACATCCCCAGACAAGGCACTGAAAGGTAAGTAAGGTGTCTGTGGTCGTCTGAAGTTTGCGACAACTTCAAGTTAAAAGCGGCGTGGTCCATTCGGTGCTGCCCATCTTCTTGCGGTGAGTCTGCATTGTACGTATCAATCGACGTGCTTGATTGCTTTACTTTCCTGGGCTCTTGCGCTTGTTTTCAAGTTGGAGTTGAGGAGTTTGGGTTTTGCTGCGATCGATCTGCGTGCGCTCTGGGGTCCGAAGCGTCGAGACAGCCAAAGCGCAGGTCCTATGTCAAGTCCAGCGAAGCAAGGGAGTCTCAACAATAGCAAAATTGCTCTGCGCCGCGCTTCGGTGCCACGCACGATGGAGGCGTTGAGAGCATCGCGGACCTGAAGCTCTCGACGGGCGGCAAGGGACTGGCTTAGCTTGACTTGCCAGGTCTCGTGTATCTGTGCAGCAGAAGCAGAATGCAGGCCAAGCCCTCGACCCTCGCAGCCCTCCTGGTCGTTGTCGTCGTCGTTGTCGTGTCTCTTTTTGCCACCTGCGCTGTCTCCGCCGCCGCCACAAGAGAAGAAGCGTACTTGTGCGACGACACGGAAATGCTCAAACGATACCCCGGGACTGCCGTGGAGCGCCTGCGCAACGTGCAAGAGCGCGTACGCGGGCTGTCCACCGAGACGCTCCAAGGCGACTGGCCCGATGTCCGCAGGAAACTACTCTGGGCCGGCGGTCTTCGCGACCTGGAAAACGCGCAACCTGGCAAAGGCTACACGGGTCATGCCTTCAATGACTACAACCATGTGGACCTCACCACCATGCGCATGGACGTAGCCGACGAGGAACACGACGGACGCATTCCTGGCATTGCACGCGGAAATCCGCTTGGCGAAGGCATTCGCATTGCCAGTACCCCGGACCTTGGACCAGGAGGATCTTGGTCTACTTGTCAAAATGGCGCTGGCGAAGACCCACCGCACGATGTGGCCCATGTACAATTCCAGAGTGCCATCGCCTTCAAGCTCGTGTGGTGTCCACCATCCTTTGACTCCTTTGTTCTCGTCGACGATGATGGCGAGCTCCTCAATCGTGGCAAACCTTCGGGAAATCTTCCTCCGTTGCAGCATCGTCGCGCAAACTATCAAGTCGTCGAGGGCAGCAAGTACGCTCGCGCGTGCGGCAGCGACTAAAATTGGAGAGTTTTCTGCCAGAGGTATCCCATCGTCACAAAAGAACAATCGTGATGCTTACCGTTGGAGAGATTTTTCGCAAATGTGAAAGGCATCTTTGTGAAACGCGTCTTCGTATTGGTACACCGCGCTTTTCGAGCTTTTTCTGTTCGTAGCGGAGCAATCGTGAGCTCGTCAGGAACTCCGACCATTCTTCTTTCTCCTTCACCTTTTATTCCAGACCTTGTTTGGTGCGATCTTTTAACCTACGACCATGAAAAGCATTGCCGTCTTTGTTTGGTTGCACCTCGCTCCTCGAGCTTTTGCGGACGAGTTCGTCAAGATCGAGACGATTCTTCTTCTTCTTCTTCTTCTGCTTGTCCACTTTCTCGTTGCTTTTGCTCAGCAAAGCATTGGCGTCATCATCGATCAGCTTCGTCCAACACCCTCCTCTTCCTCTTACGACAGGACAGCCATCTCCCTCATCGACGTCGCGACATACTGTCAGTCGCAGTCACGGCCTTGCTCGGTGCGGCGCGCGCCTCCCAGCAGGCCATGGCGCGCGCCATGTACTCAGGGGCGTCTTTTGCGACTCTCGGCAGATTCCCCACCCCCGTCGCCCCTACTCGGCGAAACCCCTCCAGCTCGCCCACGTGTGCATACCGGGCCAGGCCTGCCTCTACTCGCCCTGTGCCCCCCCCGCGCCTGCCCCTTACCTCTTCTCGCGTGGCGTACATTCTCTTTCCTGCGTGTGCGAGTTTTTCTTTCCTTCTTTCTTTTCTTCTCTCTCTCTCCCTCTCTCTGTTTTCCCTCTTTCTGGTGTGCGCTTTCCTGCGCTGTGCGCGTGCACCGCGCGGGTGGTCCACTTGCGCGCGCGCCGTCTCCATTTGCCCCCGCGGCGCAGCGGCCTGCGCTCTGTGCTGCGCAGCGCCTGCTTCGTCCAGATCCTCCGTCCGGAAGCGCGTTCGCACGCGGCTTAGAGCGCCGGCGTCGGGCTGGCGGGGCGAGGCGGGGCAGGCGAGGCTGGGTCGGTGGGTCGCTCCGCCTCCGCTGCTTTCCTCCTTTCTTTCTTTCTTTCTTTCTTTCTTTCTTTCTTTCTTTCTTTCTTTCTTGTTTTTCACCAGGCAGGGTTTCTCCTCTTGTGTCTATGATACTACTACATACTATAGGCCTATACTATACATTCATACTATGCCTAATCGTTCGTTCACTCATACATTTCGGAATCAGCCGAGCCCGCGCGCGCGAGGCCAAGCACCTCGGCGCCGCGCGAGCGAGGGAGCGCGCGAGCACGCGGGCGTCCGGACGCGCTGGGCCCGCCCGCCCGCCGCTGGCCGGGGCCGCAGGCCGCTCGCCCGGAGAGCGAGCGAGCGCCGGAGCGAGGGAGCGCCGGAGCGAGCGAGCGAGCAAGCGAGGGGCAATCGCGGCACGCGCCGCACGCGAAAACCAGCTGGCCCGGCTTGCTCGCGGCGAGGGAGGCTGCAGACCCGCGAGCCGAGGCGGCCGAGGCCGGCGGGCAGACGGGATACAGACGGCGAAGGAGCTGCGAGCGCAGGCGGGGCCCTCGCGCCAGGCCGGCGGACGCGCCGACGTCGCGAACGCTGTCGCGAGCGCTGTTGCGCAGCTAGGCCACGAAGTGCTGCTTTACGGTGGTCGTCGTCGTCGTCGTCGTCGTCCAGCACCGAAATACAGACATAGATACATACATACCGCCGTTGCGCACGCCGCGAGCGGCGAGGTTGGCGAGAAAGTCTGCACGCAGACGGACGGGCAAGGCGGGTAGACAGACAGACAAACAGTCAGACAGACGCTCGAGAGAGTGCTCGGTGGTGACACCATGAGCGCCATGGACGCCGACGACAAGGTCTGGGTCGCAGACGCAGAGGTCGGGTGGAGACTCATGCGGGTGAAAAAGTCCAATGGGGACTCGCTCATCGTCGCTGAACAAGATGGCGAGGGCGAGTACGAGGTCTCAATCGACGTTACCGAAGCCTATGACCCCAGCCATGACGACACCTCGCTCTCTGACATTTATCAGATGGGCGACATGAACGAAGCCGGACTCTTGCACATTCTTCGGGAACGCGCCCTCAACGACAAAATCTACACGCACATTGGAGACGTTCTTCTTAGCGTTAACCCCTACCACAACGTTGAGGACGATGAGTTTCTGCACAACGTCGCAGATCGCGTCTACAGAGACCTTTTGCAAAATGGCTTCCGCGGAAAATCGCAGAGTGTTCTTGTCAACGGCGAAAGCGGTGCTGGCAAGACCGAGGCGTCCAAGCGGGTCATGGCCTACCTGGCCACCGCGAGCGCGCGCCGACGCAAGAGTATTGGCGCCAAGAAAAAACCGCGCTCCAGCTTTAGTGTAGTTGGTCTCTTTGGCAAGCGCGGTGCCCCCAAGCTCGGACGATCCTCCGTTACAAGCTCTAACGGCGACGCCGGCGCGGCCGCGGCGCAGGAAAACGCTACCGAACTCGAAACGAGTATCGTCGAGACAAACCCGGTTCTCGAGGCTTTTGGCAACGCCCAGACGGTCCGCAACGACAACTCCAGTCGTTTCGGCAAGTTCGTGCGTCTCGACTACGACAAGGACGGCGTCATTGTTGGCGCGCGCACCCTGCATTTTCTTCTCGAAAAGAGTCGTCTCACGCTTCACGGCGTGGGCGAGCGCAATTACCACATCTTTTACCAGCTCCTCGCCGGTTCTGCGAATGGTCTTTTGCCCGAGGACCTTCTTCCCGAGGATCTCGCTGGTCTCGGCGACGTTGCAGAATACCGCTACCTTTCTGAGCAAGATCCCGACGAGAGCGCCGATGGTGAAGAGCAAGTCGCGAGTTCGCACTCGACCAAAAACCGAGCCAGCGTGCGTCAACGCGATCTCCAGGATTTCGAGCACCTTCTCGTCTCGCTCGATCTGCTCGGCTTCAGTTCTGATGAAAAGGCCAAAATGTGGAAGATTCTCGTCGGCATTCTTCTCCTCGGTAACATCTCCTTTGAGTCCAATGGACCCGTCGGCGTCAAGTGTGTCGATGTGCACCCTGCGCTCCCTGGTTTGCTCGGCGTGCACCCGGACGCCCTCAAGACCGCCCTCGAGCGCCGGTCGGTCCGAGCAGGTCGCCGCACCTCTGTAAGCATCGTGCCCCTCAGCTTGCCCGAAGCAGAGGCCTCGCGCGATGGCCTCGCAAAGGCACTTTACGCTTCGCTCTTTGA
The DNA here is from genome assembly GCA_003116975.1 of Aurantiochytrium sp. KH105. Lineage (NCBI taxonomy): Eukaryota > Bigyra > Thraustochytrida > Thraustochytriidae > Aurantiochytrium > Aurantiochytrium sp. KH105. Next base: position 455,205 of record BGKB01000021.1, on the reverse strand, counting down.
TTGGCTCGTTGAGCGCGTCAACATCGCCACCAACTTGTCCGTATCGCATGGCGGTAAGGACAAGTCGACACTTTTTATTGGAATCCTCGATGTATTTGGATTCGAGGTGCTGCAGACGAACTCCTTTGAGCAGCTCTGCATCAACTACGCCAATGAAAAACTCCAGAGCATGTTTGACACCTGCATCTTTGACCTCGAACGTGCCACGCTGCAGGCAGAAGACGTCGAGCCCCCAGCGCTCTCGTTTGAGGATAACGCTGATCTCATCCATCTCCTCGACAGTCGCCCCAACGGTCTCTTCCAGCTTCTCGATGAGCAAGGAGCTCTCGGCGCACGGGGGTCGGATGAAAACTTCTTTCTTGGTCTTCAGTCCATTTATGGCGAATCCAACAGCCGCCTCATCCTCTCCAAGTTCGACCAGACTTTTGAGATTGTCCACTTTGCCGGTCCCGTCAAGTACGAGGCCCCGGGACTTGTTTCCAAGAACTCCGATCATCTCCAGCCCGATTTGCGTTCACTCATTGTCGATGGCAAAGGCCACGAGGACTTTGCGCGCACGCTCCTCAAACCCAATGAGGCACCGCACACGCGCTTCAAGGTCACGGCCCGTTCCGCCGCCGCGGCAGAGGCTGCTGGTCTTGACGACGGTGGTCCGCGCAACACGCGTAAAATGGCCAAGCTCGAGAGTGTTTCGTCCTTTTTCCGCGCGCAGCTCGCGGCACTGTCCAGCATCCTGCTCTCTACAGATCTTCACTTTGTGCGGTGCATCAAGCCAAACGAAACCAAGAGTCTCGCGCAGTTTCACTGGGATGCCCCGCTCGTCCTGGCGCAGCTGCGCGCGCTTGGCGTCTTGCAAATGATCCAGGTCCGCAGGCAAGGCTACCCCGTGCGAAAGGACTTTGAAGATATTCTCGAGCGCTACCCTTATCTGCTCGCTGCACACGGCATTGAGTGGAAGCCTGGTCAAAACGATCGTCCGTCGCTCGTTGCGCTTCTCACGGCGGTGCTCGGGCCCGATGCAAAGAACGATCTCTTCCGTATGGGCTCTTCCAAGGTCTTTATGCTTGACGACGCTCTCAAGACGCTTAATCATAATTCTCGCGTTCAACGCGAGCAAGGATTGACCCCCGAGGAGCTCCTCGAGCAAAGTCTTGCCGCTGCAGCCGAGCAGGACCCAGAAGCTGGAGAAGGTGAAGCATGATGCAAAATTTTGCGCATACGCGTACGATCCCCATACACGCACGCGAATGCATTTTATGCAAGCATGCGAATGCATTTGCGCACTGTTTCTCACCTCTCTTGTCTTGCGACCTGACCAAACTTTTTCCCGCCTGACATGTGGCTTTTTTCCTTCTGATGAATGATGATGTCGATGATGATGATGACGATGACGATGATGATGATAATTTTTCTGGCGCATCTCTCCTCTTTCTTACGTATCTCAAAATGATCTTTGTTGTGTTTCTTTTCGCCTCCAGTACTACCAGTCGATTCGCTTGACATTCAGAGATGTTCTCTTGTCTGTTAAAAGACAGTCCCACAACTTTCGTTCTTTCGTGTTGCGATGGTCCAAATACTCCGTCGCTCAGTGGTATAGCCTCCCTTCTACTGCGCTAACAGGTATAACGAGCAAGTGCACATAGAAAAAAAAGTCTGGGATGATCCGATGCCCTCAGATCCCCCTTTTCAACACTGTTCATCATTAGACGCGGGCGTCGCGGAACACTTTCGCTCAACGGCTTTCTGTCAGAGAGTCCCAAATTGTCCCGTGGTTTCCAGCAAGTGACTTGAGTGAACGAAAAGCAACAGCGAACCACGTCGGCCTAGCCTACTTGGCACCATCGTCAAGCTGAGACAGAGAGGCGCGATCGGGACGGCGAAAGAGGAGCCAAGCAAACCTTGCTGCCAGCTGCAGGCGCGCTCGATCGCTCCTCGCGGCTCGCGCAACAAAGCACATACCAAGGGGAAAAACGATGAGCTGGGCCACGGGAGCACCCAAGGTTCACGCCGTAGGCGTAGGTCCAGGCGTGCAAGACGCGGTCGGGGTGCTGCAGCAACAGCAGCAACAGCACCAGCAACAACAACTGCAACAACAGCAACACCTCCATGGTCAGTACTACGACCAACGATATGCCGTGGGCGACCAAGAACACGATGAAACCGATGAAGAAGACGATGACGACGACGACGAAGAAGAGGCCGCAGACGCGGCGCGGAGACAAGAGGAAGCCTTGGAACGCAGCTTTCCTACGTGGCTACGCTACGCCAAAGTCCTCCCTCGTAAACATTGGAAAAGGGCCTTTCTCGGTGGCGATGAGGGAATCTTCAACATTGTTAGCTTTCTGCGTGACGTTTTCTATCTCAATGGCACTGTATTGCGACGTTGCTTCCTGCCAGCTACAGTGTCTGCACTCATCACTGGACTCTGGGTCTCCTTTTTGTTGTTGGATAGCGGAAGAACAGCCCTGGCTCCCGAACTTTTCCTACCCATCTTCCTAGTCACGCTCTTTGTGGTTGGTTTCCGCCTCTTTGGCGCGTGGCACAGCTATCGCAAAGGACACGAAATGGTACTTCACATTGTCCACAGCGCCGTAGACTGCCTGCTCACCTGTACGACGAGCTTGCACGTGCGTAGCAGTGGTCTTGACATCATGGAAATGACGCGAAGGATCAACATCCTCCTCGCTTTCATACGTCAGGACTTGCGCGAGTCCCGGCATCACAAGGTGGACAACATGACCTACAAGGCTGGTGCGAAAAAGGGCCGCCTTGCCGTCGAATGGTTCAACGCCGAACCATACAAGTTCATTGAAGATCCGTATGGTTCTCCGCCTCTAAAACTCTTGCTCAAGCCCGGCGAGGAAAACGTGTACGCGGGGCATTCCCCGCAGGACCGCATTTTGATTTGTGTCATCTCCATTCGAACCTACTTTGCAAAGCATGTCAACTTTGGCGAGCAGCGCATGAGTACGCCAGACTCCAAGCTTTTCCAACACAATGTGGAGGCCATCGTACACAGTTGGGGAAAGTGCAGAGAACTCGTCCGAACCCCAGCACCCTTTGTTCTTCATCATCTGGCGCTCTTGCTCATCTTTGTGCTCACAATGGGACTCGCTCCCGTCTACTTTCACACAGAAGCCCAAAGCTATCCTGCGTTTCCTGTTATTGCGTCATTTCTGCTTACCTTTGCACTTTATGGCATTGAAGAGGCTGCTTGCGAGATGGAGGTCCCCTTTGGCTGGAGAGCATCCGACTGTAATCTTACCAAAATGTGCAGAGCATTTCTCAAGCATTCGCACACCTTTTGCAAAATATGTAAAGTCAAATCTCCTTTGGATGAGGCTGACGCTGCGGATGCTCAGTGACCACGTCCGTCTTCTTTGGTCACCATTTGCGCTCACCATTTGTCAAAAGCAAGAGTGATTTGTGTGTCAAGTGACAAGATCTGGACACATGGAAAGATCTCATAACCCAGTACAGAAACAAAACAAGAGCAGTTGGCCGCTTAAAAAATACAAACAAACACGTGGCTACTTCAAGTCGTCGGCGCAGACTTGGTCGAATTGCCGTCCTTGGAAAACACCAACTTGGCTGTCAGTAGTAGCGTGACGACATCCACCACCAAGAGCGTCACCCCATCAAACACGTATTTAGGAGCGAAAATAGCCCAGACCATTAGATGACGACGCTCCGCTGCAACAAAAGCAGTCATGACAATGGATCGACATGCCTGCACGACGCCAAACACGAGCAAGAAAAACGCCCGCTCAGACGCCGATCTTGCCACCTGCGCCACTAGCAAAACTAGTACCATGTAAACCCCAAAAGTATTGGAACCCATCATGAGCCCTCCGCGAAAGTACTCGTACTCGTCAAAGCCCACAAATGGTGAAGCGTAGTGGATCTTGTTGAAAAAGGACTCGTGACCCGTTGCAAAAAAGTAGGACATGGATGCCATTGACCAGAGCAGCGCAACAATCGCAGAGCCCTCCAGGCCTCGGCAAGCCCGATACTGTGTCAATGCAAAAATGTGCGCAAGAAAAAGCACGCAAGCTGATGGAGATGTCGGACCAACAAGCAAAAGATAGGGAAAAAGGAGCGCTACCAAGTTAGGCGCAATCGCGGCCATCGACCCACGCGCAAGTCCTACAAACGCGCACGGCACGCCTAGTGCGTACACAAATCGAGGCAACCACAATCGTCCTGCAGGAAAGACGCCGAGGCTCTGTGCTAGCCAGTGGCTCAATGTCGCCGTCCCCTGAAGGCCGACAATGCAAACAATGAACCAAGATGCTCGCGACCTATGATGCAACCACGCCACCATGCCGACGAGCACCAAAAGACTGGGGAGCAGACAGAAAGCCCAGAACCAGAGATGGGCCAGGTCCCCCGGGACCGCTTCTTGTCCGCGCCACCACTGAATATCGCTCAGTTCCACTGCGCATCGCGAACACAACGCAGCAATCAAGGCCGCCGATGCCGCAAAGAATTGGCGCGAGCGAAGAGAAATACATGCTGCGTACACTGCAACAGTGGAGGTGATAAAGACGACACCGCGCGCTTCGGAAACGATATAGCTGTTGGAGAGGCGTGACAACATTTGCAAGATTGTCGCAAGGCCACACACTACGCAGTCGGCCCATGATGTGGAGCAAAGCACACTATGCACAAAGGGCAGTCGAAAGCTTGCAAGCATGATCAAAAGTCCGGAAAGAGCGAGGAGGAAACCAGTCCCCATGTACTTGAGATTGAATTGCGTCCAGAGCGAACGGCCCTCTGCACTCGCTTGATGGAGGACACGCTGAGCCACGGCAAACGTTTCGCGATGGATTCCTACAATATCATCCTCTGAAAGACCGGATGGGTTTTCTTCCGCGGCGTGCATGCGGCGAAAAGCATTCTCTGTTTCGTTGCGAAGATCGTCGAGCAGTTTCCTCGAAACACCTTGTTGAGCTCCGGCGCGATCTCCATACGTGGAAAGGTATCGGAGAACTTGACCCACGTTCACCTCCATGGCCTCGTTGAGCGAGCGGTATCGCTCGAGCCATGATTCGCCCACGAAGAAAAGCTCGGGAACAATCGCTCCTAGGTTTCCAAATGGGATCGGGAGACCGAGCAAAAGCGCGAGAGTGGGTGCAAGATCAATTTGCTGCACGTTGGGCCGTCGCAGGAGCTGCCATGCCTGATCGCTTGTGGCACTTTCAGCGGCGTGAGAGTCGTCATTGACGTGCAAGAGCGAAAGCTCTTCCATGAGGTCTTTACGCAGGACGGCCGCAGCATCGTCGGCATGCGCGGACCCTAAAAGCAAAGAGCTCGACGCATACACAAAAAGAGCAGCCCCTACTTCTTCCTCGGTGGCACCACCATGATTTCCATCTTCGGTCATACCATGGTCTCCAAAGATAAGCAAGACAGTGTCCTCGAAGCCGCCCTCGTCCATGGTCCGTACCACATCATCAATGGCTTGGTTCATTTGCAAAAGTTTTCGCGTCATATGGTCATTGTCAGGACCGTAACGATGTCCGCAGTGGTCGACCCCGAGAAAGTGTCCCACGAGGAAGCTCCAGTCATCCCGGCGCATTTCGGGAATCAAATGCTTTAGCACTCCCTCATCGACGGTGTGCAAATCCTTGACATTGAAGGACGGATACGGATACGCCCGATTAAACTGATTGGGAAAGAGGACCGTCCAGGTATCGTCCCCCATAAAGGTGATATTTCGTGTGCCGTCGTTGATGAGAAGATCGATAAAGTTGTCTTCTGTAATTTCAATGCCCTCACTCGCTACATCGTCCTTGATTTCCATGAACGTTGGTAAACCGCCCGTGACAATGCCTTTGAGACGCTGCATCGTTGTCGTCGGCGGATCTGCAAAGAAAGGCACGAGCATCGAGTGCGCAGGCCGCAGCATTAAGAGATCCCTTATTGCGGGCATCTTGTTCTCAAACGGTCGCTGCGCATCCCGATGCTCTGCGTCTGGGTCCCATGCTGCAAAGTCGTACCTAAGAGCATCAATGACCAGCACAACGGCGCGCTTGAAGCGCGGCCGCGTCCAGCAGCCCCCGTGGGTGCTTGCTGTCCGCTTCTCGCTACTGCTCTTCGTAGCAGCGTGGGCATCGTCGCGCGGCGGCTCTGCGCACGAGCTCTTGTGCGGGAGCTCCACGCGCGTGAGGAAGAAGCCCTCGTTGAAGAGCAGAAGGCCCGCAAAGTGCAGCGCCGCCGCCACCAGCACTGCGCGCGCGAAGGCCCGTGCGCCCTTTTGCATGGTTTTATTGTTTTGATTGGGTCTCGTTGCCCGTTTGCAGAGCGCGAGTGTTGAGACCCTCAAGATTCGCCACCGTGTCACAGATTCGCAAGGTGGGCCCATTTTCACAAGTCAAACCACCGCAAAAGACGATTTCGCGAGCGTCGTAGTCCTTGGCTGACAGAACGGATACCTATCAAGCATAACAAAACTAAACAAGCGCCAACGCAATAATGGAGCACAAGGAGAAATATTTTTGGAAAAGGTGGGTTCCACGTGTTGAACACGAACGCATGTGAACGCATCGCTCTAATTATTGGTCTCACTACCTATTCGAAAGCAGGATAGGCCTATGCCTAGCTCTTCATCATGTGGAAAGTCTGGAAATACCCCAAGAAAAACATGTGTATACCAGCACTCCAGGACTTACTGTTAGCAAGAACATCTGCTTCGTGCTGACTTGAGGAACGCGTATTTGAACAAAAAGAAAAGACTCCGGAATCAAAGGACAGAAAATAAATGGAGAGGTGAGCATGCGACTGTATCGAAAAGTGGAAAAGGAGCTCATGGCTGCAGCACCGTGAGTTCATCGAAACCGGTGCACTCATCGAACTCGCGATTCCAATGTAAATCTTCGCATTCCCCGAGAACCACCTCCGCAGTGGTAAAGACAGGTATATCTCCCATAAGATGGCCTCCAATGACATTGCCCTTTGCATCGCCCAGAGAAATGTGCAAATGGCACTTTCCGTCTTGGGCGACGGTACCAATAAGTGAGAGGATTTCATACCGCCCCTCGAGTCGGAGAGTCTCGTTTTGGTGGTCACGATCAGCATTTGCCAGACGGATATGTGCGCCCTCGCAGCTGCCTACGCAAGAGAGAACAGTACCGGCTTGAAGCTTGTTTTCCTTGGCAAGCGCCAAGATGCCTTTTTTGATATCTTGCTTGTTTGTCAAGCGCACTGCGCACACCCGAAATCCAGAGGTCGAAGTCTGCTGCTTCAGAACGCGTCGCTGCGTTACAAGCACGGCAATGCTCGCCATGGCCCCGGCCACCGCTGCGATCGCCAGGTCTCGCAGAGAAATCCCCAAAGTTGTTGACGCATTTGCGGCCATCTTGCAGTATCCCGTGTCGCGTCGACGCAACGCAACCTCGCAGCCTCGCGGTGTGATGAGAAGAGAGACGAACGATGCCGACGGTCTCGGCCCCTGCGAACCTTGGGAGCAGCGGCAGCACGTCCTTGCTGCCTCGCGATCAGCTGTCTTCTTTGCCACTTTGGTGGACGTCAAAGGTGGACGTGGTTCTTTTCTCTCGCTTGTAGGCCCTACAACTACAACCGTAAAGTGCAACCTTCCCGCGACTTGCCTTTCAGAAATAAAAACAACTTTATTTAGGCTCCAGAAACAGACCAAGAGAGCAGCGAGGCGCGGCAAACGCTATCCTTCGCGCCTCATGCGGCCTCTTCCTCCATTCATACGCAGTCTTGAGCTGCAAAGTTTGCAAGCGTATAGGCTATCATCTGCTGACTGATTTTACGGCGCCATTCTGCGCCGAAGTTTGTTCATCCGTTCACGTGTGTTTTGCGTTTTCTTCTGTGAAACCTTTGACTTGATCTTGATCATCCACCCGCCCGCCCGAGACTCCCTTGCCCAATTCGGCTTGGCGAATCGCGTGCAGACGATGAGTTTCCTTCCGCCGCGCAAGTCGACGCTCGAGCCTCCACCTAGCTTTCCAACACCTGCACCACGGTCCCCCGTATCAAACGAGCAGCCGCAGCAGCAGGAGCACCAAAAGGAGCAAAAGGAGCAAAAGTCGTGCCAGAATGAACGAGGGAAAAAAGCAAAGCCTGCCATCTTTAAGATGATGGGCAGTACGCCCTGGTTTGAAACGAGCTGCAATGACTTGAACGCAGACGTGGACATCAGCGCAAACGATGCACGTCTTGAGCAAAATGGCCAAGGCCAAAAGAATGCAAAAGGTAGCCACACTCATCGGCCTGCAGAGTCTTGCGACGATCAATGGTCCGTACAGTCTATCGACAGCGCTACTGAGGAAAAGATAAATCCATCTACCAAAGACCCCGACGTCTCTCGTGAGTCCCAAAGCATCTCGCATTCGTTGCCTTCTCCTCGAAACGATGCTCGAGAAGAAAAATGTAGTCCTTCCGAGGATCCAAGGTCGAGTTCATGCCACGGTGCTGGTCCCGTGACCACTGCCCAAAAGGCCACACAAACAGACACTATTGACTCGAGCGAGGAGCTTGAACGTTTGCGTGCCGAAGTCGCAAGTTTGCGCTTCGAAAAGAGCGTCTGGGAGGCCAAGCTGGAACGCGCTCGCGTTCGTAAATCTTCTCCCAAATACTCTTCTCCGAGCAAAACCTCTGCCTCGCAGCAGCACCTAGCAGAGACGCGTCATCGGCCATTTGTGAGCACGCTAGGGGACGCGAGCAACACAAACTTTAACGCCATGCTTTTGGGTTTGCGACCAGATATTTCTCAAGGCCGTCCCAAGTCATGAGATCACCTTGCGTTGCTAGGAACGAGGGCAATAGTATACTTTGACTGTATGCGTGTGTGTGTGTTATTTATTTTGCTCTGTTTCCCTCTCTGGGGCTTGCGGTGCCATTCGCTTCTTGGCGCGTGCTTGCGGGGTTCTCCATAGCGAGCACCCCGTCTGTGCCCAACTGTGGTGTTCATAACCCCGTCACACGCGAACCTTCATCTGACGGGTCTGTGGCACGCGTCGCACGCACTCTGATGTCCGCAGACCTTCCCCGCCACGATCCAAGCGCGACTCGCTGCCTCCTTGCCTGCCGTGGGCCTGTCTATGTGTGCAAAAGCAGCCGCGTGTCATCTCCCTTTTTGCGCAACCCTTTTTCCATGTTCGAAAAGCCCGAGTTGGGAGCGGTTATCACCGCGACGCGCAGGCGCTCGCGCCCACCGCGACCTCGCTCGATGCGAGTCGCGGGCGCGCGCACAGCGCAGCAGCAGGCAGCGCAGACCGGGCCTGGAAGCGCGAGCAGCGTCGAGCGAGCAAGCGAGCGAGCGAGGCCTCGTGGCAACCAACCTAGATAGGCAAGAAAGTCGAGCGGAGTGGAGTCGAGTCGAGTCGAGTCGGGTCGAAGGCGGCGGTTGCGCCCGTGCTCGGTAACTAAGAGCGCCCAAGGAGCAGACAAGAGCAGAACTCTGGCCCTCGCCAGGACGAAACCGTCGCGGTCCTCGAGAGACACGCGGGCTCGGCGCAGGGCTGGCTAGCTAGCCGCCTGCTTGCTTGCTTGCTTGCTTGCTTGCTTTGCATACGAGCTTGCGTGCTTGCGTGCTTGCCTGCCTGGCTGCCTGTCCGAGACAGAGACGTCTTGCTTGCTTGCTTGCTCGCAGGACCGGTCGGCGACAAGGTAGGTTGCAGACTTGCTTCTCGACCTGCTTCGACGGAGACAGCACACGCGTCAAGGGCGAGCGAGCGAGCGAGCGAGTAGCAAGGGAACGAAGGACGGGCGAAGAAAGGCGCAAAGCGTAGAAGCGTCGGGTCCGAGCCGCCGCGGGCTCGAGAGAGAAAACAGAAAACGATGGAGCAGCCGTCACTGTGCGGGACCGCCGAGGACCACCTCCCGGCGCCCCCGCGGCAGCCCGCCACGCCGCCCGTAGCGGCGATGGCATCAATGTCGATGTCGGGCAGCCTGAAGGAGGAGGGCGTGAGGACGGGCATCTCGATTGTCGAGCTGCAGAAATTGCAAAAATTGTCCAAGGAGACCACCGAAAAGCTGCACCGCGTCTGGGACGAAATGGGCCTCTCCCCCGAAGAGCGCAGTCTCCAGCTCAACTCGCTGCTCGAGGCCGTCGAGACGGTCTTTACTCAAAAGGTGGGCGACGAAGTGGCTCTCCGCGACGAGTACATTAGCGCCGCGGCTTCGCTGGAAAAGGAGATCGACGCCATCTCGGAGCAGCTTGGCATGCCGCGAAAGCACTTTCCACATGGCGATAGTGGCAACCTCATGGTCAAGCTGACGTGGCTTCGCAGCCACCTCGCCGACTTTCAGGCCATCAAGGAGGAGCGCATGACAAAGCTCGAGGACATGTGCACCCGGCTTCAGGAGATCCGCATTCAAATGGGCGAGATCGAGGACAACCAGCTCATGGACCTCGACGCCTTCTTGACGCAGGAGGCCATGCAGGACTATGAATCCAAACTCATTGAGGCCACGCACCAAAAGACGCGACGCATCGCAGCCATCCAGGAGACTATCCGGGATATTACGGCTCTCTTTGAAGAGCTTGAATACGATATTCAGGATGACATTGACAAGGCCATCATGGAGGGCGGTGAGGGCCTTGGTATCGATATGGACGCTGTGGCCATTCTGAGCCAGCGCGCCCGCGAGCTCACGGACGAAAAGATCTCGCGTACCGAGCGTCTCAAGCAGCTGGGATCCCAGATTCAGCCTCTTTGGGAGCGCCTTGATGTCGACACCGACACGCGGCAAAAGTTCTTTATGGACAACAGAGGCCTTGGCGTCGGCGTCATTCGTCAGTGCGAGCTCGAGCTCGAGCGCCTCATTCACCTCAAGCAGGAGATGATGGGCGACTTGATCCGCAACGCTCAGGCCAAGATCCAGGAACTCTGGGACGAAATGAAGTTCGACGACGAACAGCGCGAGGCCTTTACTCATGCTCACATGATGGCCCCCATTTGCGAAGACACGCTCATTGCCCACGAGGAAGAAATCGCCGTGCTCAACATCCAGGCCGAGCTGTACCGTCCCATTCTCAAGGCTGTCGAGCGATACGAGCAGCTTTGCGAGGAGCGCGATGACTACGAGGCCAAGATTCAGGACAGCAGCCGCCTGCTCAGCCGCAAGGGTGGATCTGCGCTCCGCGAGGAAGAGGCCCAGCGCCGCCGTGTCACCCAGGGCTTGCCACGCACAATCGAAAAGATCAAAAACACCATTGCCGAGTACGAGGAAGAACACGGACCGTTCGTTCTCAATGGCCGTCGTTTTGTTGAGACCATGGACGAGATGGAGATAGAGCACGCGCGTCAGCTTGCCGAGGCAAAGGAGCGCAAGAAGAAGAGCAAGGATACCAAGGAAGACTTCTTTCCAGGTAGTGCCTCGCGCATTCCGGGACGGACACCCAGCAAAAAGTCCGCGGCAGGCACACCAGGTGGCCCAGGCTCATCGCAGCGCACGCGTCCACCTTTGGGCTCGCGAAATTACTAATGTGCGCGCCTCGTCCCGCGCCTTTCACATGGTGAATTTCAACCCGCAGCAACAACAAAACAAAAACAAAACAAAAGAAATACACACGTATGGATGCCTCAGGCACATACCGATCTGTTACCCTGCGAGCGCGCTTGTCATCCGCGCGCGAGCATGAGGAAGATTCCTGAGCAAGCAGAGCACAAGAAGAACTCGTAAATTTTGAGAGGATGCCACAAACGATACAATTTCATTTCATCTTGGTCTTGATCGTGATTGTGATCGTGATCTTGACGTCTTTCGGGAGGCTTTACATCACCAAAAATGCTACGAGCAACAAAGAGGAGTCGAAGCACCACTTCTTCACCCAAACGACGGTCTCTTGAGTTTTCGGAGCAAAATTACCAGCTCATGAGAGCCTTTCTCAAGGCCTTTCTTCATGTAAACTTGGACTTGTATGTATCGATGAATGAAAAAGATGATGAGGCCTTTAGAATAAATATGCCACACTGTGGGAATGAATAATGTCCGTCTCACCAGCCAAATAAGATTTGACCAATGTTCACCATGAGGTGCCGCGTCTGCGTCGGGACGCGAACCTGATCCAAATTGATGGCGTGGCCACGCGGGTAGACGACGGGGAAACACGGCGAATGAATCGGCTCTCCGGGCTGTAATTGATGAATGCAGAGGTTTTTTCGCATTGTTTCAACATCTCGACTCTCCTTGAATGTGGCATTGCCTTGCACAAAGCGTCCCACGAGCGAAAAACGCTCATGAATCATCGATTCTTGTTTGATGGGCTGTGAGCGGTGAAAAGTGTGGTCTGTGAAGAAAAGCACATCACCGCGTCGAAAGTCAAAGACTGTGCCGACCTCGTCGAAGTGATCTTGGCAAACCTTGGAGCATCCGTCGCTCGGCTCAGCTTGGCAATCTGAAGATACCTTGGTGAAATCGCCCATAAAGATGCTCCCACCCGTGCGTTCTGCGTCAAGGTCGATGAGCGGGATCCAGGCACTCACGCCCTGCGCCTCGGCCCGCTCGACAATGTCGAAACTGGTCGAGTCCTTGTGCCACTTGCCCAGAAAGCGTGGTCTCACACCGCGTGGAATACCGTACACAATGTCTGCCAGCATACGCACCGTTTTGTTGCCAATGAGCTGAGACACTACCATTGGGACAGGGCCCTCGAACCACAAGGCTCTGACCAGACGACTTTCGGTCCAGATCATGTCAATGGAGAGCGAGCTACCGAAGGCCCAATTGAGAGCCCACGCGATGGGAGCCAGCCAGTTCGGGAAGACCGACCTCGGCCGGTTCTGATACAGCGTCTCGACGATTTCGCGCGAGAGTAGGCCTCGCACGACCAGATATCCGGTCCTATTAAAGTGCTCAATCTGCTCTTCGCTCAGCTCGACGTCCATGCCGCTCATGTCCGGAACGCGTGTGCTCTCTCGAACCCATTTGGTCAGCTGCTCGTCTAGCTCTGTCTCCGCCACGAGCAGCCACCACGCGAGGACGGCCACGCTCAGGATCTCGACGGCCTTGAGTTTGCTCCCAAACATTGCTCTCGATGCCTTACCTTGCGACGACCACGACGGTGCGAGTCGGTGTAAAGACCCCAACGAACTCTTCTCTCCTTTTCTTTCCTCTCCCCTCCCCTCCTCTTTGTTCACAAATCCTTGGCCTCGTCCTCGTGCGCGTCCTCGGGCTCGGGCTCTGCGCCGCAAAGACTAGCTCGAATCGCGAACGGCTGCGCGAGGCGGCCCGCGTTGTGATGCGATGCGATGCGATGCGATGCGATGCGATGCGATGCGATGCGATGCGATGCGATGCGATCGATGCGCGCGGGCCCCACGCACGACCGACGGGCCCCTGCCGCCAATCGAGCGCGGCGTGCCAGCCTCACGCAGCGACGCGCGGAGGCTGCCTCGCGCGGGTCTTCGCGAGCCCGGTCTCTCGCTGCCTCGCGCGAATGCGGTTTGCGGAATCGAGCCGGGGCCGGAAGAAAAGTCCGTGGGACTGGTGGAATTCATCCGCCGTCGTTCACCATCATGGATGGATCCATCGATCGAGCGAGCGAGCCCGATCATACCACGGATGGTCGATCGATCGATCCATCCATCGATCCATCGAAGCGAAACAACGCAACGCAACACAACGCAACACAACCCGACGCGAGACATTGCAGTGCTCAACAAAGCAAGGAATGCATCGTGGCGTACCGTGCCAACGTAGAAGGCAACGCAAATGTAGTAGTAGAGTCCTTGGCAAGAATGGTCGCTGCGTGGGGTCGATTCTTCGTCCGTTCTCGCGCGCGGAAAAGGTCCTACGATGTCTCTGGCGTCACGGTCCTCGAGGCTGCTCAGACTGAGCCGCGTTGGGGCCAAAGTGGCCACCTTGAGAACGGCTGGACCCGCTGCGTTTGGGGGGTCAACTTGCGGACGAGGCGTGGACCCGACGCGGCCTCCCGACAAGCGCAGAAACTTGCTGCAGCTGCTGCTGCACTGGCAGTCTGCCGCAATGGAACGGAGTCTGGCGTTTATCCTGTGGAGAAAATGATCAAAGGAGCGGCCCACGGATGAAGGAAATGGTGAATATCATGACGGATGAATGAAGGAAGGAATGAAGGAAGGGCTGGCGCGTGGCACTCCAGAGAGAGAGAGAGAGAGAGAGAGCTCTGAAGGAGGGTCTTTCAAGGGTGGTGCGTTGGCGAGGCGGTCCGGTGGGATCTGAACGACCAACGAGGCAGACGATTTATTCTTTTCCGTCAGCTGGTATACAGCAAAGCAGGGAGCGTGGTCGAGGCAAGGCGGCCTTGCTGCTGCTATTCCCTTGCCGCCTGTTATACAGGACGAACGCGCGAGAGATGAGCCTTTGCCTACTCTTCCCTTCTTCATTTCACCTGAATGGCCGGCCTTCTGTTGCCTGGACATGGGCGTGCATGGGGGGGCTCTGTCAACAAGTCTCTAGCCTATCTTCAGCAGCATCATCGGCGATTGCGTTGAATCAAAATGAACACGAAGCAAGCCACTGCTTGGCCTGCACATGCAAACGAAGGGACACTTGCTCGGCGTCCCTTGGAATGACTGGCACCCGACGAAGACGAGCAAGACGACGGACGATGAATGGCTTGGCAGAACTCGACGCTCACTCGCTGCGCGGCAAGGGAGCGCAGCAAGGGCGCGCGCGGAGCGTGCGGGGTCCGGGAAAGGGGCGGAGCCGAGGCAGCGGCAAAGACAGAGGCGAACGGCGAGCAGCGGCTCAGGCAAAGCGAAGCAGAGCTAAAGCAAAGCAACCATGGACAAGCTCTTTTCGGCCTTCGACGGCGACGAGGAGCTCGACTCCACGCTCGAGCCCTCGTCGCCTGCCAAGGCGTCGACTTCGCCGGCCCAGACTGCGACGGCAGCGGCATCGACCGCCGAGAAGACGGCTGTAGAGAATGACAAGATTCCCGAGGACAAGGAGACCACCCCGGCCACCAAACGCGCCCATCAAGAGGAGAACGAGGACGGGGATGGCGACGTGGCCATGAGCGGCGAGGCGGCGCCAGCCAAGCGGCAGAAAACCGTTTCTGCAGACGCAAACGAGTCGGCACCTGCCGATTCGGTGCTCGCAGAACACCAGGAAGAAAGTCAAGAGAATGATGCCGCCGAGGCCACGTTAGAAAAACCTCCGGCCAAAACATATCCCTTCACACTGGACGGTTTCCAGCGTGAGGCCATTGGTTACTTGGAGCGCAACGAGAGCGTACTGGTTGCAGCACACACTTCTGCAGGAAAGACCGTGGTGGCTGAATACGCCATCGCTATGGCGCTTCGCGACAAGAAGCGTGTCGTGTACACTTCGCCAATCAAGGCACTCTCGAACCAAAAGTACCGAGATCTCGCTGACGAATTCGAGGACGTGGGTCTAATGACTGGTGATGTGACCATCAACCCGCACGCAAGTTGTCTGGTCATGACTACGGAGATTCTGCGGTCCATGTTGTACCGCGGCTCGGAGGTCATTCGCGAGGTCGCCTACGCCGTCTTTGATGAGGTGCACTACATGCGCGATCGGGAGCGCGGTGTGGTCTGGGAAGAAGCCATTTTGCTCTTGCCGCACAAGGTGCGCTTCGTATTTTTGTCGGCCACCATTCCGAACGCCCAGCAATTCTGTGACTGGATCAGCAAGACCCATTTTCAGCCCTGTCATGCCGTCTACACGGATTATCGCCCCACACCGCTGCAGCACTACGTCTATCCAGCAAGCAGCACGGGTGTGTACCTGATTGTCGACGAAAAGGGCAAGTTCCACGTGGATACCTTTGAAAAGGCAATGTCGTCCATGAGCAGCTCGAACTTGGAGGACGCCGTCGACGAGGCGAGCAAGTCCAAGGAGGCAAAGAAGCGGATGATGGCGCGTCGGCGTGACAAGATGGGAGACCTGTTGAGCATCATCCAAATGATCATGCAGCGTAACTACGATCCAGCAATCGTTTTTAGCTTCAGCAAGAAGGATTGTGAAAAGTATGCCGCCCAGCTGTCCAAGCTCTCGCTCAACACGGAAGACGACAAGGCCATGGTGCGCAAAGTCTTCAAGAATGCGATTGAAGCGCTCAACGAAGATGACAAGGACCTTCCGCAGGTTCGCTCCCTGCTTCCGTTGCTGGAGCGTGGCATCGGGATCCACCACGGTGGCCTGCTGCCCATTCTCAAGGAGGTGACTGAGATTCTTTTTGGCGAAGGCCTCTTGAAAGTGCTTTTCGCCACCGAGACCTTTGCCATGGGCATCAATATGCCGGCCAAAACGGTTGTCTTTTCAGCCATGCGCAAGTTCGATGGATCTGATTTCCGCTTTGTGAGCCCCGGTGAGTACATTCAGATGAGTGGCCGCGCAGGTCGTCGCGGTCTCGATGATCGCGGTATTGTGATTCAGATGATGGACGAGCCCATGGAAACGGCTCAAGCAAAGGAAATCATGAGCGGCCAGGCCAACCCTCTTTCTTCAAGCTTTTACCTCACGTACAACATGCTTCTCAACCTCATGCGCGTTGATGATGCGGATCCTGAGTTTGTCATTCGCAACTCGCTTTACACCTTTCAGCAAGAGAGCCAAATCCCGGAGCTTGAGGCTGATCTCCGCAAGCTCGAAGCCAAGCTCGAGGCCATGCAGGTGGACCGTGAGGACGAGGTGGCCAATTACAACTATTTGAAATCGCAGTGCTCGCAAAAGGAGGCCCAGGTCGCCTCTCTTGTGATGCGCTCAGATGTGGTTGGGCCCTTTTTGAAGCCCGGTCGGCTGGTGCAAATCAACGACGGCTGGGGCTGGGCCGTCATTTTGCAGGTCAAGCGTGGTCGAGAGGACAGAAACGTTATTGCGAGCGTTGAGGTCGTCGTTGCTTCGGACCCATCGAACCCTAGTCTTCCCTTTGTGGCACCGCAGGACGAGACTGATACCAAGGATGTGTCGTCCGGCAAAGGCCGTCGCAAAAACAACAAGAGAGATCGGCCCGTGCGTCCGGAACCAGCCGTCCGTGAGATTTCGCTCGAGAATCTTCTTCAGATCAGCACTCTCCGTGTCCACATGCCCACCGGAAACCAGGTGCATGATACATTGTTGCGCAGCATGCTCGAAGTGAAGCGGCGCCATCCCGAGGGCGTGCCTTGCATGTCGCCCGTCAAGGACTTGAAGGTCAAAGACCCGAAGCTTCCTGTGTTGCTGCAGAACTTGACGAGCCTACAGGCCAAGCTCGAAGCGGACCCGATCCAGAGCATGACGGACCTTGTGGCCAAGCGCGAGCTCGTGGACGCCTTTATGCAGAAATTTAACGTCCGCATTGAGATCAAGTTGCTGAAGAAGGAAATTCGCAACAAGAAAAGTCTCCCCATGAAGGACAAGCTCAAGTCCATGAAGGTAGTGCTTCGTCGCCTCGGGCATGTGGACAAGGATGGGGTCATCCAGCTCAAGGGGCGTGTCGGCTGCGAAATTTCAACGGCGGACGAGCTCATTCTCACCGAGCTTTTGCTCGGCGGTAGTCTCAACGAGCTGACGCCTGCTCATATTGCGTCACTCCTTTCGTGCTTGGTGTTCACCGAGAACGGCGAGAGCGAGGACCCGGTCCCTGATGAGCTGGCTCCTCTTTACGAGAATCTGCAAAAGGTTGCCAAGCGGATTGGCGTTGTGCAAAATGACGCAAATATTCCCACGGATCCAGAGGAGTTTGCCAAAAAGTTTCGTTCGGACCTGATGAACCCAGTCTTCCAGTGGTGCAAGGGCGCACGCTTTAGTCAGATTTGCGAGCTTACTTCAGTCTTTGAGGGCACCATTATCCGTTGCGTGCGGCGTCTGGTGGAGTTGCTTCGCCAGCTTGCCATTGCGGCACGCGTTATCGGAGATGTCACGATGGAGCAAAAGTTTGCAAAGGCTGTCGACCTCATCAAGCGCGACATCATTTTTGCCGCTTCGCTCTATCTGTAACGATGTCAGATCCTGACGGCAGACTTTGTGAAATTACAAATAAACAATCAACATAGGCCTACAAGAATTTTTCTCTCTTTCTTGTTTTTACTTTTACATGTGCTCCAATTTTGCTTTAGCGAGAAAGAGATATCGCCACTTAAAAGTCGCAGAGAGAGTCACGCATTGCGTGCTCGCGTGGGCCGCTTGGACCCAAGGCATTTTCACGCACTCGTCAAGTGGAGGAGGAGGCTGAAGCTCGATTTGCGGTGCAAATGGCCTTCAAGTCCGCGTCAAAGATTGCATCCTGCGCACCCACACGCAGACTGTCCACGAGAACTTGAATGTCTTCTTCATCTCCTCGAAAGACCTCGTCCTTGCGCAGACGATCGAGCTCGTTGCCGAGCGCCCGCGTCGCGTGCTCCATGTACCAGCCATCAAATTTTGCATATTGATACTTGCGCGTCTTGTCGTCCGCTTCCACAGCAGCCTCTCCGACAGCCGTGGCGGGGCGTCCTTTTGCCCGGACAGCGCGCCATAGCTCCGCTTGCACAAAGCTTGCCGGCAAGCGGTCGCCTTGCAGGCCCGGCAAGAGGTCGTCCTTGGCGAGGGCCTCCACGGCGTCGATGAGCTTGTCTCGCGCGTACTCTGCGGAAGAACCAGAGTTGTCCGTCTTGAGCACCTGGTCTAGCGCGCGGCGCGCTTCGAGAGAACCCTCCATTGCCGCTCGCGCCCCTGCGGCAGCACTGCTTTCCTCGCGTTCGCTTCGCTTCTGCTTGTGCTTTTGCTTGTGCCCCAGCCAGCCAGCCGCTCCACTCACTGTCACTCGACGAATGGGGGGTGTGCGCGGGGACCCCCGCTCTTGGTGCGCACGCTTTCGTCACAATATTCTCGACAGGGTTTGCGAGTTCTGGGGGCTGAGTGAGGAAGCTTGAGATGAAGTCCATCGTCGTGCGCGTGAAGGCAGCGTCTGGCGCATTTTCGCGAGCATCCCCTCGTAGGCCGATGGAGAAAGTCGTGAAAATAAAAGGAGAATCGCGGTCACCGTCGCGCAGACGGACGTAGTGTCTCGCGCAGTTTGCGCGCCTGCTCGAAGTCCGCGAGGACCTCTTGGTATTGCGGGTCTTCAAAGAGCGCGCTCTGACTTTGCGTGCGCTGCGGAGGCGCCATGGCCCACGGCGGAGAACCTGGCCCATCGAGGTTTCCAGAGACGGTGCGCCTTCCAAGCGATTTTGGCATGTGGTCTTGTGTCTTGTTGCAGCTGTCTGCATCGCTTATGATTTGATCGATCGTGTCGACGCGACGCTGACCCACGTCAGAGCTCGCAGTTTGGCCGTGATCGAGCCCTCGCCGCCGACGTAGCTGCGCTGCGAGCTGCTTTGATTGGTGCAACTGAGATTCGAGACTTCGAGTCTTGCGCTCAAGGTTGACCACGCGCCGCCGCAAGGTCTTGTTGTCTGCAAGGAGAACGGCATGCTGGGCTTGGGCAGAACGCTTGTGTTGCGTGAGCAAGCTTTCTGCGCGCCGGACGTCGCGCGACTTACACTTTACTACGCGCTGAAGTGCTTGCCTTTGTCGCATGAATTCGAGCGTGGGGAGTCGCTGCGATACGGACTTGGCAGGAGTTTCGGGACCCAAGGTCGTCATGTCGGGCTCTGCGAGTCGCGCCTCTACATCGGAACCAGAGACGAAGCGATCGTACAGCTGCAGGAGACCATGCGCAATAAAATCTTGGCTATCTCGTTCTTCGCTGTACAAGAGCTCATAGAGCGCGCTCTGAAAGCTCTGGATCGTGTGTTCCCGCGCACGAACGATGCCACGCTCTTCTTGCAGCGCTGCATGCTGCGCGCGCAGCTTGGTGTTTAGCTCTTCGGCAGTACGTTTTTGCGACTCGATCATTTCTTTGTTTTGAAGACGCTCGGCCTCGTAGACTTCGCCCTGTTCTTGGAGCAGTGCGATATCTCTTTCCAGTGGGCCGAATCGCTCGCTCGCCTCTGCAAGCTGATGCTTGAGCACATTTCGCTCCACGCCAACGTGTTCAATCTTTTGTGCAAGGTGCACAGCTTCCATGGTTTTGCTTTTAAGGGCCTCGTTGAGAGCTTCTTTGGCATCGCGCAAGGACTGTGTCTCCTCGACAAGCCTCGCAGCGTGCGCAGCATCCTTTTTCGCTGATTGCGCGACGAATTCAGTCTTTTGATTGGCGAGCTCGTCGCGGAGGACGTCAATGGTCCGCTTCAGCTCCACAATCTCGCCGGCACGTTTCTGCAAAATGTTCTTGTCTATCTGTCGACGTTCCAGCTCAGCAATCTTTGCGTGCAATCTTGCTACTTCAAACGAGTGCTCCTGATCGACTTGTTTGGCGACGGTAGTGTAGTGTTTCTCGAGATAGGATCCGTATTCGTCCATCGCGGAAGTCTCCTCGCTCTGCTTCGACTCGAGAGCATCCACGGTGGCCTTGAGCTCTTCGTTTTTTTGGGCCATGGCTTCTTCGTGTCGCGCTCGATCCTCGTCGCGTTGACAGCGCAAATCGTCCACGGCATGCTGGAGTTCTTTGAGTTTGACGTCCTGCAGACTTATCTTTTGCAGGTACAGACTCTCGAGCTCTTGCAAACCGGGGTCGAGCTTGTTTTCCTCATCGTCCAAGAATCCGTCCACCGTCTTCTTGAAGTCCTCCTCTGTGCGCTTGAGCTCTTCGCTGAAGAGCGGCGCCGGCTGGACGCGCTTCATCGCAAGCAAAATTTACTTGTTCGCCCTGCTGCCGTCGCAGTCATACCTCGAGCAGCCGTGAGGAAGGCGCGCTACTCTAAACTCTTCTCAAGCTCGGAACCAAGTACTTCAAGCATACCATTCCGCTGTTGTGGCCGTATTCAGGCACATGAAAATCTCTCGCAACGGAACTTTTTTTTCGTCTCTCAGTCTCTCATCGTCGTCGTCTCTCGATAAAAAAAAATAAAAAAAAAATCTCTCTTCTCTTCTTCGTCAGAGTCTCCGGCCGGCAGCTGCAGATGCCGTCTCGCGCATGCACACTCAGCGAGCGCATCGGAGCCCCCGAGGACTTCCCTGGCGTCGCGGGAGCCTTCCGCCAGTCCTGCGCCGCGATTCGGCTGGTCGGCCTGCTGCGGACAGCGACTCCTGCTTCGACATCACACTTCCTGAGAAGAAGAAGAAGGCGCGCCGCCCGATGTAGTGGCATCGCACGTGTCGTCTCCCGGCAGCTGCCACTGTGAAGGCGCCAATAGCGAGCGCCACTCGATTCAAATCGAAGCAAAGCAAAGCAAGTCAAATCCACAATCCCTCGGCCCGGCCCGGCCTGGTCCGGTCTGCGCCGGCAGACGCGCGGCGGGAGCGGCTGCGCGGCGGCGGTCAGCGGCCGCGTGCGCCGGGGCCGCGCGACGCGGCGGGCGGCGCGAGCAGGTCGCGGAGGCCGCGCTCGACCTGGGCCCGGATCCCGCCGCGCCATACTTTCCAGAGATCGACGCGCACGGCGGGCACCGGCGGGTCGCGGCCGGCGGCTGCGCGCAGGAGCGCGGCCCGGGAGGCGGCGTCCATGCCGCCGCCGACGAGCACGGCGTCCGGCGCGGGCCGCGCGGCGCAGCCCGGCAGCCGCCGCAGCGCCGAGTCGAGATCAGCGACGTGGTCCAGATCCGCGATGCCCGCCAGCGCGCGGCGGTACGCCGCCGCGACGTCCGCGCGCCGGCCCATGAGCAGCAGCACCGGCAGCCTCGCGCGCCGGCACATGAGCCCTCGCGTCGCCGTCCCCGGCCCGCTTCACGTTGGTGCGACGCCGCGCGGCGATATGCGATCTGCGACGACAGACGTCAGTTCCAACACCAGAACTACGACCACAACAACGAAGACGACTCCGGCCTCGGCGCGGCACAGTAAGTCTCGGGAACAGCCGCAGAGCTCGCATCCGAGCTCGCAGCTGAGCTCGCAGCTGAGCTCGCGCTTCGGCGCCTGCCAGCACGAGGGAGTTCTCCTTCTCGCAAGGGCTGACGACAATAAAGTGGGAGAGGACGCCGAGGTCGTCTGCCTTGACAGCAGCGACGAGGCCATGCGCGCGAAACCTGCGGTGTCTGGGCGGGACGCAAGCAAGCTTGCAGGAGTGGGGTTCTTGAATAGTAGGCCGGCGGATGAGAGAAGTCCTGGAAATGAAATGGCGACGGCAGTCAGGACGAGCACGTATGAACCCCCTCTGTATAGTCCAGGGTACGCCGAAGACTCCTCTGAAGAGGAACTCAGCAGCGAGGAGTACGATGGTGATTTGGAAGACAATTTCGAGGTCTACGTTGGATTCAAGCCCGATACCGTGAACGATAATGTTGCAGACGATGTTGTCCAGGACCTGACGATGCTTGACGAGGAAAACGAAGTTAACGACGAGATGGAAGAAGAGAGTTACGAGGACGAAGATCTTTATTCTGAAATGCAGGAGAGCGCAGCATCAATGTCGCACTGGAAAGTTCTTCGTGCTGAACAGATTGACGACAAATATCTTGATGATTCTTCGTGCGCAAGCGAGAGCGGAAGCGAGAGCCAGAATGAGTGCAGGAGCAAAACGAGCAAGCAGGGCGATTCTGCAAGTCAAGATATTAATGGCACATTTATTAAATCGGAACCGAACGCACGAAGCATGTACATAAGTTTTCGGCCCGCTAAGATTGCAGAGGATGAAACGATTATTCAGGTTAAGGCAGAGGCAACAATCTCTGGACTTTTGTGCCCTGTTCAAGAGGATACAGCTAAAATGTCGACAGATCCCGTGGCACCAAGTAAGACTGATGGCGAAGAAGGTCTCTCGCGTCAGAACCAAGAAACCGCAGATGGTTTAGAGCTGATCGCGTCCGTCACGACGGATTCCTCGACATCAACTCGCAGTTCAAGTGACGTTGGGGTTGCAGACATGCAAAGGCGACACCAAGGCGCGGCAGATAAAGACTCGAAGGCAGCTAAAGACTCAAAGGCATCACAGAATCTTATCTCTGGCGTGGAGCACAGGGCCGTCCACGGGGCAACAGCACAGCCGAAGAACGATGCAATCGGTTCTAGCAAGCGACCAAGAAGCCTATCTGCCAACATCGATGACGGAGTCCGCAAGCGACCCAACACTCGATCATACAAGACTGATGCCGGTGCTAACAAAGAGACTCGACTCGCTTCAACCGCTGGAGATAAAGAAACGAGGATTGAGAGACAGTGCATGGATGACGAAGCGGAGTACGACGAGCTAAAGCTACAAGACTTGATCAAGGAGAACACCGCTGAAATCAAAAAGAGTAAAGTTCGGGTGCCTCGGAGCGAACGTTGCGAAAAAACAGGGTGTAAACGAGCAAAAAAAGAAGGAGCAGGGGGCCTGTGCGCCAAACATGCCAAGCGCGGACGATGTCTTCGGGAAGATTGTGACAAAGTTGCTGCAGAGGGTGGTACCAAGCTTTGTTATGCGCACGGGGGCGGCAAACCATGTCGAGTCCTTGGTTGCGATCGCCGCCGTGTGGAACTTGCAGGCGGGTTCTGTAACGCCCACAAAAAAGGAACTGCTCAATCAGGCCAAAAACGGGACATTCCTTTACGTTCACGACGGGTAGAGGAAGCGAAAGCTTCGGTCGCTCCGCAAAAGTCCGGTTTGTGCAGAGTAAAGGGATGTAGTAAGTGGGCGAAGTGGGGTGGAATGCAGCACTGCGCCGCGCATGGTGGAGGTAAACGCTGTCTAGAAAAGGGATGTGACAAAGGTGCCCAGTCGGGGCCCCTTCAGCGCTGCATGCGGCACGGTGGCGGCAAGAGATGTAGTGAGCCCGGTTGCAATATGACTGTGGTAACTACTCCTTATGGCCGTGAGTATTGCCGTAAGCATTCCAAGGAGACTCAGAATCATCCAGGTTTAGTGGAATCATCGCCGGCGAGCGCAATTTCAGAAACGGGCACGAATCAAGGGATGACCTCGCCCAGTCGCGAAGCACAGACCGCTCCCAAAGGCAACCAAGCTCGCCAACGTCCACGTCTGTCAGCAGGCGTGGAATGCACGTTCCCTGGATGCAGGAAGAGGAGGGCACGATGCGGGAAAAGTACCTGCTGTGAGCACGGCGGCGGTGCTCAATGCGTTATTCCTGGTTGCAAAAATCGAGCTTCACGAACGGGTTGTTTGTGCAAGCGTCATTTTGCTGATCAGGACCCACTTCGAAAGCTGAGACGGCTTTGTCGCGTGGAGGGGTGCCCATCTGCTGCGCAGCGCGGGAAATTATGCATATTGCACGGAGGCGGGCTGCGTTGCCAGGAACCGGGTTGTACGAAGAGTGTGGCACCTGGCCCGTATAAGAAAGCATGCACGGCGCATGGTGGTGGAAAGCGATGTGAATATTCTGGCTGTAAGAATGGTGCCAAGAAGGGAGGTTTGTGTCGCGCCCATGGTGGTGGTCAAATGTGCAGCATTGAAGGCTGCACAACTTCTGTTCAGCTCAAAGGAAGATGTGGTGCTCATTCGAGGCTTCTTTTCTGCTCTGTTGTGGGCTGCATGGATATTGGGAGATTTTATGGCACTAGATGTCTTTTTCATCGTTTCCGATGCAAACATGATGGTTGTTTCGAGTACGCAAAGCGAAACCATTTCTGTTTGGAGCACAGTTCCCTTACTGCCGGCACGACTACAGTCTCTTGAGTCTCGAGCTGTCTGGAGTGAGGATTTAAATTAAAAATTAAACCAGAAGCTAAGGAGTCTGCAGTCAAGTATACTAGGCGTCGCTACTCAATGTATCTAATATGGAAATCATAAAAAATTGAAGGTAATGTACGTCGTTATTGATCTTGGTCTTGGTCTTTGCTGGTTGCACGACGCAGTTTAAAGTCGGATGAATGAAAATTGGGCTTGCTTTGGAGAGCAGTTCCCGAATGCTTGGTGTCGATTGTGCTCTTGTCAAAGCGAAGCAGTCCGAAGCCTTGTTTCACCACGTCAAAGTGCGCCCTGCGTCTTGCTTGGTTTGAACGAATCATGAGTTAACCTTCTACTCGTGGCAAATTATGAATGACTCGGGATACTTTGAAATCAAAGGGGGATATTAGGGTGGTCCGGTCAGGCCCTACTCGTAGTAGCCTACTAGTAGGTGCTAGGCCTTTTACGAGTGATGGTAGTATAGCTAATAATTAACGGACACGCACGTCCCGACTCGGACCCAAACGTGAAGCGACGCGTCCAGTCCCAGTCTTTTGGCGCAAGCCTCCACGTCTGCGCAGAAGAAAACGTAGACGCAGAGCTCAAGCAGCCATGCGGATCCCGCGCAGAAAGAAAAGCACTCGCAAGGCCGAAAACGAAGGGGCCGCCTCGTCCGGTGATAGTGGAGGAGAGAGCGGAGGCGACGAGTTCGACAGTGACGGCAATGACGAGGAGAGCGACGAGGAGGAAACCGAGGCTGTCGAAGAAAAGCCTTCGGAGGCCACGAGAAAAGAAGATGACAAGGAGCCAGAAGAAGTCAATATCAAAGAATCTGAAGCCTTGGAGGATGACAGCTTGAAGACGAGTAGTGGTGAGTCCGCTGCCGCCAAAACGAAGACGAAAGACGGGTCACCTGGCAATGGTGAAGAGGACAGTGGAGAAATGAAGGGGACGAGCAGTAGCACAAAGGAAAATGCCAAGAATAAAGCGGAACTTAAGCGCGGGTTTTCCTTTGATCGACTGCGAAGCAAATCCAAAAAGCGCGGCAAACGAGCAAGCGGTGGCAATGGCGGCGATTCTTCTGACGAAGAAGCCGCCAAAGACCCCCGCGAACGCGTGACTGTATCGGTAGAGACGGTGCGCGAGGCGATTATCGAGCTCAGAACGCAGGACGATGAGGAGGTGATTACTGTCACTCTTGAAATTGCATGCTATAAACGTCGTTGCGAAGCGCGAAGAAAATTGCGCAAGGCCCAAGAAGATCATGACGCGGCTCTTGCTGAGTTTCGTCGCGTTCAATGTGATCAGTACGAGTCGCAGCTTGTCTCGGTGATGACCAAAGCCGAGCACAACTTGGAACGATGGGAGCACGTTCTTCGACAGCAGCACATGGTTAAGGCTTTCTTCGACTTTGGCGATGAGGGAGCACACACGCTAGCTAAAGCGCTCAAGTACAAGCGTACGCTAGAACGCGTGAGTTTGCCAAAGAATGAGATTGGCTCGATGGGCCTCAAGTCTCTCACCTCAATTTTGAGTCGCTGCCCAGCGCTGCACGAGCTTGATTTGCGAGGAAATCCCCTGGGCGTGGAATCAGGGGAGCACATTTCATTAATCCTGGTAAAGTGCCCATTGCTTCGGCGTCTTAATCTACATGACTGCGGTTTGGGAGCCAAGGGTGTCGCGACTTTTATCAAAGCCGCGCGACAACGTGGTCTTCACTCTCTCGACCTTCGGCACAATGGTCTTGGGCGTGAGGGCTGTTTAACGGTGGCGCGGGAGTTCCTGCAGGACAATGAAGATATTATCGAGCTTGACTTGGCAACAAACGAGATCGGGGCGGGCGAGGCTGCTGAAGCTCTTGCTGAAGCTATTCCGACGGCAAGTGCGCTGCGCTGTATCGACCTTTCCCATAATGGGATGGCCATGGTACTTCGACGGCCAAAGTACCGAGATCTCTTTGTCAAATTTCGCGTCGATGTCGTCGTGGGGCTTTGGAAGTCAACGCGAGCCCCTCTGCTGGACATTGTCGCCCCGGCTCTCACGGATTGAGAACTGCCTGCTTTTGATGTTATATTTTTATTGGTCCTCTTTGGGGGATCGTGCCTTTTGCCTCCTTGCTTGTTTTCTTTGCTCGTTCGTTGCGTTCGTTGTTGAGCAATACGAGCAATACCCGAAATCCATCATCATTCATCATTCATAACAGAGAACCATGGGATCGAGCGGGAGCAAGAAGAACGCAGGCGGCGGCGGCGGCGGCGGCAGCGCGGGCGCCAGTGAGGCGAAGCGCAAGCACCTGCTGCTAGACAGCGCGGCTTACGCGCAGGTCGCACGTCGCCATGGCGAGATCGCGAAGCTCAAGGCCTCTCAGGCCGCGAGCGGGGCCGGGACTGCGACTGCGTCCGAGGCAAACGCCAAGGGCGAGACCGCGGCGGCGGCGCCACCGCCCGCCCCAGAGTCCTCAGCGGCGGCAGACGCGTCCGCCACTCCCGCTGCGCCCGCTGCCGCAAAGGAGAGTGCTAACGAGGCGGTCACCGGTCGCAAGGTGACCGAGGCGTTCGGACTTCCTGCAGAGGATGCCACCGCGGTCGCGCGCATCTTCAGGCAGTCGGATCAAGCGGGGCCCATCTCGCTGGAGATCTTTGTCGACGTCGTGGCCAATCTTGTCAAGGGCACAACGAGCGACATGCGACGCGCCATCTTTGCTGGCGCCACAGGTCCTGGCAAGAGCGAGGCGACACCAGAGCTGCTCGGCGAGCTGCTGAGCGCGCTCTATCATGCAGCTGGCAACGAATCGGGCTCATTCAAAAGCGCAGCGCTCATTGCCGGGTTTGGAGTCTTTGCCGAAAAGCAATCCAAGCTGGACGGCAGCGAGGAGGTGAGGCGTAACTTCGGCATGTTCAATCGATGGTGCAGCGCCCAAGTTCCGTCCCTGCAAGAAGGTCTGCATGGACTCGTTGGCGCTAAGATGCTCGGCATGGCTGCGCAAGGATCGGCGACAGCGGGCAAGATTTCGGCGGGAACGCAAGCTGCTGTGGCCAAGAGCGAGGTGATGAGTCCAGCTGATGTCTTTGCTCTGTCGTGCGCTGACTCACGTGCTGCCTCGTCGTGGGATTTGCTCTTCTCGAGCAACCAGCATGGCATGTCTTTTGATATGCTCTTCAATTCTATTCTAGGATACGCCGGCCCAACGCTGATCGCAATCATGGATGCAGAAGGAAATGTGTTCGGAGGTCTCGTTTCGGAGACTTGGTCTGAGGCGGCGCAGTTCTACGGAAACACATCAAGCACGCTGGTCTCGTTGCGGCCCAAATTCCAGACGCTGAGCGCGCGTACAGACGGTTCGTCTCCGGGGACGAATCACTTTCAATTTTTGCGTTGCCGCGGCAAGTCCGGTATTCTTGGTTTGGGTTTCGGTGGAGACGAGAACTCGCCGCGCCTATGGCTTGATCGGAACTTTGAAGGCTGCCGCGCAGCAGATTTCGACCTGACGTATGAGCAGGGCGACTTGCGTCCTCGCAACGCAGATGGCACCTCGACCTTTAAGCCCTTCATTATCGAAGCGTGGGGCTTTGGTGGATCCGAGGCTGCCTCAGCGCAGGCCACAGAGGTCGCGGCTGTGGACAAGATGCGCATGGATCGGCGCAAGGTAGATCGAAAGAAGTTTGCCGAGAACTCGTTCGATCGCGAGTTTCTTCTTGGCAAGACCTACGGCCATCAACAGCAGATTGAGAACCGCGGGGGTCGCTAGCGAGAGGACCTGGCTTGTCATTTCGTTTCTTTTCTTTTTTCTTGGTTGGAGAAATGGCTGGACCTGTTGCGCGGGCTGCTGCAGCTTGGTCTTTCTTTCACTCAGTGGGGCCAGACACGTGTTCGTGCAGGAGGACGTGGCGACTTGTAAACCTTTCTGTCACGTCAGAAAATTGTAGGAAGTGTTTGTCCGTGCGGAGATAGCAGCTCATGATGGAGTCAAAAGCTCTCGCTCCCTTGATTCGAAACATAAGCTCTTTGGAAACGGAACAAAACATGTGCGGTGCGTTAATCGCGACAAACGCATTGAGTTATCTTCACGAATGGGTCTTCCATTGCTGTTCTTCTTCCACTTGTTGTGATTCACGACTTTGTCTGTAAATACACGCACGAATGCACGAATGAATGTTGTCATTGTTTCAAGTCTGTGGCTGGCGAAAGCCGCGACCGAGGAAAAAGATTTCTCGTGACTCTTTACGGGTCGCAGCGGGCTTGACGCGCTTGAACTCGCGAAAGGCGCGTTTCATTTCATTTGCAATAAGTTGGTCCTCTGGACCTGTGAAGATTTTAGTCAAAAAGGCGCCGCGATCGGGCTGAAGGACGGCTTGCGCAGTTTCCCAGGCTGCCTCGACGAGCTCTATTTGACGCAAATGATCAGCACTATGGTTCCCCAAGGTGTTTGGTGCCATGTCACAAAGAACAAGGTCAACATAAGGTTGACCCGAGGCACGGTGGGCTTCTTGACGGACTTTGTCTTGAATCTCAGGTTCGAGAAAGTCGCCTTGAATAAAAGTACATCCCTTGAGTGATTTAACTGGCAACAGGTCGCACATGATGATCGTTGTTGATGGACCACATTGCTGCGCCGCTACCTGAGCCCAACCGCCGGGTGCGGCGCCGAGGTCGAGGATGACCTTGGCGCCTTTGAAAAGTTGTTGTTTTTGATCAATTTCTAGCAGTTTGAAGGCCGCCCTCGACCTGTAGCCTGCAGACTCGCGCGCAGCGACAAAAGGATCACGCGCCTGGCGCGCAATCCATGGCGACTTGGCTCTCCTTCGCTTTCCACTCAGCGCACGTGTCTGAGTAGACCTAGGTCGCAGCGCTAAAAGGGGTGGCTCAGACGACAGGCGATGAAGCCAGGGCAAGGTTATTTGCCGAAGAACCTGCTGAGGCGCGTGCGACTTCCTGCGCAAGGTGGCACATGGGCTGCTCAGCATCCTCGCTCCCCTCTTCGTTCGGCGAGGGCTCACGTCAGGCTCTGAGCAGGCTGTGCCGCCTGGCGATTCTAGAAGAGGTTCTGCAAGCTTGGGCCTTTGGGACCAAGAAAAAAGCTTTTACGGGTCACAGGTCGCAGCACATGAAAATGCACGGACAAAGAAATGTGATGTAAAAGTTGCTGATGCGGCACAGAAGATCTGAAGAACCATTCGCGTCTTCGACCTCAAATTGTCTGCGAGTTGTCCTGTCATGATCACCCCCTCCCCTCCCCATATAACAAATGAAGATTTCCAACATGTAGGGACCCATTTTCAAATCCAAAACGTTGATCGACAGCCCGCTCTCGCCGACACTGCACGTTTACGAGATCATAACCGATCGCAAATCTATTCCTTTTCCTGCGTGCAGAGTTTTGCCCACTGGCAGGTGAGCAAGTCTCGAAAAGTAGTTTTTACCCGATCGAAACGGAGAAATGTCCATGAATTCGGACGTAGCGGCGCTCTTGGCCGAGCAGGAGGCGGCCGAGGCCGTCGCGGAGGAGATGCTCGAGCGTGAAAAGTCACGACTGAGCGAGTTTCACGAACAGCTGCACGCCCGATCGCACGAGTGCGAGTGCCTCTTGAAGCGGCGCGAAGAGTTGCGCGAGGCATTGACGACGAGCTCGGCGATTTCATCGAAAGAATGGGATGCGATGCAACGCACAGCAGCAGAGGTTCAATCGTTGGATCCCATGCAAGAAGAGCTCCGAAGAGATAGCGCCGAGACCGCCGATGCGGCCGTGGGGCTTCGAGACTCGCTTGAGGAGACATTCGCGGCCCTCGCAGAGCTCAATGTCGAGGCTCGTAAGCTTGTGGGCGAGATGGAGACGAGGCATCGCGAGCAACAAGAGATTGAAGAGTCTGTTGATCAGCTGGAGCGGCACGTCAAGATGCAGGCGCGCGAGAACCAACGACTGATCTCGGAACGGCAGGCGTTCGAGGCGATCTTGCGACGCACGTCAGCAGAAGTTTCACGAGCAGCCCAACAACGCGAGAGCATGACTGCAATGGAGAAGGAGCTCGCGAAAGAGCTTGAGAAAAACCAAGGCTTGGAAATGGCGTGCAACGACACTCAGGCCAGAATTGACGGCTTGGAGCGTGCCATGCAGCTCCTGTGTGCCGCCGTCCTGGAGCCAACGTCTGTTTTAAAAACGGAGATGGCTCGCCTGGAGAGCAAGCTGCGCGATTCGACCCAAGGATCCGTTCCGCATGAGATGATACTGAAGGGACTCGGATTTGGTGACCTCGTCGACCCTAAACGTATCAACAATGTATCTCTCGTCGACCATCTCGAAGACGGCGACGCCGCTGCGGTTCAAGACGCCCCCACACCCGATCCGGCGCGGGAGCTCAAGGAGTGTTTGGCGTCATGCGCTCAAAAGCTTGTGGACCTCGAAAAGCAGAATGCGGAAGCCTTGGTGGAGGAGCAGCACAAGACCGCGCAGGCGTTTCGAGACTTTCAAGCGGAATTATTGGGGGAGAGTGAAAAGTAGTGAAATATATTTTGTTTTGTCTTGTTTTCATGGCGCTACATACAAAGACTCCCAGGAGCAGAACGAAGATAGGCAGAATCAAGGCTGCCCACGTTCTTGCTAAGGGTATCTTTCTATCGAGCGCGCTAAAAAAGAAAAGAAAAGTAATGCACGTGTGAAGTGTGGTGGGGTCGTATGTACGGAGTCGCACGAAGCTTGCCGCGAAGGCAAATCGCGATGATTAAAAGAAAAATGGTCACTCGTCCAGACCGCGGAAAAAGGAGGGAAAAAGAGAAGGAGACAGGCAAGCCGTCGTAAAAAAAAGAAAGAACAGGGCCGTTGCGAGGAAACGAGAAAGAAGTCAACCCTCTCCTCGCAAGGGGTGTTCAACGTGTAAGGCTTGCTTGCCGCGATCTCCCCCATACAGTTGGCGCGAGCGGGTCGTTGGCGTGATTTGAGGTATTGGCTCAATGTGCAGCAGGGACTCGAAAGTCCCGGCCATCAGAGCACAGACATGTTGCAAAGGGTCCTGCTCGTCTATGGGGCGACGGTGGCAGCCTTTGCAGAGCTATCAAAGAAACCCTGCACAATGAAGCGCAGCTCGGCGTTTTCGCGCTCGAACTGGCGCAGGTACTTGGCAAGAGCCATGAGTTTTTGGTTCTCAACCGAGAGCTCGCGCACACGGTTCTCAAGCTTGGCGTTCATCTGCAGCAGCAAGGCGTCAGACTCCTTGGCGGCGACGACGGCCTCGCGCGCGTGGTGGAGCTGAAGCTCGTACTTGTCGAGCTGCTTACGCATGAGGTCCGAGTCGGCGCTGCCGGTGGACTCGCCGATGGCATCCGCGAAGACGGCCGAGAAGGTATCGACGGCGGTGGACACGGCCTCGTTCGCGGCCATCTTCTCGCGCTTGGACGCCACCTTGACGTCAAGCTCCTTGGCGAAGTCCAAGAGGTCGGCCGTCTCCAGACGCCGGTCTCCTCCGCGCTGAGCGCGGTTCACGCGTGCGCGCACCATCTCTCTCGTCTCTCTTTCTGTCCTCACGCCGGTTGCGCCTCGCTCCGCGTACGCTCGCGGCGCTTGCTCGCTCGCTCGCTGGCAGTCGTGCACGCGGGCGGCCGGGGCGGGCAAGGCAATGCAGGTCTGTCTGTCTGCCTCCTCGACTCGACTCGACTCGGCTATTCTTTCTTTTCCCTTTTTCTTCCTGTCTTTCTCCCCTTCTCTCCGCCGACTACCTGCTCCCGTAGAAGTTCCCCGCTGCTTCCGAGACGCGCGTCTCGGCCCCTCTGCAGCTGCTGCCCCTCGCCCCACACCACATTATTTCCCCCGCACTCACCCTCGAGGCACCGCTCCAGCACCGCTTATCCTCTGCCTAACATAGCACTGACCAGCCTCCGTCCACAGCTTGCTTCCCCTGCACAGCCACGGACCTCACGAAACCCGGTTTACTCCGTCCACAGCGTCCGCAGCTCCACTCATTCTCCCCTACCGTGAGCTTCCCAGCCAGACGCCACCTTACGCCCTTGCTCGCGTCCTCTGCCACTGCGCGCAGCTGCTGCGGCCTGTTCCTCCCAGCTTCCGCCCCGGCTCCGCTTAAGCCGTTGCACCCGCGCCTGCGCGCCTCGTCTCCGCCGGCTGCGGGGCGGCGCGTCTCTGCCCCTGTTTCCCTCTCTACCGCATCCGGCTGACCGCCCACCACTGTGGGCCAGTGACGCTGGCGCGCGCGCCCTCTTGGTTCAACTAGACAGCCAGCCAGCCAGGACATGCAGTATAAACATATACGGACATTGAGAGAGAGATAGCCAGCCAGGCAGCCAGCCTCCGTGGCGGGAGCCGACCGTATGGCCGCCAGCAGCCGCTCTCTGCGGGAAGGCGAGGCGAGAGGGGTTGGGGGAGGAGGTGTCCGATTGGCCGCCGCTGTGGGTGCGCTGGCCGCCTGGCCGCTTGACCCGCTCCTCCCCGCTCTTCGCCGTCGCTCTCCGCCCGCCTGGCCTCCCGCCCGCTCTCGCTCTCTCCCCGCCTCGCCGCAACCGGCCGCCCTCTCGCGCCCCAAGCACGCGCCTGCGCCTCGGCCTCGCCCCGCCTCCTCGCCTCGCCTGGCCTGGCCTGGCCTGGCCGCGGCGCCTTCGTCACGCAACGCGCCGCCGCCTGCAGCTGCAGCTGCAGCTGCTGCACCTTTCTCTCTGCAGGCCTCTCCAGGCTTGCGCCTCTGCTTGGCAGAGCAGAGGGAGCAGAGCGGGGGACGAGGGGCCTGTGCCGCGCCGCCGCAGCTGCGGGGCGGGGCGCTGGGCGGAGGCCCTGCGG
The DNA here is from genome assembly GCA_003116975.1 of Aurantiochytrium sp. KH105. Taxonomy (NCBI): domain Eukaryota; class Bigyra; order Thraustochytrida; family Thraustochytriidae; genus Aurantiochytrium; species Aurantiochytrium sp. KH105. Next base: position 421,906 of record BGKB01000021.1, on the reverse strand, counting down.
TAGGCCGCGCGAGGGGGCAGAATCCAGCCTCGCGCGGGCGAGGTGTGGGCGAGTGCGGCGCGAAAAGGCGAACGCGCAGTTATTGTGGGAACGATCGTGCAAAGGCGTGCTGTGCTTCAGCACAAAGTGCGGCGAATAAGCTGTAGCTTTCAAGTGTGGAGGCCTCGAGAAGCACTAGTAGCTCCCCACACAACTTATGTAAAAGCTGCTAGCTTTGCTGAAGAAGCTCCGAGGGACGCTGCTGGGAGCTAGTAGCTTATCCACAGCAGGTCTGTAGGTTTGGGTAGCTTTCGTGGACGAGGTGCGGCGGTTGCGGGACGTAAAGATTGTGAACGAGCTCAAGGCAGGTGGTGATAAAACCCTATAGGGACCAACTGCGACCAGGAGCGTCCGTTCGTGTGTGCGTGCGTGCGTACGTGCGTGCGTGCGTGCGTGCTATACGTACTTCTTCAGGTCCATCGCTCCCTGGCGGATCGCCCCTGGAGCGGATCGGATCATTCTCGCCCAACAAAAAATGAAGGAGTCGCTCGAAATTTCAAATCTCTTATCGCGCTCGTGCACTGCAAGATCTGCAGTTGACCAAATGAGGCTTGCTGCTACTGTAGCTGTTGCGGTAGCTATTGCTGTAGCTGATGCATGTGCTTGCTTGGCCAGCCAGAAAGAAGCGCATCATCGTGAGACCTGAGCAAGCCAAAGCATGAGCGACTCGACCCATGGTGCCCGCGCGAAGTGCACGAGAACGCTGTGAAGCCATCGAAATCGTGAACGCGCTTATTTTTTCCACTGTAGAAGAGATGGCCTATGTTCACGACTTCTAACGAAAAAGACCACCCACCTTAGACAGAGCTATCTCCCGAAGCAATGTTCCGGCCTCGTAAGCACTGCGATTGACCTACGCCATCACCAGTCGATGCTCATTCATATGGTTTGCCTGGCCAAGTTTTGGGGCCCCTGAAAGTTGTGATGCCACGCCAATGCTGCGGCAACCGACTGCAATCATGACGCTGTTCTTCGAGACCGCACTTGCAAATCGCGAAATGGATATCCCCCTTGTTGCCATTTGAGTAGCTATCGTCCGCATCTGCAGGTAGCGAGCAAGTGCAGGAATTCAAGGCTGACGCGCCGATAGCTAGGCCAAGTTTTGGCACGTGCATGGAATCCTTGTTCCATCATGATAACCTTGAGTGCATACACATGACGAAAACGCTTGAGAAGCTGTAGGCTGAGGTTGAAAGCAAAAGATCCTACATCCAGCGCAAAAAGTTGCTTGCAGTTGCAGCGATTGCTCTACTCTTTCGCCATCTTGTATACATTGACAAGCACGTGAATGGTGCGCGTTCTACATGCAAGCAGCACAAGCAGCAGAATTTGAAACGCAAGCAGACCCACACTTTTGGAGCAGCTGCAGCAAGAGATAAAGAAGCTACAGGGCTAGTAATTTTAAGATCCAGCTCGAAAGTTGCAGCTAGAGATCTTTCGGAGTCCACTTCCTTTTGCCCTGTAAGAAACCTCGAGTCAGACATGTTAGCCGGGACAAGAATTCAATTTGTCTGCAAGTCAATTTGTTGAAAACAAACAATGATGCTCGAGATTGTGAACGACCATCACCAGCATCCGGAGAACTAAAGAGAAAAATCAAACGTACACACGAGAACATTATCTATAAAAGAGGGAAAACAACAAAGAAAGGGACAGACAGGAGAGTCGAAGGTCAAGATGGGCGGGTCGAACTTATGAAATAATGCAGCAACCACCACCGCGCGTAGCGACCTTGGCCTCTTGACGATTAGCCGCGGCCTCCATCTGCTCATACTCTCGGACCTTGGCCGCGTATCCTGCCGGATCCATCTGCTGCTCACGAAATTCCTCGAGCATGAAAATGGTCTCGGGGCTGGAAATGAAGATACGCGTGTGGCCAAAGACAAACTCGGACTTGGCAATCTCGCTGTGCTTTTTCAGAATGGCCGCAATGAGCTGACGGCAGCCATCGACGCCGCCCACCTGCAGACCAGGACAGAGACTGTAGAAACGCTGTACAAAGAGGTCAAAGGTAGCCTTGTAAGAGTAGCCGGCCTTGGCCACGCGCACTGACTCGAGGAGACCGAGGTAACGGACCTGATGCAAGACGCGCTTCTCCTCGATCTTCATGGGCGCCTTTTGCTCGTTGGGCTTGATGCAACGAATGTAGTGCGGCTGGCAGCGCATCAGCGTCTGCACAAGCTGGCCACAGCTGGTGCGGATCTTGGTCGAAGAGGTTGAAGGCTGACGATGGGCCTGCTCCTCCTCACGGGCCCAAAGGTTGCGCACAAAGGGATTGGTAGACGTCTTCATGCAGTTGACGAGCGAATGGAAGAGGTTGTCCATGTTCTTGAAGGCCATGTCCTTGACCGAGTACGTGACATCACCGGCATAGTGCTTGATGGTGAAACCAGCCGTGAATGCCGAAGTGGAGCTGAGGATGCGCAAATGCGGGTGGCTGGCGACCGCAGACATGGACAGCTTTTCAATGAACTTGGTATCGGCCGTGTCCGAGTCGACAGCGTGCAGCGAGCGGCACGTGTCATCGAGGACGCGAAAGATTCCCGGCGGATTCCTGCCCTCGATGAGCTCCACCACGGTCTTGTTGTCAAAGTACTTGATCTCGCGCCAGGGCAGACCCTCTTGACGGTAGAGCTCCTGCTCGCCGCGGATGGTGAGACTGATAAAGATTTGCTGCAGCTGCTCGTTCACGTAGTTGATACAGAGCTGCTCAAAACCGTTCTCCTTGAAGATTTCAAAACCGTAAATATCAAGAATACCAATGGTCTTGCCAAACTGGGCGTCGCGCGTGTACATGACAGAGTTGAGCTGCGCCACGATGACGTCAAAGATGCGACTGTACATTTCCTTGGCCAAAGCGTCGCGGATCTGCGAGGCCTGGTCGGCGTTCTGCGGAATGTTCACCACACTGGCGCGCCGGCCACCCATGGCCACCGTCTTGTGGGTGATCGCCTTGAGCAGATCGGCCGGGGCGACGCCAAAAAGGTAGGCGGCCATCTCGAGCGAGTACTCGCCGCCGCGCTCGAGCTGCGCAGGCGCATCGCGGCCCGTCAGCCGGGCGTTGCCCAGATGGAGAATTCCGCCCAGCACGGTAAAGAGGTACCACTGCTGCTCCATGGGCACGCCGATCGTGTTAAAGGCCTGCAAGACCTCTTGGAAGTCCTTGGCGTCGTCCATGCCATCCACGTAGGTGGTGCCTTGCGACAGATAAGCGTAGTCCTCGGCGCGTCCCAGCTGGCACTGGCTCAGGAGCTCGGGCCATCCGCCGGCGAGCAGACCGTAAAACACGTGGAAGCTGCGCTCGCCGCGACCCGCATAGGTGACGCGACTCTTTTCGAGAAGAAAGTTGCTCGTCACGCCACCGACGGGCTCGCCTGCGCCGTTAAACTGCAGCTCGAGGTACTTTCCGAAGCGGGACGAGTTGTTGTTGCGCAAGGTTTTCGCGTTGCCAAAGGACTCGAGGAGCGGGTTCGACTGCAGAATGATCTGCTTCATGTTGGCCGAGACGCTCGAGGATCCGGACACGCTCGACACGTAGTGCAGAAGGAGCTTGGCGGACTCGGTCTTGCCGGCGCCGGACTCGCCACTGATGACCACGGCCTGGGGGCCCATTTCCTTCATGCCACGGTATGCGCGTTCGGCGAGGGCGTAAATGTGAGGTGACGAGTCGGAGAGCTTGGCCGTCTGGTACTTGCGCACGTGTTTCTCGCCGTAGATGGGCAGCGATCTGTACGGGTTCACAGCGATGATGACATCGCCCACGGCGGTGTAGATCTTGTTCTTGTCGAGGCGGTGTTTGAGCTGGGTCACGATGTTCTCCACCGAGATCGAGCTCATGAGCGTCAGATCGTCCACGCCGTTCTGACGCTCCGTCATCTTGGTCATAAAGTAGCTCATGGTGCCTGGTTCGCGCCGCGCGCGAGTCCTCCTTTCTCGCTCGCTGTCTTGAGCTCGCTGGCTATGCTGTCCTCGCGCTCTCGGCTCCCCGTGGCAATCTGACCAGATCAGATGAGACCAGACCAGACCAGACCAGATCAGAATAGATCAGATCAGTTCAGACCAGCCAAGGATGCGAGGCGAAGCCGGCTATGTCCTCCGGTGCGCTCCTACGCGCTCGACCGACGCCCCGCTCGCTCGTCGCCCGCGCGCGCCGTGAGAGAGAGCGCGCGTCTGCGTTCTGCTTTCCCTCCCGGCGGCCGCCTTTTCCGCAGCAGACTCGGAGGCTGGCTGCTTGCTTGCTGTGCTTGCTCGGGCCGTCTCCCTGCTTTCCCTATCTGTCTATACCTACTCCCTCCCTCCCTCCGTCTGTCTGTCTGTCTTTCTGTCTGTCTGGCTGATTACCAGCCTCCACACGCGCACGCGCGACGCAGCGAGAGCAGCGCAGGGGCACGCGCCCGTACCGGCCGGCCGCGCTCGCTCGCGCCGCCGCCGTGCGCGCGCGTACTGCCCGCGCCGGCAGCGCCGCCGGCTGCGCACGCCCGGGCNCGCCGCCGTGCGCGCGCGTACTGCCCGCGCCGGCAGCGCCGCCGGCTGCGCACGCCCGGGCGAGCGAGGCGGGCGCGCGGGCGGGCGGGCGGGCGCACGCGCGTCGGCGATGGCAAGGACGCGAGGCGACGCGAGGCGACGCGAGGCGACGCGAGGCGAGGCGGGCGGGCGCGGGCGGGCGGGCGGGCGAGCGGGGGAAAGGAAAGCGGAAGCAAGGCTGCGAGCGGTCGATCGATCTCGGGGCGCGCGCCGCTTTTGATGGCGCTGGATGCGCAGGATCTATCGGCACAGCTGGCTGGCTGGCCGTGGCGGGTGAATGAAAAGAAAGAAGCCAAGAGTCTGCGACGAGCAGAGCAGAGCAGCTGCGGCAGCACTGCTGCTGCGGCTGGGCTGGTGCCGGCAGGGTTGAGGCGGTACGGGCGCGCGGAGCCTGCGCTGCTGCTGCGTACAGTACGCGCGCAGCGCGGCTGAGCCGGGCGCTGGCGAGGTGGGTTTCTTCGGCGGGGCGAGCGATGCTGCACGCGCCGTGGCCATCAAGGCATCACCGCTCGGAGACCGCGTGCACGTGCCGGCGGCCCGGCCCGCTGCTGCTGCTGCTGCTGCTTGCGCGGGGGATGCGGCTACGCGCTGCGCTGCGCGGGAGCGCGAAGAGGCGCGCGCCAAGAAAGAGCCCCGGGCCAGATCTACCTGCGTGCCGAGGACGGGAAGGAGAGACACTTGTGGAACAGACGGACGAGGGGTCGCGCGCTCGGAAAAAACGGCAGCGACGTCGATCTTGAAGACCGCGCGGGACTCGCGAGCGTCGCGACGGCGAGACAGGAGCGACGCGAGGCGCGCGGGGCGCGGAGAGCGGAAAGCGGAGCGGCGCTCTGCTGCTGGCAGTGGCGGCGCGGAGAGCGGCCGCCGCGGGGCAAAAGAGGAGGTTCTCGTTCGTGCTCGCGTGTGCAGGAGTCGAGTGGGTGCTCATGGACCCGAGGAATCGTCGGCGGGGAAAGGTGCTCTCGCACCCCCCTTGGGAAGGATGGCGATGCTGAGGCTGCCTTCTGGATGGGGGTATGGGGTGAGATCTTGGGGGCATTGCTTTTTTGGCTTTTTTATGTTTGTTTCACTTTTTTTTGCCTATACGCAACTTGGGTTTTGCTTATAGATTGTGTTTTATTTCGACCAACCCACAAACACGCACACACACTCTCACACACAAAAACCCACGCACGCACTCACGCACGCGCGCACGCATCTGTGCTGCATGCTGATGCTCGCACGCGGCCGTGAATGAAGTAGGCCCTGCCCTGCCCTGCCGGGAGCAGTGCGAAGACGAGCTGCAGCTGTCAGCGGCTGCGGCGGCTGCGGCTCGGCTCGCTGTTGGCAGATGGCCTTGCGGCAGCTGCAGCGTGCAGTGGCAAGTCTTCAACCCTGTGGCTGTGGCTGGTCGATCCAATCCACCATGTCCATAAACAGCCTGCCACCACCAGTGCCAGCCACAGCCACCATGGCCAGCCAGAGATGGAAAAAAAAAAAAGGAAAAGAAAAGAAAAGAAAAGACTTTTTCTGCTATCGTGCACGATAGTACACAACGGATAAGACGGATGCGCGCCCTCTGTTGTTAGGGAGTCAAAGAGGCAAGCCAGAAAAAATCATTACCACTCACTCGCGTGAACAAACAAACAAACAAACAAACAAACAGACACCAGACAGCAAGAGCTGAAGGCGGCGCGCTTCTTCTCGCTTTCCCATGAAGGTCCCGCGTCGCAAGGACCCGTTCGCGGTCCGCAACGAGGTCTTTGCCGACGGCACAGGAACCGGACCTGGTCCGCAACCCTGGCACCTTGGCGGCGCTGCTTCGCCCGCGACAGCTGCGTCAAGCCGCTTCAAGGGACAGAGCGAACTTGAGACCTCGCGCTCAACCAATGCCAACAACACCCTCTCGCTTGCCATTGTGCCGCAAGACTGGGTCGTAGCGACAGCAGAGGCAGCTGCGGCTCAGGCCGACCAGCGAGAACGACGAAAAATCAAAGCCAATCCTGGCGCAGCCGAGGTCTGGCTCGCAGAGCGACGCCGTGGCGCCCCCTGGCGTGAACGCGCCGAACGTCTTCAGCAAGTCGAAGACGAAAAGGCCAAGCGTGAACATGCTGTCAAGCGCGTCACCCTCCTTGCCAAACAAACCTGTGCTGGCATCAAGTCCGTCTACGGCATTCGATACGATCCCTCCGAGCTCGCTCCTCTTATTTCCGATGCCATCAAGGAAATGCAAAAGCCAAACCATACCGCAGAATCTGCTCTTCTTGTCAAGGCTGTGCAATCGTATGACCTCAAAGCTGTATGCAGGATACTCGGGCTTCATGTCACAGCCAGCGCAAGCGACCCACCACCAAACCTCTCGATTCTATCAAAACCGCCGGTGCGGCCCAAGCCCTAAGCTCTGCGACAGCAATTATTTCTTTCAAGCGCCGCGATGTGTTCTTATATAGTGTAAACTGATCTTCTATTCTTTTTTTCTTCAAAGTTCTCTTCTGTCGCTGTTGGGCTCGAGAAAACAACGCTCGCATGGTGCGCTGCATCGTTTCATTTCGGCCTTGAATCCTTTCTTTTGGAGCAAGAAATAAAGCTTTCCTGATTTCCACGTTCGCGTCTAAATTTCCGCGTTCGCGCGATAACGCACATAGTCCCACTCCGCTTGCAAACGCTCGCGACGGTACAGCACGCGAATGTTCGGCACATTGGTGTGCGTAATGTTATTGCCGCAGTGCTTCGAGTCCGACTCGAGGTAGCCCTCACCGAGAAAGTGACGCTTGTACGGATGCTCATAGCCCGATTGCAGCACCGAGTTCTTGGCAATCTCACAAACGTCCGTCGAGGAAAGACGCCAAATCTGCGACGCAATGCTATACTCCTCCACGAGCGGGTCCTTGGAAAGGTGCAGCAAGAGCGGGTCGTCCGTAGACAGACTCACGTTGAGACCACGCGCGAAAAAGGTCGGAAAAGGGTTCGCCTGGTAATCCAGAAACAGCTTGCAGTTCGATGTCGGCGACAGCGCCATGCCGATTTGCGTCAGGTAGTACAGATACTGCAACGTCGGCGCCTTGCGCAGCAAAATGCCGTGATTGATCCCGCTCGCGCACAAAAAGGTGGCCGCGAGGTTATTAAAGTCACCAGCTTCGCCTGCATGAGGCCGAAAGGAAAACTCCGACATGCCAAGCTTGCGCCGAAGACCGTTCAACGTGTACAGGTTTGCATAAATGTAGTAAACCCAGTACGAGTACGGCGGGTTCTCTGGCCGATCCCAGTCGCTGGGCAAGGGAAGGTCATGCGAGGTGTTGCGTTCTAGCTTGCTCTCGTCGTCGACGCAGTCAAACCCAGTCACCATGTTCAGGAAATTGTCCAGTTCAGGATTCGAGCCTGGGTCGAGCGTCACCGCAAAGAGCGGCTCAAAGATGTTCGTCAACATGTCCTGAAAATTCTGCACTTGGCCCGTCGCCTTGTACACTGCATACAGACGCGGAATCTGCACCATCCACCGGACGTTCGGTGACGCCAGCTCGTTCGTGGCGTACCACGTGCCCAGCTTGGCCCACTCGAGAGGGTTACGGCCGTACACGGACACGCGCGGCTCCATCATGACGTATTTGTTGGCCTCCGCGTCCGAAAACACCTCCTTGGTGATCTCCGCCAAATAACGGCCAGCCAGCAGGTTATCCGTCTTGATGAAGATCTCGCGCAGACGCGACTCCCCAATCGGGTTGTACTTGAGGTTAAATCGATCGAAACGGTGAAAGGTGTCGCTGGCGTGCATGTCGAGCGTGTCGATGCTCAGGTCGTACGCCGTGAGCTTGAGGGAACGAAAGACCTCGGACAGCGTCAAAAATTTGCCGTCGCGCTTAATGACGACCTCGTTCGGACACTTTTTCAGCTTGCTCTTGATAAAGCGCAAGAGGTGCTTTTGGTTCATGATGGCCGAGTGGTGAATGTGTGTGTCTACTTTTCGCACATTGTAAAAGTCGCGATGAGGAACTGCCTTTTGCACCTCATTCTCGCGCTCCGCATTCAGCAGTCGGTGCAGGGAAAACAACGACTCGAGCAGCTCAAGCCGCTGATAGCACAGCGACTTGCACGCCGCATCGTGGACCGTGCCTACAAGGGTGAACAGGTCATTGTAGAATTCCGTCACCGTCGGCGGCTGCGAAAGCGTCGCAGCCTCTCCTTTGGCCCAAAGCGACTTGGCGCCCTCGCCCACGGTCACCTGCATCACACCGTCTACAAAACCAACTTGGAAATCGCTCGGGCCGAGCTTTTGCCGCTTTGTCCAAAGACTCTCTTCCTCCGATGCAGGAAAGGGCACAAAGGGCGGGTCGAGACGACGCCGGAACGCTGATGGGCCCTTGCGTTGTTGGAGGGCCTCTCGCTCGCGCACATACGCTGCCTCGAACTTGCTCTCGTCAAGACCACCCCAATACGGCTTGCCCTCGTTCGAATTACGCTGGTACTTTTTACGAAATTCTGTCGCCTCCAAAAGACGGCTGCAGACCTCCTTGGTCTCTTGCGAGATCGGGGCATCCGAGTCGTCGATCGACACGCGCTGGAAGCGATCCATCACTTCTTCGAGGCCCTCTTCCGCGCCATGAACCGGAATATCCGGCACGAAAATCTCAGCCAAGTCATCACCGCCCTCCGCGCCCTCGACATCCTTCTCGCCCGCACCGCCGTCCTCGTCAACCTCGCCGTCGCTCAAGGCTCCTCCATCAAGAAGTCCTTGATGTCCCCGTTCAGATCCAAAGCTCGCAGCGCTCTCTTGGCGCGTATCTTCAAAACTTCCGCCCTTGGACCGTGTGCGATGCCGAGGACTCACGCTCTGTTTGCGGCGAATGAGGTCAAAGACCTGCATCTTCTCGCGCTCCAAGGCGCTCTGCCGCGACTGCATCTCGAGCTGCTCGGCGTCCAGCGCCAGGACATGGGGCACCTCCCGGGGTCGCGGGCTTCCGCTCACGCTCGAGCCTCCCGAAGCCGCAGACACCGAAGACGAAGGCACTGCCGATTTCCCGGGCACTGCAATGGCGCCCGACGCGCCTAGCTCTCCTTCGCCGCTGCCCTCAGCGCCAAGTCGCGTCAGCGTTGGGCTCGCGCCGCGTTGCATCTTGACCGCTGTCGCGCCGTCTGCCTTTTTCTCGTCCGCTTCGCTCATCGCGCCTCGCTCTGTATCCACGTCAGCCAAATCGGGCTCCGCACGTCCGTTCGTCCGCGCGGCAAGCCTCTACAAGGCCTCGATGTCGCGCGTATTGCAGCTCGCAGCGCGGCGCAGCAGTTCTGCCGCGCGCGCTCCGCCTCGATGAGCTTTTGCCGGTAGTATCCGCTTTCAACTTGCTTCAACAGCTTCTATCTTCGTAGTAACTAGCCTAGTAGCAACAACACAAAAGGGAGCGAGAGGGTCGCGTCGCCGCTGCCGAGGAACACTCGCCAAACGGAGAACAGCGCGCACCAAGCTGCCGCGCTCGGCGTCCTCCAGACGGACTCGCCGCCACGTCGACGTCGGCCGGGCGCGCGGTCCTCCTCGCGGCCTCCTCGCGGCCTCCTCGCGGCCGGCAGGGTCGCGCGTTTCGAATTTGAATTTGCGCCTGGCGGGCTTTGGTTTTGAATTTGAATTTGGGATCTAGTTTTGCGATCCTGGACCCGGCACGCAAGCCTGGCGAGCGAGACCTCGGGACCACGCGTCCAGGCCAGCGGCCGCGACCGCCGCTGCCACTGCGACCGCCGCGGGGAGACAGGCACGAGCGCGCGGCCGCGCGGAATTCCGGCCACAGCCGCAGCCGCGCGAGTCGTTCGAGCGTGCGCGCAACGCGGCTCGAGACCGGGGCCTGCCGCTCGCAGTCGCTGGTGGCTGGGACGAGGCTTTTCAGACAGTCCAAGGGTGGAATATCCTGCGACGCAACATAAAACATAGTTTAGAAACTAGTGCGCACTAGTTGTTGGGGAAAGGACAAAAAAATGGCCGTTCATCGATCGATTGAGGGACTCTCGCGGACCCGGACCAGAAGAGCGCGCGGAAGAGCGACTCGGATTCGGACTTGAACGCAAACGCGGCGCCGCGTGGTGCCATTTTAATATCAAACGCAGACGCTGGGAAGCGCGCATGCGACAAAGGATCGTGCAATCACGCAAGCGAGCGAGCAGTATATGCTAAAGCGAGATTTCAAGCGAAAAAGTCAAAAGTTTGAAAAGAGCACTTTTTGGGCCTCGCAAAGATGGACGACGACGCGCAATCCTCAACGACGAACAATTCACAGATGTCACCGGGACGCGTTCAAGATGCTGAGGTGAACGACAGGCAAGAAGAACCAACACCTTCCTCGGTGTACCGAAGCCAACGAAGACAGCGGCCCGCTCTTATAAACGGTGCAAAGCAACTTTTAGGCCAAAGAGCTGCTGCAGCAACCGGGAATCGTGCATCACCAAGTAACACAAACGTCGTTGCAGCGCGCTTCAAGAAACTTGATGTGGCCAACGCCACGCACGCAAGACTCTTGCGCTCCTGGCACGTTCCCGAAGCAGAAAGAGAAGAATTAGCAAATGGCAAATCTATTATTGCACAGGTCGACCTTCACATGTGCAGACTTCGCGAGACTTCCAAGCTCGATTTTGACATGCATGATGAAAACGATACTCCCATTACCTATGTCCACATCGATGCCTCGCTCAACTACTTTGAAAGTATTCCCAACGCTTTTGAGACGTGCGCTGCAGGCCTGCGTAGTCTGGACCTGTCACTAAACCAGATTCGCAGACCCCATTCAGTCGCTGTCTTTGCTGGTCTCACTGTGCTCAAGATGGCACGTAATGGTATTGAAGCATTGCCCGACAACTTTGTCAGTGGCTGTACTCATTTGTGCGAACTCGATTTAAGCTGCAACAAGCTTTCTACGCTTCCAAGGCTTGATGAGCTCGTGAACCTCCGCAGCCTAAACTTGCGAGGAAATCAGTTCGCCGTATTGCAAGGTGTCGCTACTCTCCGAAGCCTGGAATCCCTAAATCTGGCCAGCAACATGCTGCAGGATATTGCCGATCTTGCGCGAGTTCAGACGTTGTGCACGCTCGACCTCGCAAGCAATCAGCTCGACGACCTTCTCGAAGTGCGTGACATTATTCTCTGCCTTCCCAAGCTCGAAGAGCTAAAACTTTTGGGCAATCCCGTCTCGCGCGAACGCAATTATCGCATGGTCATTTACGAGAATCCCTCCATCGTGAAATTCGACAGCGCCAAGGTCACAAAAGGCGCACGGGACCAATGGAAGCAACGAAAGCTTCAGGCTGACATGAATCATATTGTTCACGAAACGAGCACTCACTATATGCGATGGATCGAGATGGAAGCGCGCCAGAAACAGGCTGCTCTTGACATGCTACGCAAACGGGAACAAGAAATCGAGAACGCTTTTGTCGCATACCGCAAAAGCATGGAAGCTGAGCTCGAGGAATGCATTCAGTACATTCAGGACCTTGCAGAAAATCCGCATGAATACGATGCTTCCTTTCTCGGGTCCATTGATGGACACAAACAGTGGCAAGCCTATCTGGATGCGGCAGATGCTGCTCGTGCAAAGACGCATGAAGAGGAACTCTTGCGACTTCGATCGGCCCTTGAGCAACGCGTTCTCATCAAGGCTGAGACGGACGCGTACGCAGGTAAACTCCGTCTCCTCGCACGCGAGCGACCTTCCGTGTGGCAGGATATTAAGCGAAAAGAGCTTGCTTCGCGCGCCATACGCGAGGAAATTGATGATGCTGAAAGTGCCAACATTCGCGATGCTCGAGAAGCAGCTCGCGCGCGACTCAACGCAAGAGCAAATGAAAGGAGCGACTTGCTTGCCGAAGCTGCACTCGACGTAGATCTCTCGCTTTCCTGACGGACACAACGAGAAGCTTCCTCGCTTTGTAAAGAAAATGGCGGCGCTTTATCACCGGCCCATGCCACGTCATTCCTGACTCCCCCGTGTCAGAGACCGCCCTCATTTGCAGCTCGGGGTGTGGATTGCATAATTCGATCTCGGCGACACCATGTGCTTGCTCCCCGACGAGCATCAGATTCTAACTCCTTGCTCGTAATTCTTTGCATTGTGTTCCGAATTCTAGCGTTGAAGTATACGTAGTATAATTGCTGTCAGGTCAGGCTGGACATGGATGAGTCCGAACTTCAGCAAAAGCCAATTTTTTCTTTTCGTTGCGACGCCGAGCGAGCAGTACGTGATTCGAGGAGTCGCAGCAGCAGTCGCGAGTCTCAGACGCAGGACGCTACCACGTGCGAGCGCCGAGGGCAAGGTCCGCACTGCCATACGGCAAAGCGAGCCCGAGCGCGGCAAGACGAGGTAAGGGGGGTTGGTCTTGCTCAGATTTCGCTCATGGCGACGACGCTTGCCGGCCGCGACGAGGATGCGGTAGGGGGGGACCGCGCCCTCGAGATACGCGTGGAAGCGGACGCGCTCGAGCGCGGGAACACCGACCCGGTGCACGCGACAGGCCTCGTCGAGGCTTCTGACCACGCAGACCTCGGAACGCAAATCGTGGCGGCCGGGACGGACGCACTTGCACCGTGCACAGCAGCGGCTGGGGCACGAAGGCCGCGGCCCGCGTCGTGGGGCGATTATGAGCATGCGAAAGGGACCTCGCAAGACATACATGCGCCCACGTACGCCGAACTGGCCGAGGGCGACGTCGGTGTTCTCCGACGCCTTCACGAGATGTGCTTTCCTGTCAAGTACAATGACAAATTTTACATGGATTTGGGCAAATGCACGTACCAGGAAAAACCGCTTATTACCAGAGTCGCGCACAAACAGCGTCCAAAGCGATTTGATTTGCCCAGTTTACACGCGCAAGGGCAACATTATCTCCTTCAGGATCACCAGTACCGAGATGGCAACAACTGCTCATCAAGTCTGGGGCCTTCCAACGCCGTCGCAAGTTCGAGCGAACCGAGGTCGTCAAACCTCTCTTCCTCCTCTTCCTCTTCCTTCACCTACTCCTCTTCCACCACCACCACCACCACCACCACTTCTGGGCCAATGATGGATGAAATTGGCGTCGAGTGTGTGATTCCAGATGCGCATCTTCGTTGGCCGCGGACAGACAATGATCAAGAAATGGAAACTATTTTGCTTGGGGGCATTTCGGCGCAGCTCCGCAGTCTCAACGAGAACGACATCGAGCAGCCTCGCCTCTCGGCTGCATCAAAGCAAATGGGATACTACCTTGGCTGCTACGTGCTGACAATCGCGACACATCCGTATTGTCGGCGCTCCGGCGTAGGCAGCAAGCTCTTGAACTACGTAATTGAGACTGCTGCGTCCAATCCTGCCTGCGGCGTCGTGTACCTTCATGTTATCACTTATAATGAGGCAGCCTTACGATTTTACGAGCGCCACGGCTTTAGACGCGTTGAGACGCTCACGGATTTCTATCGCATCGATGGTCGTTCCTATGACGCCTATTTGTATGCCAAATTCCTCGGAGAGGCCAAGCCAGATACTTCGCCCAAGACGTTGTGGGCAGCCTTTGTGCAGCACGTATCAAATTTTTTCTCCACCTTCTGGCACGAGAGGTGAGCCAAATGTGTCGAGGTGAGCCAAATGTGTCGAGTTGAGCCAAATGTGTCGAGTCTCACCTGCGGGTCAGCCAGACCAAGTCTATAGGATGGATTGAATAGAATAAAGTCAAGTCCGAGTCCGAGTCAAAGTCCGAGTTCGAGTCAAGTGTGGCCGCAGGTCCAAGATTTTGGACATTGCAGGCGGCGGGAAAGCGAACAGTCATGCATTTCTATTTCGCAAGTTCATAAATGTCTATATGTGTGTAGTCCCACGTGCAGCAGTGCCCATGGTTTTCCATTCGTGTCTTTTTCTTTATCGTCTTTGCTCCTTGCCGCCAGGCAGGTGTGAGCCAAAGGATTTTAAACTCAGCCTCGTCTTTTCCTCTTTTCGGCCTGCTCGCGCCGGCGCTCCTCGGCGGCGCGAAGCTGCTCCTCGCGGGCCCTGGGCGACATCCACGCGGCACCGTTGGCCGTGTCAGTACGAAGACGCCACACGGGAAAGGCTTCAGGGTGCATGTTGGGCACCTGCACGGTGGCCCCGTTGCTCATCACCTGCATGGTCATCTTCTGCAGCGGCTGCTTGAATTCCTGCGACGTGCGTCGCCGCTTATCCCTACGTTCCTTGCGCTTCATGTCGCCAGGGTCCTTGCTCCGCATCGTCACCATGCCGCGCGCCTGCGCCAGCTGCTGCTGCTGCGCCAGCTGCTGCCGGGCCAGCTTCGTGGACATGCCCATGTCCGCCGCACAGGGCGCCGCGCCGCAGGCCCGGCGCGCCGGCGCGCCGCAGCCGGCCTGCGCGGCCCTCCGCAGCGCCGCCGCGCGCATCATCGCTGCCCGAGTCCTCGCGCGCGCCGCTCGCTCGCCCCTCGCTCGCGCGCCGCTCGCCGGAGTCGCTTTGCTCGCTCTGCTCTGCTCTGTCCTGCTCCGGGCTCTGCTCTCGAGTCCATCGAAAGCGCCGCCGCCGCAAGTCGGGTATCGCCCGCCGCCGCAAGTCGGCTATAGCCCGCGGCCAAGTGCGCTGCGGCGCGCGGCAAGTCGAGCATCGCGGGCCCGGCCGCCGCGGGCCGCTGCAAGTGCAGAATGCGGCGCGCAAGTGGGGAATGGGCGGCGCGCAAGTGCGCGGGGCGCGCGCAAGTGGGTCAAATGTAATCGCGCCACGTGCGGCGGTGGCGGCGTCAAATCCGCCAGAGCAGCCCGGGTCTGTTCACAGAGGCAGGCACCGCAGACCTGCATCGCGTCGCGAGGCTGCAAAAGAGACGCCGAGAAGAGAAGAGAAGAGAAGCGCGAGATGTTGCCGCGCGCGACGAGCTCGCTCGCAAGAGTAGCCGCGGCGACGCGGCAGCATGGGAGCCGCGCTTGCGTCGCGGCGCTGTACACGACGAGCGCGACCTCGAGGAGCGCGAGGACGCCCGTGACCTCGTCGCGGCTGACGCCGCCTGTGCAGAGGACGGAAACGCGGACGCTGGCGAGCGACGCAACCTCGGAGAATGCCAGCCTGCCGCCGCTCGAGTACGAGGATGAGTTCCTGGGATCGATTCTGGCGTCGACAAAGCGCATCGCCATGATCGGCGCGAGCGGAAACTGGAAAAGACCCTCGTATTTTGCCATGAAGTACCTGCAAAAGAAGGGCTACGAAGTCATTCCCGTCAATCCGGGCATGGCGGGCAAAGAGATCCTCGGCGCAAAGTGTTACGCCTCTCTGGCCGAAGTCCCTGGCCCTATCGACATGGTCGATATCTTTCGAAGCTCGGACGCCGCGCTCGAGGTGACCAAGGACGCAATCCAGCGCAAAGATGAAAAGAACATTCGCGTTGTTTGGATGCAGCTTGGCGTGCGGAACGAGGAAGCTCGCGAGCTTTGCGAGGCCAACGGCGTTCAGGTTGTCATGGACCGTTGTCCCAAAATCGAATTCTCCCGCCTCTTTGGCGAGCTAGGCTGGCATGGATTTAATAGTGGTGTCATCAGCAGCAAACGCAGACAGGTTGGCCGCGCCCCCGGCGCTGGCAGCAGCCAGTCTGCACCGACGTTCTCGGGACTCGAAACACGCTGCGTCCATTCCGGAACACCCCCCGACGCCAACACCGGAGCCCGCGCCTTTCCCATTTACCAAACGTCTGGATACGTCTTTGAGGACGTCGATGACGCCGCGAGCCTTTTCAACTTGCAGTCCTTTGGCAACATCTACGGACGTCTGAGCAACCCGACAGTGGCCGCCCTCGAGGAGCGCATTTGCACACTGGAAGGTGGACGCGGCGCCACCTGCACGGCATCTGGCCACGCGGCGCAGCTTGTCGCGCTCTTTACGCTCATGGGTCCGGGAGACCACTTTGTGGCCTCCAAGAACCTTTACGGTGGATCTTTCAACCAGTTCAAGAAAATGCAGGAAAAGTTTGGCTGGACCTGCACGCACGTTGATGTCGATGATCCCAGCGCCGTGCGCGAGGCGCTCAGTCATCCTCGCTGCAAGCTTCTTTGGGTAGAGAGTCTCGCAAATCCCGGTGGCGTTATTTCTGATATTGAAATGCTTTCTGGCCTCACAAAGGAAGCCGGTGTCCCCCTGGCTGTTGATAACACCATGGCCACCCCTGCGCTCTGCCAACCAGGTGCATTTGGCGCCGATCTGGTCGTGCACAGCACCACAAAGTTTCTCTCGGGCAACGGCACCTCGCTCGGCGGTTGCGTCGTTGACATGGGCTCCTTCGACTGGAGTTCCGTTCCCGCCGACAAGTTCCCGAGTCTCACGCAGCCCGAGCCTGGTTACCATGGCCTTACCTTTTGGGAAAGCTTTGGCGACCTCGCGTTTACAACCCATGCTCACACCGTCGGTCTGCGCGACCTTGGTCCCACTATGGCACCCATGAATGCCTTTCTCACGCTACTTGGTACCGAAACCTTGGCGCTGCGCATGGATCGACACGTTGAGAACGCCTCAAAGGTCGCCACTTTTCTTGAAGCGCAGCCCGAGGTGGCATGGGTTTCGTACGCAGGTCTCGAGTCCTCCTCCTACTACACGCGTGCGCAAAAGTATCTTCCTCGCGGAGCTGGCAGCGTCTTCACATTTGGTCTCAAGGGCGGATACAAGGCCGGCGTCGACTTCGTAGAGAACCTCCATCTCGTCTCGCATGTAGCCAATCTTGGAGACTCTCGATCTCTGGCCCTTCATCCTGCTTCCACAACGCACCGACAGCTCAGTGACGAGCAGCGCACAGCCGCCGGCGCCGGGGATGATGTCATTCGTCTCAGCATTGGATTGGAGACGGCTGAAGACATCATCAGCGACATGAAGCATGCCTTTTCCAAGATTGTGCAAGTCTAATTCCGTATTGTATTTGGGAGGGGGAACAAGACTGTGCTCTTCTGTTTCTTATTTTGTTTTTCTCAGAAGAATTGTATTTTGTCTTGAAAGCAATGAAAACTTGCAACTAAGATACCTTCGAAAAGACCATGGGCAAACTGTCCGTAATGAAGACAGTCGGGATGATCGACAGGAACGCCAGTTCCTCAGTTCTGACTTCACCTGGATGCTCGGCCAAGAAACGATGCAATGCACGAATGCCGCATGTCTTACGGACAACTTCAAACATACCGCATAAACGGTTCTGACAGGGAGGGTGAAAATACGATTCTTAAGTTTACACGCACATACAAAAATGGGATGCTGATCATAGCGCAGCTCTGCAACAGTATGGAAAGTGCTTAGTTGCAAATGCCGCTGGAGAACTTCATGAGCGCAAGTTGAACACCTGGGTTGCGGAGCAAAAAGTCTTTGAAGCCGAGAATGTCGATCTCAAATACGGTGGCATCCGTCTTGGCCTTGAGACTTCGCGTCTGCCTGTCCGTTTCAATGACTGCGTCCGAGGTCTCCTCCACATCGCCAAGCACGGCAACACGAAGCACATGCTCGGGAATGAAGAGACCACCCATGTGAAGCTCGACCATGCCACGTTTTCGAATGCCGCGACCACGAGGTAGCCCGCTACCGCGATTGATTTTCTTCTTCAAGTTCGTTCCATCCATTGGCTGAAGAGTCGCTGCCGCGCAACCCTCATCGGCTTCACCATCCCCAGACTGTGTTGGGCCACCGTCTCCTTCGCCCACAGCTTCTGCTGCTGCTTCTGCGATTTCAGTGCGACATGTCTCCCGTGAAGCAATCAAAGTCCCCAAGGAAACAATGAAGACATTCTTGCCAATGTCGCCGCAGCGGAGGAGCTCCTCGCCAGCGGTCAAACGTCGCGGGGTCTGCGTTAGGCTTTGAAGTTGCGTTTTTTGCGGAAAAGACAAATGGCACAAGACTGGGTTCTTCTTGAGCGCGCCAGAGAAGCCTTGACTTCGCATCTTCTCGAGTGTGAGAAGGCGCTGACGCACGTCAGGGCACGCCCGGAGGAACTGATTAAAGGCGAACTTGTTGAATTCGAGCACCGAGACATCGGTGATGGCTGTGAGGTGCATTTCTTCTGTCTCTCCAGTCATGGCAGATATCTCGCCAAAGTAGTCGCCCAGCTTGAGAAACATTGGACTGCGGCGCTCGCGTGCCACCTTAAGCACGCCGCCTGCAACAATGAGAAAGACACCGCCCACGTGTCCGCGCAGCTCGAAGCCGGCCTTGTACGTTCGCCGCGAGGCCAACTGCAGAATCTGAATGCACTGGCCAATGTCTGCGTCGCGAAAAACGTCCGTCTTGGCGCACAGTTGCAAGGTATGAATGGCCAAGTCCGTTTTGCGCGGCTTTTCGTGGATCACAATCGTATTTTCAAAGCCCGATTTTGCTTTGCGGAGTCCAGCCTTCTCCGCGGCATCGTCTGCGATGTGCACGGCGTAAAGGTTGGCCTTGACGCTTTCCGGCTGATTTTGCAGCGTGGAAGGCGGCGTGTGTGTTGGCGGCACACCGCACTCGTGCAAGACTACATCGCAGTCCCAAGGAAAGTTCATGAGAGCGCGTTTTCGCTCAGCGCTAATGATGCCGCGCTCTTCCAACATGTCAAAACCCTCGTTGTCGTTGAATGTGTCCGCAGAGTACGACAGCGTCTTGCCGCCGCAAGCTACCTTGAAGCCCACGCAAGGAAGTGCGTGCAAGGCGTAGAAAAAGTGAAAGATGCCTCCCAAGAGATATGCGGGCTGGGCGATGGATACCTCGTGGAAGTCAAAGAGGTTTTTCAGGAAACTCGACTTGAGTCCAGAGACGGCAGAGTACTTGCGCAGAAAGTGCTCATAAATGGTCCGCGTGGTGACAAGCGTGGTGCGCCGCTCCTTGAGGATCTTTTGAAAGGTTCCGGCATCGTGGTCAGCGTGGCAGTGGGTAAGCACCACGTGCGTGACGAGGCGAGGCGAGACGCCATTCATGGACAAGAAGGCGTCGCAATGCGGAGGAGGATCCACGGCAACACCATGTCCATGCATCCAGATGATAAAGCCCGTCGTGGTCCCGCTCTTGTCAAATCCATGCGAGCTACCAAGCATGGTGACGCCGAACTGCGGCGGCACGAACGCCCCGGTGTTCATGAGACAATACACCTCATTATCTGGGTCGGAAATATTTGGAGCCTGAGGCTTGAGTTTGGGAACCGAGAAGGAGTCGTGCTGGTGGCCATTACAGTCGGAATCCTTGGTTTCTTCCTCTTCGCATTCCATTTCGGGTCCAATGATCTCCATGTCGCGCTCGAGAATGACAATCTCCTTGAACTGCTTCTCAAGCGCCTGGGGTGTCGGTACGTAGCTTGCCATCTCGTACGTGATTTTGGCCGTTTCGACCCCATTTTCAAGCACCACATAATGCCCCTCGTGTGGGACGTCAATGACGCGTAAGGAATACTCGCCGAGATGGGAGCCCATGTGGGAGAGGTCTGCGACCCCTGCGTTGTCGAAACGTGTGAAGCGGATGAGCGTGTCGCACGAGATTTCACGCCCGTTCCGGGGCTCCTTGAAATAGTCGATTTCCTTGCGCAGGTTGGGGCGCGCGGCAAAGGCTTCCTCATCAGGGAACTTGCCGTATTCGTCGTCCTGGTAGAGGAACTCGTCTGCGGGGCCTTCAAGGGTTTCTTTGAAAGCCGTGCGGAGGTCGTGCTCCTGGTCTTCTGTGACGAGAACGCCAACGTCCTTTTGCAGAATGAAAAAGTTGAAGTAAGCTGGGAATTCAATTTCCGCAACATTCATGCCGAGCTCGAGATGAAAGCGTTCGTGCGGGACAACAAAGAGGCTTGGGACGTTGAGACCCAGGGTCATGGCGTCTTTGATGGTGTCGGGAGGAATGCCAAACTGAATGGCACCAGCCAAGGTCTTCACGTAGACACCTCCTCGAGGCAGTCGGACCATTGTCTCTTTAAGAGCGTCAGAGTCCGGTTGCCTCGAGTTAAGAGCAGAGTGGATACCACTGTGCGCCTGTGTGCTCAGCCGTGTGAATGTGGTCGATGTGCTGACAGACTTTCGGTCATTATCATCATCATCAGCCTCTGTGCCATCGAGCGTATTTCGCTGGGCGGAACTCGATGCGACTTCGATTTGGCTTGAGGAAATGCAACCGATATCAGTGCCTCCACGGAGTTTTTTGGTTTCTGCTTCGCTAATTTTCGTGCTACCATGCTCTGTGTTTCCTGCAACAATGACAACGTCAGAGTCGATGGAAGCCGGAACGCTTCCTGCCGCGCCCATGGTGAGCGCGACAACGCAAAAAGAGTGCTGACGTAGAAGTCAAAGCTGATGTGAGACACGTCGGAGCTACCGGTGAACAGGTCTTTCTGCTTTCTTTTTGCCCGCGTCGCCTGGAGCTCTAGCTCTTGCTCTTGCTCTTGCACACCGCCACTGGCGTGGTGTGACGATCAAGACAGGCCTAGGAACGGGATCGACCGAGACAGAGAAAGTTAGCTTGCTTGCACCTCGCGCTCTGACTTCGGCTGGTGGGCGCCCGCCCTCGTGCGTCGTGCGATCAAAGTTTGCACACGCACACACCTCTTGACGCGTTAACCCCCCTGCGAGCTCGCCTGCTCTTTCGCACTTCAAGCCGGCTTTGCTTCGCTTTCAGTTTGCTTAGCTTTCGTTTGTTTCGCTTTCAAGAGCTTTGAACTTGTGTCTTGCTTGCCTGATTGCCCTAAACCGCAGCTTTAGGCGAACGAGGGAATCGAGGCGCAATGCCCTTGGATGATCTCGCATGAACGCACACAAATGTCGAACAGAGAAAACGGGTAGAGAAGGGGTATCCTCGGCTCCTTCAATCTCGATTCGTTCAAGGCGTGAGCGCATGCGAGTGTACACGCACTTTAAAATTAGCCAGCTCAACGCATTTACGCTTTTTTCTTTTCCCCAAACGAATTACTATACTAACCCTGATGTTGGCGGCCACTCGCTTCACTTTTTAGTCCAAACACTCGGAAATCGAAGGCAGAATAGGAAGAAGGCAGCTTCCCCGCTGCGTCCTCTCCCACCTAAAAATTTCCTTCCTCGGGGCCTCGTCTTTTCCTCCACGGCCGGGGCGCCCATACTTTTCACTCATCGAAAGCTCCGTCTATCCGTTGAGAACTTCTACTGCCTTCAGAACCTTTGAAGCGCCGACAACGCTGATCTCCTATTGAGACATTCAGAACATTTGGAACGGATACTGTAGGTTTGGGGCCGAATACTGCACTTGCGGTGCAAATACGTCCCTTGCGGGGCCGCCAATAGCCTACTTGCGGAGCCCGCATACCCGACTTGCGGTCCGGCTTGGCGACCACCGCCCGCCTGCGGCAGCCTAATCCTGATCCTCGGCCCGCCGCAGCGCAGCGCCTTCGGTCTCGCTCCGGCGCCGCTCGCGGCCTAGCGCGCGCGCGCCCGCGACCTTCCCTCCCTCCCCCCTCCTCGCTGCCCCCTCCCTCCCTCCCTCCCTCCCTCCCGGCCCGCTTCGCCGCGGAGCCGCGCGGGCGCGAGAGCCGAGGCGAGGAAGCCGGAGAAGCGCGCCGGCGGCGACGTCGAGAACGCGCTGCGCCACGCACCGCTGCGCCGACGACGCCCGAGCAGCTCTCTCTCCCTCTCTCTCTCCGCGCCCGCGCGCGGGCAGACCTCTTAGTGCTCCGCGCGCGTCGGTGCGCGAGAGGCCGAGCTCGGCACGCGAGCTAGCTAGCTAGCGAGCAAGCAAGCCAGCAAGCCAGCAAGCAAGCACGGAGCCCGGAGGCGTCGGTCGCACGCTCGCTCGTCGCGCACAGCAGGAGCGAGAGCTGCGTAGCCCGGCCTTGGTGGCTGGCTTACGTGCAAGGCAAGGGAAGAGAAAATGGCGTTCATGTTCAAGAAGAAGAAGTCGCCTCAGCAGCTGACGAATCAGCTGGTCGAGGCGCTCCGCAGCGTGAGCATGGTGCTGACGCGGCCTCTGGAGCCTGGGAAGCTGCCACCGCTGTCGTCGAGCTGGAATGCGGCAACGATCTCGCAAGAGGACAACACGAACCTCGAGACCGTGGGCAAGCGCCTGGTGGAGGTGCGATCGATGATGTGCGGCACGACGGAAAACCAGCCCCGGCGGGAAGACAATCTTCAGCTCGCGACGAGCCTGCAGACGCAGGGCGTGCCTCTCACGCTGATCCAGAACCTTGGCGTTCTCCCCTTTGAGGCGCGCAATGATGCCGTGCACATTCTCTCGTACATGATCCACGGAGATCTGGGCCAGTTTGCGACCAAGTACCTCCGCGCGCGCTCGCAGCAGGTGATTCGCCTTCTGGTAGACCTTTTCGCGGACTCTGGCGTGGCCCTGCACTGTGGTTCGCTCCTGCGCGACTGTCTGCGGTACGAATTTCTGGCAGCCGAGTTTTTTGAGCCGAGCTGCTGGGCCTTTGACAAGTTTTTCGACCAATATCTCGTGTGCGAGTCGTTCGATATTAGCTCGGACGCCTTTGCCACCTTTCGCGACGTGCTCACCATTCCCAAGCTCAAGCCGGCCGTGTACAAGTTCCTCGTGGACAACTACGATCATTTCTTCGCAAAGTACAACAAGCTTCTCGTGTCGGATCAGTACGTGACGCAGCGCCAGAGTCTCAAGCTGCTGGGCGAGCTTCTTTTGGACCGCCAGAACTACAATGTCATGATGAACTACATTAGCGACCGCAACAATCTCAAGCTCATCATGACGCTGATGCGCGTCAAGAGTCCGGCCATCCAGATGGAGGCCTTTCACGTCTTTAAGGTATTTGTCGCCAATCCACGCAAGAGCGAACCCGTGGCGCAGATCTTGTCACGCAACAGGGACAAAATTATTTCCTACTTGGCGAACCTTAATGCGGACAATGCCGATCAGCAGTTCATTGAGGAGCGCAACCTTTTGACGGATACGCTCTCGCGCATGCCCGCGCCCGCACCAAAGGCCGCGGAAAAGCCCCCACCAGCGGCCGACGGCGCGGAGGCCGCGAACACCTCTTCCGAGGCCCCGACGCCGGCAGCTCCTCCAGCTGCGACTCCGGACGCGCCACCACCCGCAGCGCAGGCGGATGCCGCCGAGTCATCAGCGCCGGCATCGGGCTCTGCCCCCAAGTCATCATCGACTTCCGCGGCAGAGTCTGAGTCTGCTGCAGAGCCTTCTGCTGTGGCAGCGGACCCGCCAAAGAACCCGTAAAATGACATGAAGACAAAGACTGGCCCGCGATTTTGATCTTTTCCTTTCTTTTTTGGTCCTCATTGATTCTCCAAGCTTGGGATGAGTTGAGTTGCGTTGAATTGATGACAAGGGAAAATTGGGGAAGAAGAAGAAGTAAAGAGCATCGTCTGCTAGCATGCAATGCAGCGTCCTCGTCATTGTTATCGACCAACCTCATCTCATCACGAGCTTGCCGCAAATTCTTTTTGATCATCTTATTTATCTATGCGCATTCTTGTCTACCAGTCGAGTCGAGTCAATTCGTCCGCCTCCTCCTCCTCCTCGTCGGCGCACATGGTAGTATACGTACGTACGTACGTGCCCATGGCCTACCTCTCTTTCTTCCGTCTCACATCGCGGAAGGTAAAAAGTGCTCGACACGAGCGAGGCATGCCTTTCGCGCCACCTCTTTCTCCCCCTCGTTCTCCTCGTCCTCCCCCTAAATTTACCGACTGTGCAATGCTGGCCTAGTTCGATCTGCTGGCTGTTGCATGTTGATAAAAAGTTGCCTGTGCACGCGCCGCAAATGAATGAGATCATTCACTCCGACACTGTCTATGGTGTGGCTGGCGAGAAGTATGACTTTTCGATGATTGACTGTGATTACTACACACACGGACAGAGAGAGAGAGAGAGAAGGAGCCCTGCATAGTAACACTAGGAAATAGCGGAGCGAGCACGCACGCGCATTATGAGCAGCAGGAACAGCAGCAGCAGCAGACACCGAAGCAAAAGTTGGGCACGCGCGCGAGGCGGGCTCGTGCGGGTTCGTGCGGATCGCGAGCGCGGGGCGCGGGGCGAGATAGACGCGAGGGCGGCCGCAGAGGCCGCTTGATGGCACACGGAAGAACCTCGCTGGGAGGGGGCCGCTCCGGGTCGAGAACGAAGAGCTGGCAAGCCGAGCCCGTCGTGTCCGAGGTGGAGGAGGACACGGGCGGCGAGTCGAGCGAGGAGGCCGATAACAAGGACAGGAACAGCGTCGTGCGCACGGCATCGACAGCGGCGAAGACCGCCCATCTCCGCGACTTTGGCATCGGAGATATCCGAACCGCGGACTCGGTGGCATACCTCGAACGCAAGAAGAGCTCTGTCGCAGCGAGCTTTGGCGCCAGCGCCCGCAGAAAGCGCAGCCTGCGCGAGGCTCGGAGCTGGAAAAGCACGGCGAAGCGTCTCCGCGGACTGCAAAACGCCGACGGCGCCATGTGGATCAAAGTCGGTCTCCCACTTTTTATCTTGGGTGCGCTCGAGCTCATTCGAATGGCGACGGCCAGCGCGACTTTCTCGTCTGGCGATGGGAAACCTGCGCTCGATGCCGCAGAGGCTGGGACAGGATTGAGCGGATCCATCCTTATTGGAATTTCCCTCAGCGTTGCAGCCTCGTGCATGAACGCTTTAGGCCTCAACTTGCAGCGCCTCGGTCAAAACGAGGCTGGCCAAGGTGCCAAGGCCTCTGCACTTGTCGAGGGTATCCCTCTGAGCCTTAACGTGATTGGCATCGCCCTGTCTGCTGCCTCCGGCCTAACTGATCTCATTTCGTTCGGTTTCGCCCCGCAGAGTCTCCTCGCGCCCTTTGGCGCCATGACGCTTCTCGTGAACCTCGTGCTGGCGCCACTCTTGCACAACGAGAGTCTCTCGGCCCTCGATGTTTCGGCGACGGCGCTCATTTGCGTGGGTATTGCCATCGCCCTCATGTCGAGTCCTTCGGTGTCGCCGAGCTACACGTTGAGGGACCTTGAGCAGCTGGTGTCGCGTCCTGTGGTCCCTGTGTTCCTGGGCGTATATGTGCTGACGATGGTTGCCGTCGCGAACCATATTTACCAGGGCGAGGCCAACGGGCGGGGCGATACAAAGGCTGTTGGTGCGGGATACCCTGTTCTTTCGGGCATGATTGGAGGCCTCACAACGCTGAGCGCCAAGTTCATGACCGAGCTCTTCAAGGTGGTGAGCCTTCAGTCGCACCCGCAGCTGCTCCTGCCGGTGATCGGTATGCTGGCAATATGCGCGGTGAGTCAGGCCCAGGTTTTGAACCGTGGTGTCGGCCGTCACTCATCGCTCTTTGTTGTCCCGCTTTTCTCTGCATCGATTCTGCTTTCCAATCTGTCGGGGGGCGGCGTTGTCTTCAACGAATTTTCTGCGTTCAAGCCAATGCAGCTTGTCAAGTTCCTCGGAGGTGTGGCGATTGTCGTCACGGGCGTGACGGCCCTCGCAACCAAGGAGGAACCTGCGCAAAAGGATGGGAAAAAGGTGAAATAAGTGAAGAAATGGGTTGTTGGTGGTGGTGGACAGTGCAGTGTCTTTAACTCTGTAATGTAGTTGTCTTTCCTGAATTCGTATTGTTGCCGCTATTCGCCACTCCGCCAGGTGTGGCGTTGGGGTCAAATCCTTGCGCAGCCATGGCTTGAAACATTTGCATGAGCTGCGCCTCATTAAAGTCGCCATCCATCCCGCCGCTGCCGCTGCTAGGGCTTCCAGAGCCAAAGCCGCCGCCAATGCCGCCAGGACCTCCGGGACCGCCCATGAGTCCTTGTGTGAGCATCTTCATGAGCTCGGCCTCATTCATGTCGCCGTCGCCCCCGGCACCACCATCAAGGCCGCCCAGGAGACTCGCCAGGCCGCCCAAGCCCCCGTCCCCGAGGCCGAGAGCCCCGAGTCCGAGATCGTCAAGTGAAGAATCCTCGTCAGTGCCTTGCTGGAAGACAGCATTGCACAAATCATCAAGAGCAGGGACTTGCGACAGGGCTTGCTGGAATTCTGACCGTGGAGGCGCTGGGGCCTCGTCGCCGGACGCAAAGCCGTCTGCGGGTGGCGTGCCCGGCGCGCGCAAAGCGTTTTCTTCGAGCACCTGGCCCGAGGCAACCTTGAGGTTAACAATAATCTTGGTCAGCGAGAATCGGTCCTCGTTATCTTCGTCGTTCTCCGTGGCGGGCGTGTCGGCTGACTTTTCCGTCGAGGAAGAGGGAGACGTCTGAGCACCTTCCCCGCCGGTCGTGTCCTGAGGTGCAGCGTCTTTGGCGACCGGCTTCGGGGTGGTGGACTTGGCGCCACCACCAGCACCACCGCGACGATAGACTTCAAAGGGACGATTCTGCACGAGCTTGTGAAGCGCGTCAAAGAGACGGTCAAAGGTCTGCTCCGCAGAGAGTGCAAAGTTGGGGCTTTCAATCATGTCGAGCGTCTCTTCAAGCATGTCCCGCAGCATGGCGTTTTGTTCGTCATTGAGATCTGGATCCGGCGAGAGGACGCCCTCCTCATCCTCGGGCACAAGGCACTTGACGATCCAGGAGCGGGTGACCTCCGAGAGGCGGAGGCCTCCCTCGGCACCGTCGGTGCCGCGGCCCTCGACCTCTTCGCGGATCTTGTCAATCATATTTAGAATATCCCATCGGTTTACCGTGGCGTCCGTGCCCATATGCCAGTCCTTTGTGGCGCGCTGGATACTTTCCTGGATATGGTAAAGCATAGTCTCCATGCCCGATCCCGAGTTCATGAAGTGATCGCTCCCACTAAAGAGGAAGGACTCGCGCAAGCGCTGCGAGACAAGGCCAGTGCTCTCCTCCGAAACATGCGAGGCAGACGCGGCGCCTTCGACGCCGGCTTCGAGCTGCTTGACGCCAGCGGCATCAGCAGTCTCGCTAGAGGCGGCGGCCTCTGCGCGTCGCTGCGAGATTGCCTCCTCGAAAGCGTAGCGGCCGAGGATGTGAAGCTGTATCCTGAGCACACAATTGAGAAGGCCGAGCGCATAAATCGATACGATGAGGCGCGCGAGGCTGATGACCTTGAGCTCGTCCCAGAGCTGCATGACTTCTTCCTCGTCCTGGGCGCTCGGCATGCCCTCGTTCTTGCGCTTGAGCCGCACGGCCTTGAGTCTCTCTGTGACAGGCTTGGGATCTGTGAGCTTCTTGACCATGTTGCGAAGGGGAGGGACAAAGGTCAAAATCATGCTTCCGCACTCTGCGCGCACGCGTGCCAATTCTGACTCGCGGTACTGCGTTTCCATCATCTTCTCCTGCAGACCTCGGCCGAGTTCTTCGACCTGCCGCATGCCATCGAGAACCATACGCTTCGCATAGTAGTACCCGCCGACGCCGAGTGCCGTCACGCTACCAAGCGCAATGAACTTCTTCTTGTGCCACTTGAGAAAGTCCCAAGTCCTGCCCAGGTAGTCCGACATGCTGCTGCTACGGCTGCGCTATTATGATTCGCGCGCGTGGCGGCGGCCCAATCAATCTCTGTAATCCTCTTCCGGTGTCAACCTCTTGGACCGGCCGGCTGGCAGGACGCCTGCTCGCCTCGCTCCTCGTGGGCAGGGGAAGCCGCGTTTTCCTGTGCTCTTCTGCTCTCCCCTCTTCTCCCTGTCCTCCTCGCTATCGTCGTCGACGTCGCCCGCGCCGACGGAAATCTCGCGCCCCAATTTCAAACCCTCGACCTGCGCCCTTCTCGCTGCGCTGCGCTGCGCCGCGCTGCGCTGCGCTGCGCCGCGCTGCGCTGCGTCGCGCGGCGTCGCGCGCGTCCTCGCCGGGCCTCGCTGCACGCGCGCACGTCCGCAGCCGCTCGCCGTCGGCCGGCGCGAGGAGCCTCGCTCGCGGTGGCGGTCTGGTCGGCCGGGTCGGGTCTGCTCGGGTCTCCGTGCCCTCCTTCGTTCATAGTCTGTCTGCTACGCTGCCCGCCTCCGCCTTACTATCCACCCACTAGGCCCAGCCAGACGTACCTCCGTGTATGCGCGCCGCCGCGCAAGTGCGCCGCCGCGCCATTCCGCACTTGCGCCGCGCGCGCGCAAGTGCCGCTTGCGAGCGCGGCGGGGCGCCCGCCCGCAAGCTGGGAATCCGCGCCTTACCCGGCCAAGCGCGGGTTAACCCGCACTTGGGCCGCGGCGGCAAGTGCGGGTTAACCGGCACTTGGCCGCCGCCGCTCCTCGCCGCTCGTGGAGGACGGCGAGGCGGGCGAGGCGAGGCAGAACGGATCCCGCGCGGAGGCCTGCTGCGTGCCTGCGTGCGTGCCTGCGTGCGTGCGTGCGTGCGTGCGTGCGCGGCGCGGGCGAGCGGCGGAGGCGCGGCTGGCCTGCGGCGCGCGGGGCTGGACGGGACCGAGCGGATCGGATCGGATCGGGCTGGACTGGATTGGCGGTTCGCCATGCAGGCCATGAGGACCGCGGCCGCCCGGCTGGCGGCGAAGGCCGCCGCGCGCGGGCACGTCGTCCTCGGCGGCGGCGGCGGCGCGGGGCCCGCCGGCGCGGGGAAGGCCGNCGGCAACGGTAACTGGTACCTCGCGAACGAGGTGTCCATGCACCTCGGCGTGCAGCTGGGACGGGCCACGGTGAAGCGCTTCGCAGACGGCGAGGTGTCGGTGAACATCCTGGACAATGTGCGCGGCAAAGACGTCTTTGTCATTCAGCCGCTCGGCCCGCCCGTCAACGAGAACCTCATGGAGCTCCTTCTCATGGTGACGACGCTGCGGCGATCGTCGGCGCGCTGCATCACGGCGGTGATCCCCTACTATGGATACTGCCGGTCGACCCGCAAGGGCAAGGACACGCGCACGCCGATTGGTGCCGCGGACGTGGCAAAAATGCTCCAGGTCGCCGGCGTCGACCACGTCATTGCCGTGGACCTGCACCATTCGCAGATTATGGGCATGTTTGGCCCCGGAACGGCCGTGGACAACCTTGATGTTTCGAGCCTTGCAATTCCCTACTTTGAGACCAAGTTCCTGCGCAAGCCCGTTGTTGTTTCCCCGGACGCCAACGGCGCAGCGCGCGCCAAGATTTTCCGTGACAAGCTGATCCGACGCAAGATTGACTCTTCGCTTGCGATCATTGTCGATCACAATTCCAAGAAGCGCGGCTGGGAAAAGGAAGGCGCGAAAAAGGGCGACATTCAGGACTGGACGGCAGAGGAGCTCGAAGGCATGGAGCTCGTCGGCGAAGTCGAGGGCCACGACTGTATCATATTTGACGACATGGTCGACAGCGCGGGCCGGATCACGCGCGCCGCCAAGAAGCTCAAGCTTGCTGGCGCGCGCCGTGTCTTTGCCTTCACGACGCACGGTCTCTTTCTCGGCAACGCGTACGAGCGCATTGAGAAATCGGAGCTCATCGAGGTGGTCTGCGTCAACACGGTACCGCTAGCGACTTCGACGGTGCGAGGCGTCAATAGTTGGGTGTACTCGAACAAGGTGCATCAGCTTTCCGTGGCGGCTCTCCTCGCGGAGTCTATCCGACGCATCAATAAGAAGAAGTCCGTCTCTAAGCTTTAGACCCTTAGCTAGCTATCGCATGTCTCGCCCCTTTTTTTTTCTTTTCCGTATACATGACTCGTTTCTCCGAAAATAGGAGACAATTCTATACAATTTGCTTTTTGAGTTTTCCATTCGCAGACGTATCAAAAAGATCGTTCCAGACAGCGCTTGTGTTTTTGGTGTTCTTATTACTCGTGCAAAGGTTGGACGACACTTTTACGACCTTGTTAGCAACCAGAAACAAATTAGAACATTCCTTTTTCGTGGGGCGAGCAAAAATATAATTGTAAAGCGTATACCTATCTTTTATCCTTTTTCCTCACTTGAGTCGCGAGTGTTGTGATCTGGAGGTTTGGCGTCGACATGGTTCGCTTCGTTTTGATAAGTCAATGAATGACATGACAAGTAGGCCTACATAGAGTACATGCGCGGACAGTAAAAATCAAGCAAGTGCATTTGGGCTTCTTTCTCTTGTAAAGCTAGCACGAAGCGTTTTCTTCATTTTCTTCTTCTTCTTCTTTGCTCAAGAAAAAAAAAAAAAAGGGAAAAAGGAAATGATTGCGAACCCGAATGCATGTGAAGTTTCTGATACATACTTTCCGCGTCTTCGTTTTGCCCACCCACCGCTAAGTTTCTATATGTTCGATTCGACTGCCTACGGCCGCTTGTAGACAGGTTTGAGGTCAGGATTGAGCTTAATACGGAACCGACCGTCGTCGGGATCCGGGGCCGCTCGGAAACGAGCTTCGGCATTGTGTTTGTAAATATCCTTTTGTATGGTCATTTCGGATGAGATTCGTGGATACGCGATCTGTGTGGCCGCCCGATGAACAACTTGTGCGGACGCTGATGGCAAGTCTTTCGTTTCTTGCTCCTCAGACTCTGCAGCATCAAAGTGACGTCGTCTCTTGTACTCCTCCGGGTCATTGTGGCGAGGAGGTAACTCGTCGAAGAGATGCGCAATTTTTGCTGCCGACGCCTCGAGGACGTCGCCACGCTTGCGCTCTACATCTAGAGACGCCCTGAGTCCGTGCAGTTTCGTCTTGACGTGCGCTCGTCGCGCTCTCCGCTCATCGGCGGACTCGAAGAACCCGCCGCCCATCTCGCAGCGTCTTTATTCTGTGAATGCGAGGAGCCTCTTGTGTCGACTACGCCTAAACGTAGCCTATGCCAATCTCCTCGTCAATACAAGGACTCATACGTATCGGCCTACCACTATTGATTGGAAAAAAAATTCCCTTCAACGGATGAATGCATGCATGTGGATGTGCTCTACTCAGCCTTTTTCTTTCCATCCAAAGAGATCATCCGAACAGCAAGCATTACGATCACAACATTTTTATCCCATCCTATCCTATACATACTACCTCTCTATCATTCCTTCGAATCGAAAGCTGCCCATAATCTCTTCTGGTACGCGCCCGCCGCGACGCAGACAAGAGCAACAAACACTCTTCGTCTGCAAGCAGCGCCGGAACTGAGAGCGCTCGGTCCATTTCCCCGAGCCCCGTAATCGGGTTTCCCCGCCTCACAGCCCCGCGCAGTGCCGGAAGATCCAGATGTGCGGCGCTGCACTGCACTGCGCGGCACAGCGGGCCGAGCAAGGCCTATAGCGCACTTGCGCGGCGCGTAAAGCGCACTTGCGCGCGACCCCTCACAGTGGCGCCTCCCGGCCAAAGTCCACTTGCGCGGGGCGCGCCATCGCCCGCCGCCCTCCCTCGCCGCCCTCCCTCGCCGCCGCCCGCCATCAGAGCACCCGCGGCCGGCACCGGGGCCGCGGAGGCCGCGCGGGGCCGCCGCAGGAAGCGGCCGCAGGCGGCGGCGCGCGGCCGCGAGGGGCCCTCGCGGCGGCGGCGCGCGGGAGGCGGCGGAGACGATCCCGCGGTGGGTGGATCGGCGGGAAAGGGCCCTATGGCGGATAGGCGACTTGCGCGCGGGGATAGGCGACTTGCGGCGCGGTTTGCGCGAGTGTGCGCGGCGGCGGCGGCGGGCGGCCGAGCCAGACAGACGCGCAAGGAAGGAGCGAGGCGAGGCGAGAGAGCAGCGCGAGAGGCGCGCGGCGGCAGCTTGCGTGCGTGGTCGGCTTCGCGCGGAGGACCCGGGGCAGCGGAGGAGCGCGGCGAGAGAGGGGGAGAAGATGCTCGCGAGGAGCAGCACGATTTCGACGGCGTGCCGTGAGGTGCGCCGGTCGGCCGCGGCCCGCCGCATGCTGAGCACCCAGACCGGGCTGGACGCGCCGCCCTCGGACTCGATCTCCCGCATGGAGCTGTACAACGGCATGCCGCTCGGCACCGGCGGGAGGCACTCGCGCGGCGGCCACAACATTGCCGTCTTCGGCGCCACCGGCTTCCTCGGCACCTACGTCGTCAACGAGCTCGCCAAGACCGGCAACAACCTCGTGGTGACCACCCGCGGCGACGACATGACCTGGCGCCACCTCAAGCTCTGCGCTGACTATGGTAAGCTCGTGGCTTCGTACATTGACACCAAGGACGAAGAGAGCATCCGCGAGACGATCCGCGGCTGCGACACCGTTGTCAACCTCATGGGCAAATACTACGAGACCAAGCACTTTGTGCCGTCGATCATCAACTGCAGCTTTCGCGACGTCCACGTCGACGCTGCAGCGACTGTTGCGCGTATCGCCCGCGAGGAGGATTGCAAGCACCTCGTCCACGTCTCGTGCGCCTACGCGAACGCGGACTCTGCGTCCGAGTTTGCCCGCACCAAGGCTGAGGGCGATGCCAAGGTCGCGGAGGAGTTCCCGGGTGCTGTAATTGTCAAGCCCAACGTCCTCTACGGTGAGGAGGACCGATTCCTGCAGCTCTACGCCCAGGTTTCCTCGCTTGCCCCCGCCGTCCCGCTCGTCGGAGGTGGCGACGCCTCGGTGAACCCCGTGTATGTGGGCGACGCCGCGCGCGGTATTGCCACCGCCGCGACCAACTTTGCCACCGCTGGAACCGAGTTCAACCTGAGTGGCAAGGACACTTACTCGCACAAGCAGGTCTGGGAGTATGTCATGGACCAGATCGGACACAAGAAGGACTTTGTCGAGGTCCCCAACAGCATCGCCATGCTCGTCGGCAAGCTCCGCAACCTTCTTCCCTACCCAGAGTTCACGCACGATACCATCAAGCTCATGCACGAGGACTGCCCCGCGCCCCAAGGCGAGCAAAAGGGTTTTGACGCCCTCGGCATCCACGAGATTGCCGACTTTGAGACCAAGGCCTTCAAGTTCTTGTACTCGTACAGGGCAGGTGGCCATTACGCTGACCTCAAGCAGGGGAAGGCCTGAAGACATAGCTGCTAGTCCACTCCCGAGGCCCCGCGGCCATGTTGCAGACGGCACCCTGACCGCGACAACACAACGATTGATTACTCCAAAGGAACCCCACTCGACGCACCGGGCGAGGCGGCAACCATGCTGCGTTGCGCCCGTCGCGCTTTCTCGCGGACGGTCAGCTTCTTTTTTTTTCGTCTGTCTGCTCGTCCGCCCCTTCGTTGGTCCAGTCCCATTCCACTACCATTGCTACTCATAAAATCAAATTTATCATTTGATTGGATACTTGTTTTGCGCACGTCACCTTGCACTTCTTTTCTTGATTGATGAAAGTACCCACCCAACATGGCAAAAGGAGATTGTAGCAAGAGCATTCGAGGATTTCGTTGGTCATCATTTGTCCTGACACAGGGCATTAGCATTTCGACCTAACTTGGGAACACATTACAAATTCGTTTTTTATACTTTTTCTTTCTTGCTACTTCTACACACGCGCCATACACAAGCTCATGGTTGATTGTGAGCTATCGATAAGAGTCATCACTAAATGAGACAATGCAGATCTCATCACAGAAGGAAATATTAGAAAGCGCCTTACGAAAAGAGACGCTGGGACCAGCGCCCACCCACAAAGATTATCATTGACCATGGCGAGAGACGTTGGCATCAGAACCAATCCTCTACAAATCATCCACCATGGCAAAGAGGGCTTATTGCAAAAGTTCTCGAGGCTTTTGCTGATTATCATTGGCCACGAAAGAGGGCATTGGCGTTTTGACTGCCCACACATTGGGAAACCCTTCCGACACTTGAACGTTTTCGAAATATCATCGAGAGGCGTTAGCACTCGAAATATGTCCAGCGCTATCAGGCTCTTCCATGTTTGATGATCCTAGCCGCGGAGAGGCCCCGTTAAATTGGCTGGGATCCGGAAATTGCTCAAGATCCATAAAACCGCCCACGCCGGCTCCTCGTGCGCCAGATCCACGGGTATCATTCTCATGGTTAAAGGACCTCATCGGCAGACTTCGAGGCGACGACCTGGTGGAGCGAAGACTGGTCGAGGCGTCATTATCTCTTTTATTTTTGTCACCGACCAAGCTGACATCTTCTGGGTCGATATTGAAAGTTGTGGAGTGAGGCCCAAAAGAGAACCAGCTCTTGCGAGCTCGAGCATCGTCGCGTCGAGCGAGTTCAAGGTCCTTTGCCATTCGCCTGATCTCGGTCTCTTGCGCGCGAATTTCCTCCAATGGTGGATCAATCCGTTTTTCGCCACGCTGCTGCTTGAATAGTAAATAGAACCCTGCCGCCAAGGTCAAGGTTAAAAGACCAACACACGCCATGGACGCAGCCAAGAAGTCCGGGGGGACGCCCATTGTTGCGTGAAACCGAGGTCGCGCAGCTCGTCCGTCCGTTCGCGTTTCTTCGCTCTCGCCCTCCTTTTCGGCTGCGCGCAGCGCGGCAGGCTCGGCGAAGGCGTTTTTCGCACGTGCCGCGCGTGCCCGTACACGCGATTCTCCCTCGCTTTTCCCCTTTTTCCTCTCCTTGCAAACCGCGCGTGCGTGTGGACGGAACGAGGGGGGAAACGGAAGGAGGGAGCGCGCGCGCCCGCTTGACGCGGCGCGGGCGCGGGCTGTCGGTCGCCGGGGGGGGGCTGGAGCGCAGCGGCGCAGGGGCCCGCGCCACTCGGTGTGCTCCGAAGTGGATTTGTTGACTTTCTTGCGAGACTTGTTTCGACTTGTTCACGAAAAGCTCAACTTGCCATGGTTGGTCTTTCTGTTTTGCGGTGTATAGAGCCATACTACATGCCATGCTGAAAAGCAGCCAGGGATAAAAAAGAGAGATAAGCCCGAATAAGCCAATGTCTGTCTGTATACATCACATCGTTCATGTAAATGTTGTACGATCCGGCAAAAGCTATAAGATTGCATCTCGTGACCGACCTGTGGTGCGAGCACAGATGAACAAAGGAACAAGGCAAGACCACGACAAGGCGAGACGGTAATACGTACGACATAAGTGCTATCGAAATTCATGCATGCATAAGATTATTGAGTCGCCCTACCATGGTGGTGGAGGAAAGACAGCGAGCTAGCTAGCTTACTTGCCAGTAGACTTGATGTAGCAGGCGAGGTCGGTGACGCGGGTCGAGTAGCCGCGCTCGTTATCGTACCAGCTAATGAGCTTGACAAAGGTGTCGTTGAGCATGATGCCGGCCTCGGCGTCGAAGATGCTCGAGTGGGTGTTGCCGACGAAGTCGTTGGAGACAACCGCGTCCTCGGTGTAGCCAAGGATGCCGCTCATCTCGCCCTCCGAGGCAGCCTTGATGGCCTTCTTGATGTCATCGTAGGAAGCAGGCTTGGACAGCTTGCAGGTCAGGTCGACGACGCTGACATCCGGGGTGGGGACGCGGAAAGCCATGCCGGTGAGCTTGCCGTTGAGCTCCGGGATAACCTTGCCCACGGCCTTGGCAGCGCCAGTGGAAGACGGAATGACGTTGGCGCCAGCAGAGCGGCCAGCGCGCCAGTCCTTGCCGCCCTTGGAGGGACCATCGACGGTGAGCTGGTTGGCGGTGGTGGCGTGCACGGTGGTCATGAGACCCTCGACGATGCCAAAGTTGTCGTTGATGACCTTGGCGAGGGGCGCGAGGCAGTTGGTCGTGCACGAGGCGTTAGAGACAATGTCCTGGCCGGCGTAGTCCTTGTGGTTGACGCCCATGACGAACATGGGGGTATCGTCCTTGGGCGGGGCCGAGATGATGACACGCTTGGCGCCGCCCTTGATGTGGGCCTGGGCCTTTTCGGCAGTCGTGAAGATGCCGGTCGACTCGCAGACGAACTCGACGCCGTTCTCACCCCAGGGAATGCTGGCGGGGTCCTTCTCGGAGAAGACCTTGACGGTCTGTCCGTTCACGACCAGGTTGCCGTCCTTGATCTCCACGGTGCCCTTGAACGGGCCGTGCACGGTGTCGTACTTGAGAAGGTAGGCAATGTAGTCCAGGTCGAGGAGGTCGTTGATGGCGACCACCTTGACGTTGCCCTTCTCGAACGCCGTGCGGAACACCAGGCGTCCGATGCGGCCGAAGCCGTTGATTCCCATCACAGGCTCGCTCATCTTGCTTGTCCTTGCGGCGCTTGACTGCTGTCTGCTGTCTGCTTTGCTTTTGCTTTTGCTTTTGCTTTGCTTGTCTGTGCGTGCAGTCGCGACCAAGATCGGCGCAAAGGAAACGGCACAGCGTGAGCGTCAGTCCCCCCTATTCTCTCCATTTGATTTCACCCCGCCCTCCCCGAGGTCCTGTCCTGCATCATGTCTCGCGCATCCGGGGCTCCTCGTCTTCCCGCCAAGCCCGTCTTCGCGGCCTCGCCTCGCCTCGCCTCGCCTCGCTTCGCTTCAAGCGCGTCGCGTCGGCGCAGCCCAGCCCGGGCCTCTCCTCGCGCGTCGTCTCCCTCTCCCTCGCGTCCTGTGCGTCCCTGTCACGGACGGCGTCCGGGTCCATCCCCACATCCCATCCATCGTCCTCGTCCCAGCCCGCGCCGGCCGCCCCGCGCGGCAGCGGCGGCAGAGGCCGGGGCTGCGCGGCGGCGGCCGCGGCCGCGCGGCCTCGCGCGCGCGGGCGGCGGCCGCGGCGCCGCGGGCGGCGGCGGGGTCGCGCGTACTTACCGGTCTCGGTCCCGCGAGGTCTGTCTGCGGATTAGGATTTGGATTCGCGCTCGCCCGGATTCGCCCTTTCTCTCTCTCGCGCGCGCGCGCCGCCGCAACGCAAACAAACTGCAGGCCGCAAGTCGGCTATGCGCGCGCGCAAGTGCGGAATCCGGCGGCCAAGCCGAGTATCTTTCCCCGCTGCCTTTCCTGCTTTCTTCCCCTGCTATTACTGTTAGCTCCTCGACGACCCGGAAAAGATCCAACGACGACACGAGAAACAAAGGACGCGGTAGGATACGCGAGACGACAAGGGCGGCAAGATGTCCGCGGCGTCGCGAGACGAGGACGCGCAGCCGGCCGTCCCGGGCGGGCACGCAAGCGCGCTTCGCGAGCGGCGGCTCGAGCTCGGGCGCGGCGCCCTGCTGGGGATGGAATGAAGCTGCTCATGACGATGCAGCACGCCTCGCGCGAAGCTCGCGGCGCGCGAGAGGGACTTTTGTGCAGCGGGCGGAGGCATTTTGTGCAGCTGCTGCGCCGCCGTCGCCGACGACTCCGAGGGCGGCGCGTCGGAGCGCCTCACTGCCGGCCGCGAAATGGCGGCGAAGGCAGCTAAGCCGCAGTCGGCGCTCAGCTGTGCGCGGAAAAAGAGAGATCGGAGACGCGGAGAACGGAGATGATGAGCGAGGGGAGAAGAGAAGAGAGAGCGCAAGATGGGCGCGCGAGCTCGGTCTTGGAAAGCGAATCTTCTGCCGGTGCCCAAGTGACCGACCGACCTTGGCGAGCTAGGCCTACTACGGGGGAACTGATTGTCAAAGCTAAAGTGACGAAGCGAGGAGAGGCCAATAGCGAAGCGAGGAGAGACGTATCTGTTCATTGATGCGCGCATTGGAAAAGCGACTTTTGACAACGCGAGAGCATAGCATACAGTATGTCTTGCGCAGAAATAAGTTCCGTGGGAAAGCCAGACGTCGCGATCCTTCTTCACATCAATGACACGGCGCGCCACACGTGTCTGACACCAATCTGCATTCTCGAAAAACGACGTATGATGCTTGCCTCAAAGCGAGCATGTGCGTCATTGCATCCATCGTGGCTACCAAGTCAGATCGTTACTTTTCTTTGGGGTAAAAGAGTTTTGCCTCCAGAAATCAATGCAACTTCGTGAGTTGCTATAGCTTACTTTTCCTCCCCGATCGGTTGGGAGTGCTGCAGTCGGCGCCATTTGTAAAGAAGAATGGAACGAGAATATCTCTACCAACGACGGCAATGTAAAGTTGGTGCGCTTGTATGGTGACTTGTACAACTTGTCAAATTGCTTCTCCCAGCTTGCGCGCTACTACAACATCTCTCTTGGCTCTTCTTGGCGGTGACACTTGCTGTGCTTGTTGTCAGCTTGCTTCTCCAAGTCCGGGCAGTACTGCGACATTTATCTTGGCTCTCCATGGTTGTGACGTTACTGTAGTCTCAAATGAATGCCCCGGGCTTGGGCTTGCGCATTCTTTCTCACCGGCTTTAGCCGTATGTTCCGGTCCATCTCTATCAAGAGAAAGACAGGTGCATGTAGCGCTTACCGATTGAATGCAAAGCCCGAGAGGCAGGCAGTACTGCCAACCGCCGACGTCCACCAGCTCCAGGCTGACGTGTGTGCGTGCACACCAAGTTGGTACATTGAGGGTGTAGTAAACTTGCCTAGGATACATCTAGGGGTATGAAAATCAGACTCGATCGCGCCAGCAATGGACTCCACACGGTCGACAGCCAGCCAGCAAACCCGAAAGAGAGCGAAGAAAGGGGATTGAGAATGGGGCGCGACGTCGAGACCGTCGTTCCCGTTGGAGCGGGTGCAGACGACCTAAGCGGCGTGCAGCGACAGGCAGAAGCAAGCATGCCAACTGCGCAAGAAGATGAGAGTGCGGTGGCAAAGAAGGCGATGGAGAAGCCCGAGATGAACATCGTGCATCGCAAGCTTCGAGGGCAGTATTTGAAAGGAAAAGGAGAGTCTGTGCTATTGAACCTCATTGCTTGCTCCTCAGAATGCGTCTTTGCCTTGCTGGTTGGCATGCAGGTCTACGAGGTCGATGTACCGGCAGGAATTGCACTCATCATTGTAGCTTCAATTATGCTCGTATCGCTCACATTTTGGCTTTGGGCAGAAAGTGGAGCCTCGGAGCACAAACAAATCGAGCGCGAGCTCCATGCGCAGTCCTTCAATGCCCTTGCCCTCGTTGCTACGCTCGTCACTCTCTTGCTTTTTCCAGAGACAAAGTCACAAGTTATTGGGGATCCAGGCAATGTTCTTTTCCTTTTGCTGGGCACCCTAACTGACTTGTATGATGCGCTGATGCTCGTGAAAGCGCGCGCTGAGTTTATGCGAATCGTCGAATCAGCCCCTTGGTCGCAGGTTGTCATCGACGTTCTTGCCATGGCCCTCATCGTGGGTCCCGCTTGGTTTTTGGTAAGCATTCTGTGGTTGTGCGTCGGCGTAGTCCTCGGCATGGTCGTTGGAGTCGTCGACTTGCTGACCAGGGTCCGCGACCTCTTCTCGTGCACGACAACAGAAGACGTTTCTGCGGAAAAGGACACATCATCGAACGTCTCCACATCCGACGATGACGAGTACGTCGATCCTGATGACGTTGATTTTGTGCAATGCACGTCAAGAATGCTGGTCTGTTTGGAGATTGATCTTATTGCCGTTGCCGTTCTTTTCTCCTGAGTAGGCGAACACCAAAATCACGTCTTCATGACAGGCACGGTCGTTAAGGTGGAACCCACACTCGACGACCAAGGTAGAGCGGTTGCACGAAATACCGTCAGGTACTACCACAAACTCTTTAAAGGGCGGATTGTCTTCCGGAGCATTGGGCTTCTAGAAAAGGACCAACCAAGGCTTTTCGTCGTCAATGTAAGGAGCAAGACGATTATTGAAAGATTTTCTCCAACTGATTTTACAACTCGTTTTGCCGTCATGCCTTGTCAGGCCGTAGCGTATGCCGTGGCGTCTCCTCTGTACCCGATTGGGCGACACATGCAGCTTACATCTCTTGTTTCGTAGTGGTAAATTGGCCGGTCAGAAGCGTCGGTAGTTGGCTGACCTCGGGGGCCCCTCTCGACCCCCGTGACACGGAGCCCACGGCCTCCCTCATCACCGTGCCGGTCACTTCCTTCCTTCCTTCCTTCCTTCCTTCCTTCCTTCCTTCCTTCCTTCGCTTCGCTGAAAACACAACACGGACAAAACGCTTCGCTTCGCTTCCGCGCGCTGCGCCCCTGGCGAGCTTGCGTCTTTTACGCCCAAACCGACTCCAGATGCATGCCATACTTGCTTTGTCGTAAAACGAGCTTCTGCCGTGCGTCACAACGCAGTTCTGTCTGTCACACGGTCCCTTAGAAAGAAGGGCTTGGACTATACTAGTAGTACCACATTTGCGGACACGGCGGGCAGGCTGACACTGGGACCGGAGACGGCGGCTGTGTCCCACGAGGCCGAAGGCAAGCTAGCGCGCCGCTGCCGCCGACAAACTCGCAACTTTTTTGGAGAGAACCGCACTGCAGAACCACCATGGACGCGCCAGGCGATCACTACGGTGCCCAGGTGCGCTTGGACGAGCCTTTGCAACGAAGCATGTACCCTGCAGGCGAAGTCCCGGCAGCAAGAGTGGTGCACCACGTTGATGCGGAAGAGGACATTGAGGCAGCCAAGGTTGTTGCGCAAGAAGACCATGAGGGAGATGTGATATTTTCAGGCGAACCGGGAACCGGCGCATGCGCTCACTCAGAGAGAAGCGATACTGCTCATGTCCGCTTCCCTTCTTTCGACTCCAACTCTTTGGTCGTGGGCCAAGACCTTTCGTGGTCGTCCATGTTCACTGTGACCTTGCTTCTTGGGTGGTCTGGCGCCCATCAATTCGCGTTGGGCCGCTTCAAATGGGGCTTTCTCTATGTTGCAACACTCGGGTTTCTCGGATGGGGCATCATTGTCGACTTGCTGAGCTTGCGGACGCTTTTAGATTCGCGTTGCAAACATTTGAGGCTCGATGGGCACAATGACCTGCTCGTCGAGCGCCAAAATATGGCCCAGCGTGCACACGACAGTTATGTACTTTGGATTTTTGGCATGCTTGGTCTCCATCAATTCTACCTCGGCCGCACGCGCGTCGGCCTTTTGTACCTTTGCTCATTTGGGCTCTTTGGCATGTACATTTTCGACTTAGTGCGCATCCCCGCCCTTTCGCGCGCCAACGCAGACGAATTACACGTTTTCGAGGCATACCTCACACTCATTCCAGGAGGATTTTTTGGATTGCATCATTTCTACCTGGGAAATTGGAAGCTCGGCCTGCTTTATCTTTGCACGCTCGGTCTTTTGGGTTTTGGCTTTCTTATCGACCTCGTGCGACTCCCCTCCCTTGTACAAAAGGCCAATAAAGATCGTGAAGCTGAGGACGCTCAAGATGCTCGGGATCATCAGCACGATATTTCAAGAGCATGAAAGTATTCTGAAATAGAAAAGAAGAAAAGCAACATTTGGCCTGTCTTATCGCAATTGACAATAAGTTTCCCCTTTGAACACGATGATTTGCTCAAGACTTCTCCAAGATGTGGCGAAAATTGATCAAAAGATGTCCTTTACTCTCGTTCGTTCAGAGTTGGCATCATGTTTCAATTTTCGAGATAAACGGTAAGACCAGGCTGCAATGTGGTACGTAATTGTGCGAGGACTTGTGCCTTCTGATCCATTACACGCGCAGTCTCCGACGGCTTGCGCACCTTGATTGCAATTTTCTTTGCACCTGGAGACCAGGGAATCAATTCAGAAACCTTGCGCGAGACCACGCCGGAAACTGCAGTTTTCACCATTTGTGCAACGAAAAGAGTTGCCACACCATGCGTCACGTGCGCAAGCGGGGGCTGGCGCATGGATGCGCGCATAGACGCCGTGGGTCGTCTCTTAAAACTTTGATCAACAGTGCGCTGCAAGAGACCCATCTCCGTCTCTACGCGCTTGCCCACGCGAGTGCGCGAAACGTTTTGTTGCTCCTCACGACGAGTTCGCCGCAAGGTTGCGTCGCGCTCGTATTGTGAAAGATTTCGGATATATGGGGTCCGCACCTCGAGCCTCGGTTCGATGCGCGGTCTCCGTTTTGCTGCGACATGCCTTCGTCTCCGTTCTGCCGAGAGCGACCGCAACAAGACCTCACTCGTCGGAGTCTTCACGAGCTTGCGGGGGGGCGAATCTGGAAGCACGTGGTCTTGTTGTTTTTGGTGTTGTTGTTGTTGTTGT
Source organism: Aurantiochytrium sp. KH105 (assembly GCA_003116975.1). Lineage (NCBI taxonomy): Eukaryota > Bigyra > Thraustochytrida > Thraustochytriidae > Aurantiochytrium > Aurantiochytrium sp. KH105. The sequence continues at coordinate 379,791 of BGKB01000021.1, read as the reverse complement.
TGATGTTTTCGTACTTGCTTAAGAGCGCGCATTTTGGCCTTGTGAACCGCGGCGACTTCCTTACAAATGTCCATACGTCGCTGAATGATGCTGAGGCGCTCCTCACGGACGCGTCTCAGCCGCTCGAGGTACACTTGCATTCGTCGACAGTCGTCCTCGAGGCCCTCCTTGGTAATAAATGGTTTTGCGGCAACAATACGTCGCAAAAAGGCAACATTGGAGACAAAGAGCTCCTTTTGTTGAATGGCGGCGTGCTCAGCGCGCGCGGACTTATTGCGCGCGCCCTTTGGTCGCCGAGGAGCCAAAGTATCGACTGCGGGTTCCACGTGGGCAATTTTCTTCCCCAGCGCGTAGTTCTCTGCATCGATGCGGCGCTGCAAGGCGCGACGTCGAAGCTCGCGGGCGGCAGTCCTGTGCTGCACATACCTTGTGCGATAACTTGGTTCTTTTCGCGAGGAGACAGGCACGTGAGGCCGGATGCCGGCCTTGAGCCGCGTCACATGGCCCTGGAAGGTTCTCGTGCTCTCCTCGTGCCTCCAGCGACTCCAGTGCAGCTCGCTGCTCTGCGCCATGACGCAACGTGCGCCTTTTACGGCGCCGACCGCGCCCTTGGTTTGCGAACCACCAGCGCGAGGCGTCGATGGTGTCGCCGCGCGGTTGGCGGCGGCCACCTCTCCCTCGCAAGGAAAGTCTTTTCGAGTCTCCTTGCCAGTCAAGCTTCCCACCGCGCGCAGTGCAGACAGCAAGCAGCAAGCCTTGCAGTGACAGTCCAGTTCCAGTGAACGGATAACTTGGAGCCATTCGGCAAGCAAGCAAAACTAACAGTAACAATCGAATCGAAAGAGCAAACACAAAAGAACAGCGCAACATAATCACAGCTTATTAGAGTCTCTCTCGATCAAGCAAGGCATGCGTACGTGCCCGGGCCTAGAAGCAATCGAGACAGGAACGGCGGGAGGAAATCATGCCGTCATGGCTCATGACCTCCTCATAAAAGGCCTCGAACTGAGGACCCCAGTGCTTGGCAACGAGGTTCGGGTCGACGCCGAGATTGGCGTCGAGGCAGACCGAGGCCGAGACATTGTTGTTGTAAGAAAGGATGCCGACGTAGAGCGCGAGCGGGCTAAAAATGAGAAAGCTCATGTCCGTGACGCGCGCTCCCGCAATCTTGACAGCGTGCGCAGGGGCGGCAACATTGGAAAGCTGCGCAGTAGCCTTGTTGGCGGCTTGGAGCACCGTCGAGTTGGACACTTTCAGAGGGAGAATAGGTACGAGGACCTTGGCCGTGCGCGTGGTGACAAAGGGCGCCGGCGACATCTTAATCTTGTCAAGATCGCGCTTGATTTTCCAAAAGAGGTCAACATTCGAGCCCTTGAAAGTGACGTAGAATTTGAGAAAGCCGTACGAGAACTGATTTCGCGGATCGTCGTCGCGAAAGGGGTCCTCGCCTCGTGACCGCGTTGAGATCGGAAACTGTGCGCTGACCTTGGCCCCGCTCAAGGCAGCCTCGTCGCCCGCCTCGATAAAGTACTCTCGCATTGTGAGCGTCAGCAAGAGGATGAGAACGTCGTTAAGCGTTGCGCCTTCGAGCTTGTTCTTGACCTCCTTCATTCGCGGCAACGGAACCTTCTCCGTGAATGCGAAGCGGCGTTCGCCAGACACGTCGCTCGTATTCTTGGGCCGCAGCGAATTTGGTGGGTCCGAGGCGGAGAACACGTTAAAGACGCCACTCCACAGACCTCCAAGAAAGATACGAGTGCGGTTGAGTGGGCCAAAGGTCGCCTTCTTCTTGCGCTTCATCGGTGGGCGTGATGCCTGAATCATTGCAGCCTCGTCCTCGTCCGAGGCTGGATCGAGCATGCGCATGAGGACCTCAATTTGAGAGACGCCGTCGCCGATGGCGTGGCTAATTTTGGTAATGAGGCAAGCGCGGCCATCATCGAGACGCGGGACATACAGGAGCTGCCACAAAGGTTTGCTCAAGTCCGGCTCCCATCCATTGTACATGTTTTCCACAAAGTGGATGACGTCATTGGTGGTGGGCGGCGTGTCACCGTCCGCTAGGACTTTTTGCAAGTGATAGTCAATATCGAAGTCCTCGAGATTGACCTCGACAAAGTGAAATTTTTGCGGCAGAGGAAAGGAACGGGCTTTCATGCGTGCGCGGAAGCGTGGCATGACCATGAGGCGTTCAGCCACAACTGACTGCACGCGCTCAAAGCCGGGATCATGGTCGAAAAAGAGAATTCCTGTGACCCAGCTTGCCTTTGCCTGGCTTTCGCGTTGCAAGTTGCCCACGAGGCGGGTCGTAATGCTCGCCCTGATTTTGCGCCCAGGTCTCGAAGCATTCGTCACCGTTCGGGACAGCGAGATCCCGCTGGGGACGGCTTCGAGCGAGTCCGGGTACGGAAACTCGTCATCCTCGGCGACTTCATCATCATCATCATCATCATCATCATCGCCACCCAAGTCCTTCGTCTGTTCTGGTTCTTCGAGTTCATCAACCTCAACCTCGGGGTCAAGCTCGAGCTCATCGAGCGGGGCAACCTTAGTCGAAACCTGCGCGCTTGCATCTGACGAGGCCATACTTCCCCTCCTTCTCGTAAACGTGCCCTGTTGCTGCTCCTGCTGCTTTGGCACTGCTGTTGCTGTTGCTGTTGCTATTGCTGCGGCTCCAACGCCGCGCCGTCCCGCTGCCGCTCGAGTCGTCGGCGGGCCAGACGTATCTTGCTCGCCGCCGCGCGAATGCTCGCCGCTTCCGGGTTTGCTTGCTCTGTTCTGCACTGCTCCGCTCTGCACTGCGAGACCGGCACGAGGTGGCACGGCGGCGTGCCCAATCTTGGTCGGGCACGCACGATGTGACCACCAAAAAGCCTCCGTAAACGTGCAGCCGTGAGGCCGCGACGCAGACGCGCGAGACGCAGACACGCTCTAGCTAGCGAGCGAACGAAGGCTTGGCAGAGCGATGAGACGAGACGAGACGAGACGAGACGAGGCAAGACGAGACCAGCCGCCACTCGAGTGGCGGCGCGGCGGTGCGGCGGTGCGGCGAGCAAGCAAGCCGCTGCCGCTGCGAGCACGTGCAGCGCGTGCACTCTCTCTCTCTCTCGCTGCCAAAGTGCGAGTGTGATCCTGCGTGTGTGTTTGTGTATGAATATCTCATTTGCGGCGCGCCCTTCTTTATTTACAGGTACCAGCGACTGCGAGGAGCAGCCAGTGCGCGTGCTGGAGCAGCCACAGCCGAGTTGGATGAAACAAGGCGTCATGGCAGTCGGAGGCGCCGGGGTCGGTCGGAGTGCGGAAATCTTCTTTCACAGCGTGGACCTTGCGCGTACCGTGACGACGCCTGCCGCAGCAGCTGCCAGGGGGCAAAAACAGCGAAAGTCTTGAGAACGAGGAGGGGAGGGGAGGAAGTACAAGCACCAGCAACAACAACTTGGGAAAAAAAAGTGCGAAAAAAAGAAATTTTGGACACATCGAGGATTGAACTCGAGACCTTCTCAATGCAAATGAGACGTGCTGCCACTGCACCATGCGCCCACAACTGTTACGAGACAGGTTGCTTTCCCTCACTATAACCGTGCGGCTGACACAGCAGTCCAAAAAAAAAAAAAGGGACTCTGAAGAGTCGAACTCCGGCAGACCTATACACTGGAGAAAGCAGCCAGGCGAAAAAAATAAAACTTGGACACATCGAGGATTGAACTCGAGACCTTCTCAATGCAAATGAGACGTGCTGCCACTGCACCATGCGCCCGAAGACGAGATGGAAAGTGGGACACTAGCTTATATACGCCCGAGACTCCTGAGCGAAGATACCGGCGGCGGTGAGTCTGAGCTGGGTCGGGTCTCGATCACGACGCTGCAGCAAAGCAGGATCGTGAAGAGGAGAGGAGACTGGCGCGCACGCAAGCTTGCTTGCACGCACGCAAGCGTTGTCGAGGTCGCGATAGGAAGCCGTGAGCGTGAGCGCGAGCGTGCTTGAGAAAAGAAGAAGAAGAAGGAGAAGAAGAAGATGAGAATGGCTGCGGCAAGATGGACGCGGTGGGTCACGCCGTTGGCGGTCCTGACGCTCGCGATGGCTTTGCAAGGGACTGCGACGGCGGTCGGTGCCGTAGAGCAAGTGCTCGTGGGACAGCACGGTAGTCTCGGGTCCAAGGTTGGTCCCATCCCAACGACGACACTGCGGAATGGCGTGGAGATGCCCGTACGTTTTTGATGTTGCCGAACAAGGAAAAAAGGTGGTAATACATACAGCAAAGGCTGACTAACGCACGCACGCACGTGATCCTCATGAAAGATGGTTGGCCTCGGTACCTGGGAGTACAACAACTCGGTCGCGTACAAGGCCACCCTGACGGCGCTCAAGGTCGGCTATGTTCATGTAGACACCGCGACAATGTACGGCAATCACGCTGGCGTCGGGCAAGCAATCCAAGACTGGCAAAGTCAAAATGGAGGCCGGCGCGAAGACATTTTTGTGACGACCAAGATTCCTGGCGGCCTCAACTACAGCGCAGCTGAGGCCGCCCTCGAGGCCTCTCTCAAGGATCTTGGCCTCGACTATGTCGACCTCATGCTTGTCCACTTTCCTGCCTACTGGGATGGTAAGGGAGGACCTGAGATGCGCGTTGAAGGTTGGAAGGCCATGATGGACTTTCATGCCGCCAAAAAGGCTCGCGCCATTGGTGTCAGCCACTTTTGCAAACGCCACATTCTCGACCTCGTCCACGCCGGGCTCACTATCCCTCATGTGAATCAGGTTGAATTCCACGTAGGGATGGGAAGCGCGGGCCCCGAGGCAACAGATGACCGTGAGTTTGATCACATGGTCGGAACGCTGTACCAGTCCTTTAGCCCTCTTTGTGGACCCTGCGGAACCTCGGAGCTCATCAACGGCAAGCTGGTCACCGAGATTGGCAAAAAATACGGCAAGTCTGGCGCCCAGGTCTCGCTCAAGTGGCAGGTGCAGCAAGGCATTCCTGTGATCCCCAAGTCGGACGAAGCATCGCACATCATTGCCAATGCCCAGCTCTTCGACTGGGAACTCAGCATTGAGGACATGATCAAGCTCGATGCCGCAAAGTCGCCCCCGGTTACGGGAGGCGGCGACAGCAAGACCTCCGGCGACTGCAAAATCCCTTGAACACGAAGCGACGAGACCATACCTAAACAAATGACCTCACTTTTTTTCTTCTCTCAACTTTCCCCGCGTGAAAAACAACATTTGCAAGCTTTTCGAAGGCGAGCGATTGAAAATTTCTCTGCCCTGTGTCATGAAGATCGATTATAGACTCTTTGACGGCAGAACCCAGCAGTAAAGATAAGGGCCGAACGCCTTCACGAGATAAGTTCTCGGAACCAAAGAAAATTTGGTTGTGAAATTATTTCTTCTTGTTCCTGTTGTGATACTTGCCCGAAAAGATAAACTCCACCGAGAAGGGCTTTCTTGCTCTTAGTTTTCTATGCAGCTTGGCCGCCGGAGATTGTCGGACCTGCAACAAGTTTGACCCCCGCCGAAGTCGAACTACCGTCCAACGATGATGATGATAATGATAATGATGATGACGACGAGGTTTGCGAGGACTCTTGCACTTGCTTCGGGAAGCTCTTACGCTTAACGATACGCTCAAGACCCTTGATGAGAACATCGCGAGCCTCGAGCTCAGAGTCCGCTTCGCGAAGCTTTTGCTCGAAAAAGTCAAAGTTGCGCTTGGCTTGGGTACGCTCGCGCTCCAAATCCAGCGTCAGCTGATCCAAAACGTTTGCCATATACTCCTTTGCATCCTGAGTGTCCTGCTGCAGTCGCGAGAGGCGCGAGATTTCATCCGATTGGGCGGCAAGCTGCAGCTGCTGCGACTGAATGATTGACACAAGCGAGGCAAGTGAGGCGGCCTCGTCGGAACTCAGTGCTCCGGCAGCGGTAGGCACGCGCAAGGGAGTCTTTGGCACGTTTGTCGTGAATGCGCGCTCGCGCTCGCGAAAGTCTGCTTCGAGGTCTAGCATGCGTGTGGTAAGTTCGGTAATGCGCGCTTCGCGCTCCGCGGCTACGACCTTGTACTCCCAGCATCGCTGTTCAGCATCCTCGAGCTGAGCGTGCAGCCTCATCTTTTGCTCCTTTAGCAACGCCCGCTCGTGCTCGCTCTCTCGAAGCGCCGACTTTAGCCTTGAAGCCAACACCCGGTCGGCAAAAGGCCCATACGTCTGCTCACGAAATGCCTCCACCATGGCCATCGTCACTCCCTTGGCATTCTCGCCAAAGAGCTCACGGGCAATGCGCTTGCACTTTTCCAGCGACATGGTTTCCTGAGGGCTTTGAACCTGCTCGCTCTCTCGGTTCCCCTGCAATACCCGTGCTTCGAGCTTTGCAAGGCCTCTGAAACTTCCCAGCCTCGTGCTCTGCGGTCGTGATGACGAGGGCAAAACATCTTCTTCTGTCACTTCACGCACGTGCACAGCGAGCAATTCTGGCTCGAGACCTTGCCCACCCGGCTTAATGCTTCCCACAAATGACGAATTTCGTGAGCACGAGGGTGACCGGATCCAGGAGCGCGACCTTTCGGTCAGCGATAGCATTTGCTCAGCCTTGACCTGCTGCGCCGCCGCCTCGGCTTCGCGCGCGGCCACTTTCTCGCGCTCTTTCTCCGCCTCGGCAAGAGCAGCCTCCTTTTCGAGCCGTGCTGCTTCTTCTTTCGCAGCGCGAGCAGCTTCAGCGAGCCGTGCTGCTTCCTCCTGTGCAAGTTGCGCAGCTTCAGCAAGACGAGCAGCAAATTCAAGTCTTGCGCGCCACCCTCGTACGCAGCATTGAATTTCGAGTGCAGCAGCTTTTTGCAAAAGAAATGTGCATCGCACACGATGCGCACGAAAGCGTTGTTGAATCGTTGAAATGGCCTCGTTACGTGCGCGAAAGTAGCGCAAACGACTTTCAAAGTGGTGCGCAGCCATTGCCTTGGCCACACACTTGCGCCACAGCATGCGCACATAGTACAACTTGAACCGGTCAATGACATACTTGCGCTCCGCTTGGGCCTTGGCATCCGAAGGTGCGGCGCACGACCACACCTTCGATGCCTCAAGAATGCGGTCCAACATGGAAAGCTGGCCATTACGGAAAAAGACGCGCGTCGTTCCGCACCGATATGCCTTGTGAGGGACGTCAAAGGCCCAGAAAAGGGCTTTAGTGAATTCGCGCGCGTTCCCTGCGCCAAGATTTCGCCATATGCGCAGGGCCTCCTGAGGAAGTGTCTCCGCGTACGCATCAATGAGACTCTGGTACGGAATACGTGTCGGAAGTCCTGACTTGAGTACCTGCGCGGTCTGCTCAATGCTCAAGCAACGCAACTGACTCACGACGAGCGCTCGATCGAACCACGGTCGTCCTTCCTCACGCTGCATTTGCACATTCGGCTTGACACATCGAATGAATGAACACTTTGTGGCCTCAAGGGTCTCCACAAGCGCTTTGATCTGCACAGCGAACTTGGACACAATTGACTGCACCTTTCGTCGCGGACGACGACGCGACCCGGCCCCTGATTCTGATCCTGCGCCGGCCCGTGCATTTGTAGGACCACGCGCTGTGTCTGCTGGCGAGCATCGGCCCCACGCGACAGCTACGTTTGTTGCTGTACTTAGCACTTGCTGCGCGCGCTCGGGAAGCTGGTCATTATTCTTGTGGATGAAGCCCTCCGCCACATAGGAAACTGGCCCTGGGTAATGCGCGACAATAAAGGTCGTGCGAATGTCTTTCGGATGAGGCCGCGGAAAGCACGTGTGTCCGGCAAATGAGTCATGCATGGCCTTGTTCAGCTTTTCGTCCGAAGGTTGGGGCGCGCGACTAACCTCGTCGACAAGTGCCAAAAGCCCAGGTTTCCCCTTGACGCCATGAAAAAGATGCACACACTCGCTCGAGGCGCGCGGGGGAGGAAAGTCTGCACCCTTCATGACAAGCCCCTCTGCTTTGTAAAGCGCCACTTCTGCCTCGAATACCTGCCGAATAAAGGTGTCTTGCAGCGCCTCATTCGTGTAGTTGATGAGGAGTTGTTCAAAGCTATTTTGCTGCATTGACTCGAAACCGAAAATGTCAAGCACCCCAATAAAGTGCATCGGCGTCCTCGGCGTCTCTGAACCTTGATCATCCTGCGGTCCACCGAGACTTTGATTTAGACGCTGAAGAACCCATTCAAAGGCACCAGCATATATGGCCTTGGCGACCGCATTGCGATTTTGCACCGCGCGCTCGATCCCTTCTGGTGTCACAATCGGCTCACTCGAGCCAGGTACGCGCACTTCGCGCTCGCACAAGAGCTTTTGTAAAGCATCTCGACCTCCTTCAAGCCCAAGTAGAGAGCAGCACGTACCTGCGTCGCTCGATATTGTGGCTGCATCGGCATCCCCCTCGAATTCGACCTGAAGCAAATGCAAAACTCCTGCCAATGAAGCAAACAAGACATCCTGGTCAATGCCGATTGTCGCGAGTGCTCCGCAAAGCTTGTCGAAGCGATCCTTGTCGCCCACTCTCGGACTTGCATCAGGCTGAAGCGCGTCGAGTCCTAAATGGGGCAGTTTCTCGCGAGCGGCGCGCAAATAATGCAAAATATGAAAGCTGCGCTCGCCGGGACCTTGGAAAACGACACGGCTCTTTTCGAGAAGGTAGGTTTCAATGCGTGCCCCTGTAATGCACCAGCCTTGATTGTCTGCACGCCGCTCCAGAATAACCTTGGTGTACTTGCCAAACCTTGATGAATTGTGGTTCATGCAGGTCGACGCGTTTCCGATGGCCTCAAGCACGGGGCTCACTTGAAGCAGACGCTCTTCGAGCTCATTGCCTTGCTCCGACCCATGGCATCGTGCGACAACGTGGCGAATGACTCGTTTGGCGCTCTCCGTCTTGCCCGCGCCGGATTCGCCGCCAATTACAATTGACTGATCGCCTGTCCCGGAACGCGCCCCTAACTGGAGCTGCTGGAGTGCAATCTCCGCAATTGCAAATGGCCCTCTTGCGCGCGCTGTACCGCATTCGTACCCGGACTCATCGAGTTCGCGGAGGGGATTCACGCTTACAAGAACGGGCCCCATAAAGGTATAAGGAGCATCTTCCAAGGCCCGGAGTCGAAGATTTTCGAGAATTGCAGGCTCATGAATGTGATGAAGCGCCGTCATATCTTCTTCGACACCTCGGTTGACGGCAAAGACAGTGTCGCTGGCCTCAGCCGAGTCCATGGGCTCATCTTGCCCACCTGCATCGCCGCTTCGACGAACGACAATGTCGCCTTTGCCTCCACCAGCGCATGCGATCACTTCCCCGATTTTCCAGCATCCATCTTCTTTGCCGCCGTACCAAACACGCGCACCCACCTCGTGCGCCACCATGGCATGCAATCAGATATGTCTCGCTTCGAGTTCTGCGTTTGCAGCATGGACATTCATCCGTCTTGACAATTTGGCTACACGTACCAGCTGGCTGAAAAAATGCATCTCGGTCCGGGTCTCTATTGCACTCTACTACTCCTCTCGCACGCGCGCGCAATGTCACAAGGGGGGTGGGGAGATGATCAGGCACCCCTAGACGAGATCAGGGGTGGCGAGTCCCTCCAATCCGAACATCTGCCGGCGGCAAGCTTGCTTATGACCGCGTGTCGCGTCCAACAGTCATTGTCCGCCTGCCGGGGGATCATCGCGTCCAGGTTTTGAGCGAAGAAAAGAAACGAAATCGAACGAGAGAAGAATAGACTATTGGATAGTCGGCTGGATGAAAGTCTACGCCGACTGCCCTGTTTCTCTTTTCGTTGTTCGCCGAGGCGTTCCGGCAGCCCAAATTTGGTGCATACTCGAGTGCAAGCGGGGGAGATCGTAAAATCTTCAATTCCAGACAATGACCCACAAATAGCAAAGAACGACGCTCTTGTACCCGTACTCAGCTTGCCATGATACGGGACAACACCTTGGCTCGAGGATGCGTCATGGCACGCGCCACGCCCCTTTCGCGCCTTGCAGCTCCAGCGTTGCGGATAATTCTTCGCATGTTCATTCGGTCTGCCTATCTTTCCGGTCCATTGCGGCGACAGCGGCGAGCACCGTGTGGCAAGCTGCTGGCTGGCGGCAGACTCAGCTGCCCGCAGGTATCGTCATACCATCTTGACGGACCCATCTGCAAGCCAAAGGCTTGGCACGACCGAGGCGAGGCTTTCATGGATATCAGTTTTGCTGCTCGTCATCATCAGTTACCGCATGACACACACGCTCACACTGGCAAGGCAAGATAGCTGCGACAGACCTTTGACAAACGACGGCGACCGACACCTCGCGTGCATCTAGCCGGAGGCTGGTACGCGGAAAAGGAAAAGGGGGAGGCGAACGATCAAGCGAAGGTAAATCAGAGCAACAAGTAGAGAAGCAACAACAGCAGCTCTTAGTAGCAACAGCCGCAACAGCAGAAGCAGCAGCCATGAACGTCGTCTTCGTGTACGGAAGCCTCATGGAGGAGCGCGTGCTGAGCACGGTCGTGGGCAGGATGCCCGCGTTCCAGCCGGGGCTTCTCCTCGGATACACGCGGTACGCAATCAAAGATCGCGTGTATCCGGGGATCCGCCCCACGAAACCAGACGACAAGGTCACGGGCTTGCTGGTGAGCAAGCTCTCGGATGAGGAAATTCGCCGTCTTGACAGCTTTGAAGATGACGACTACGACCGCGTCGAAGAAAACATTTTTACTGAAAATGGGGAAGCGCACCGCGCTAATGTTTACGTCTGGAAAAAGGAACTCGAGGCTGAGCTCAAGCCCACGCTCTGGGACTACGATAAGGACTTCATGCCCCACGTTGAAGAGTACGTCGCAAACTCCAAGCGCTTTGCGGAACATGGATACTCCTGGGACTTTGACGTTGACACCACCGCCAAAGAGTAGATCCAGTCGAGAGACTAGGCACGACCAGGTCACTCACTATGACCACGCTCTCCCCCCTACTCCCGTCCTTCACGCTGACGTTTGCCTCCTTGATCATGACGTCATAGAAACAGTCGTCTACGGTTTGAATGCGAATATGTTAGATTCTACACTGAAATGGAAATTGAATTTCATATATTGCGTTCTTTACGGCGCATTTTTGCTGCCATGGAAACTTACACTCTCCAGAAGCCACCAAAAGGCTGATAAAATAAGCGTCTCCTCCTCGACCGCGTTCCTTGGCCTCGTGAAGCGCCTCATTGAATTCTTTCAAGGAGATACCTTCCTCCTTGAGCCAGTTTTCCATGGTGGATTCGTACAACACCAGGTACTCCTTAAATAGGTCGTGATACTCTAGCTTGTGCTCATCGTCGCCAGAGTCCACAGTGTCAAAGAAAAGGTATGCGTTCTTCCGAATGAATTTCTCAAAAACGCTGATGAATCGAGTACTGAAGCAGTAACGAGAGGCTCGTTTCATCAAGGCATCTGTCTCATCGTCCCCGGACTTGGACTCCACCTTTCGCGCTTTGCTGCTCGAGGGAGAGGGTTCAATTTCCTTGCCTTCGCCGGCAGACTCCTTTTCGAACTTGCTTTCCGCCGCCTCCTCGTCCGCAAACTTGGATTCCCGGGGCATCTTGGCTCGCGTCTCGGTTTTGCGATGGGCCAATGTCGCCGCGACTTGCTCTCTTTCGTAATCCTCATTTACCCATACCAGGCATCATTATCAGAAACAGGACAAGAGACAAAGACTGCCAAAGCCCCCTTTGCTGAGGAAGCCAAGACTTCTCACATGTGGCCTATAAAGGGGCTTAACGGACATCGTCGTGCGGTGCCATGATGTCGCACGGTCAGAGTCGGGCGGCCATGTCGCTAGCGCCGCCATGCGCTGCCAACTTCAGTGCTAAGCGCGCTAGCTACTATAGCGGATCGCAGGAACAGGGCGCGCGCGCGCGCACGCACACGCACATACGCGTAGCACGCGTATCACGCGTAGCAAGAACTTCGCTCGAGCGCTCTTGACTTTTTTTGCAGTTTCTTATAAATTGCGCGACGATTGCTTGCCTTTTTTATCCAGACGCGCATGTGCGACACGAGAGGCTCCAATGCACCTCGCCAATAGTCATGGTGCCGGAAGCACGGTCGTCCCGCTGCCTGCTGCACCTTTTATTAAGAATGACGAGAATGCACTCGATCGCGCGATCGGCAGCCATGCGAACGATGATCGACCTCCTCACCTGGCCGAACCCGGACGCCCTATTGACTTTGCACAGAAAAAACGAGCCACTGTGACGGTTCTCGAGGATGCCTCGCGGCAGGTGGAAAGTTCGTCGAGGTCCATATGGATTACTCTGGCTGCCCTTTTCTTGCACGTCATTCTTGCTCTGCTCATAGGCCAGCTCTTGGAGGACTGGTCGGCACTTGAAAGCGCATATTTCGGCGTCGTCACCCTTACCACCGTCGGATATGGAGATTTTGCACCCAAGACCCCGGGCGGACGCTTCTTTACTTCGTTCTACATCTTATATGGCGTAGGAGTTCTCGGTTGGACGATTTCGACGCTCACGGTGGCCATCGCTCATCGTCTTGAAAAGCTCAGAAAGCGCTCGAGACAATCGACAAGCAGGATACCCTATGTTGCCAAGCTTGGTTTCGGTGTCGGCTTTGTCTTCCTCTTTGGGATAACTTATTTCTGTGCAGTAGAAGGCATGACCTTTATCGACAGCTTCTATTTCACGGTGGTGACGCTTACCACCGTGGGTTACGGTGACGTGCGACTCACCAGTCGTCGTGGGCTTATCTTTCTCGTCATTTATTTAGCCTTTGGAACTGTGGCCATGGCCAAGCTCATTGGTGATGCAATTGACGCCATTCTCGAGAAAGAGCGAAGGCGCCGTCGCGAGGATATCCTGCGGCGGCGTCTTTCAGTCACCGAGCTTTTCCAAGCTGACGCCGACGCGTCTGGCTCGCTCACCGAGGCAGAGTTCATCGTGTTCAAGTTTCAACAAATGGGCATCGTCAAACCGATGGACCTTCGTCTTGTGCAAAATCAGTTTGCTGCTCTTGACCGGGATGGCAATGGCACGGTCACCCTCGAAGAAGCAAAGGCATCGACGAACCGATAGAGCCTCAAAAACAGAAATGGAGGCTGCTGCTGCCATCAAATCTATCATGCCGGTTGGTCTAATTTCCCTGCTCATATGTGTAAACTAAGTTTTAGAGCAAGCGCGAGGTCCCTCATATTGCTTCATCCCTAGGCCTATACAATCAATCAGCGGGTGCAATGAAAAGTAAAAAGAGAAGCGAAAGGGTAGGAGAGGAAAGAGGAGCAACAGAGATGTAGAAAGAAGAAAAAGAAAAAGAAGTTTTGCCGTTTTCTTGTTTGTTAAGATTTCACAAGTCTGTCGTTGCCTATTCGAGCTCTAAATCGAGATCCGATGACAAGAGGAAGGACGACGAGATTGGACTTAGCCCGAGCTCGCGCTCAAGAATCTCGAGCTGTTGCACCTGACGAAGCTGATGTGCACTCTGATTTAGCTTGCGTAAGAGCGCAGGACTTTCCGTAGTGTCCAGCAGCGAGCTTGAAAAAGGAATGGGCGTGCTCGTCGCCGAAACGAAGGAAGCATACTGCGAGATTGGCGTCATAAAGGGAGTGTCGCCCTCTTCGCGGGAGGTGTGAAACGAAGCCTCGCTGTGTGTATCGAACTTCTGCAACCGGATCTGCACCTCGGCTTCGCGGCCCTCGAGCTCGTCCTCTCTTGCTTTGAGCTCTTCTTCCTTTGCACGCAAAGACTGGATTGTGGCGTGCAGCTGACTCTGCTTTGTCCGTAATTCTGTGGCGATTCTCTGCAGCTGCGCGTCTTTGTGGTTCAAGGATGTCTCCTTTTCTAACAAGACCTGTGCTCGCTCGTCCACTTGAGCTTGTGCTTCGGCAAGCTGCGCCTCAGTGCGCAGCATGTCAGTATCCCGCTTTGACTGCTCCCTTTCAAAGCTGTAAAGCCGCTCTTTGGTAGCAGATAAGCAGGACTTTAAGCTTGTGATTTCTGCATTCTGTGTTGCAAGTACTTCCTGTGCCTGACGATTTTCGTCATTTGCGTTCTCCTTCATTTGAGCCATCTTTTGTTGCATAACACAAATCTCCGTTTGTGATGCGTGCGAGAGGTCATCAGCGGCAGTCTTTTCACTTTGAAGTTTCTCAGTTTGCTCTTCAAGAACCAACGTCTTCGCTTCGCATTCTGCAAGTTTGGCGCTTGTCGATTGAAGCTGCTCACGAAAGGAATTTGATTCCAGCTGCAGTGCATTGCGCTCGCTCGCGTAAGAATTCGTCAACGCAGATGCTTCTCCGCGAACAGACGCAAGTGCATCGCGAGCTTGAATGACGTCCTCCTGCAAGGCACGACGATCAATTTTGAGATTATAAACTTGTTCGCGAGAGCCTTCGAGCTGTCTGTCACGATGCGCAAGAACCGTGTAGGCCTTTTCGAGCTCCGTGTTGAAGTATTCAATCTCTCTCTGCAGAGATGCACACTTCTTTTGCAGAAATGTCTCTCTTTCAATGCCAACAATGCGCGCTTGCTCGATGTCCGCGTGAGCCCGTGCAATGGCATTATCAGACTCTTCGCGATCCATTCTCATGGCCCAGACAGTCGAGCGAGAGGCTTCGAGTTCTCGATCGCGTTGCGCGAGAAACGTGTATGCCTCTTCGAGCTGGGCTTCGTGGTCCTTGGCCATCTGCTCAAGCTGCGCGACTCTTGCCTCGAGACATGCTTCCGAGGTAGTTCTGTCGGCAAGAGCACGAGCAAGAGACTTGCGAAGATCCGCCGCTTCCTCTTGAGCTAAAGCTCGGGCGGCATTGAGCGTGCCGGCAGCTTCGTGCATCTTGGCAAGCTCAAGGTCGCGCTGCGAGAGCGTTTCATGCGTCTTGCGGAGCTGCAAGCCAAGATCTGCGACCTCGGCCTGCTGTTCCTCGCTGTGTTCTTCAAGGTATGCTTGGGCATCTTGGGCGGCAAGTTTTTCCGCGCGTACAATATCAAGTTCTTCGCGAAGCGCAGACAACTCTTCATCCACATGCGCTTGTGCTTTGCGAAGACCGGCAATGACTGCCTGTACGTCGTTTGCGTCTCGTTCCCGCTGCTGCAGCCGCGCGCGGGCTTTTCCAAGCTGTTCTTTAGCGTTTGCGAGCTCTTGGCGAAGCCCGTCAAGATCGGCCTTGAGACCAGCTTCGGTCTCGCTGGCAACTTCGGACGCTCGCGCAACAAGCTCTTCCTGCTCAGTGCAGCGCGCTTCTGCTGCGGTAAGTTTGCAGGCGAGATTGTCTACGTCCTGGCGGAGACGCACGACTTCGGCGACGAGCGCGGCTTGTCTCGACACGTGCTCGTGTTGTAGGACCTCCTTTGACTCTCGAAGAGCATCCGCCTCTTCATGTGCTCGTGCTAGATCTTCTGATTGGCTGTCGAGGAGGTCCCGGCACTCTTCAAGTTCGTGCTGCGCATTTACAAGCGCCACGCTTTTCGCATTGACGGTGCTTTTGAGAGACTGAACCTTTTGCTGGAGCTGACGAGTGTACATTTGCTCGATAGGAGGGGTGCTCACGGAAGAGGAAGATTGGTCGCGCTGCGACCGCATGGGCGGTGTACCCGCAATGCTCATGCGGCGATGCTTGAGAGACCCGCGCTTGGACCCGCGCGTTGCTGACGACGGACTGATGAGGTGCAGAGGAAGCAAGTTTTTGTCTTCAGGGTCTGCACCCCCTCCCGACTGCTGGTTGTGCGCAAGCAACAAGAGTCGCCGGAAGCGGCTTCGCTCCTCTTCACGTTCCCTGTTCTCCTTTTCCCGCATCTCAAGTGTCGGTGCGCTTTGCGCTCGCAACAGAGCAACTTTCCTCTTGAGTTGCTCGATTGTAGCCTCGGGGGCCTGAGACTCGTGCCTTGATGCTTGCACGGGGACGCGTGCAGCAGTACGCGCAAATTGCAAGGTTCGTTTCGACTCCTCTTTGAAACGCGAGGCTGGGGTAATGCAGCAAATCACGCATACCAAGGAGTCTCCGCAAAGCGCTGGCTTGAGGATGCGCGTGAGTTTTGATGTGCGAAAGCTGACATGTCGCGACGCCGTCTGCGGCGTACATGCGTCACCTTTGCCGCCTGGAGTAGCATTGGCGCCTTCCGCTAGATTGGCCATGGCAAGCGCAAGGGCCAGCAAACTTTGATTAATGTTTTTGGCCTCTGCAATCTGCGAGCCCTTTGCATTGCTCGTTCGCATGCTCTCGCTGCCTGCGAGATCGACAAAGTTAAGCTGTGCAGATAATTTCGAGCTGTCGGTGAGCGATACGCTTGACACGTGAACCATGAGAATGGTGTGCGCGCGACTCGACCGCTCGTTCATCCCCGTTGAGCTTACGTGACGCTTGCTGGCGCCCTCTTGCAGGATGCTCATGGCCTCTGCGACCGACCCTGCGGGCTTGCGCAGGGCCGACAACGTGACGCCGCCTTTGAGATCATCCCGCACAGAGACGGCACCCTGTGTGCGAGGGGTACCACGCTGCGAGGGCGGGGTCTGGAACGAATTGGGTGTGCGTTTCGGGCCGGTGCGACGGGGTGGAGTGCGAAAGTTCCCGCCAACGTCCTCGCCACTGCTTGGCGCCAAAAGGTCGCCAATCACTTCGTTGTATACCTCTACGTAGCTCAGCTCCACCGAAAAGGCGTGTGAATTGCGGCGCTGCGCAATTGCGGCAAAGAGTGCCTCAAGGCCAAGCTGTACAGCGCCAATTTCGGCGTCTTTGCCATCACCGCCAAACATCGTGTACGTCTTTCCGCTGCTCGTCTGGCCGTACACGAGTGCAGTTCCGTGATAACCTTCGAGCACGCGCGGGACCAGATCAGCGACCGTGTCTTGAAAAACGTCAACATTTGTGCTCGACTCGTCGAAAACATGGTCAAATGTCCAGGTCTTGTCCTCTCTGCTCCCAGGCTCCACAAGAGCGCGTCCTTGGTTTCCGACGTGCCACGCAACATCCTCTTCGCGCACCGGGCGCACTCTGACGCAGACCTTGACGCGCTCCATGGAGAGGACCCGCCCGGCCGGGCGCCGTCCCGATCGATGCCCCGAGCTCAGACGCTGCCGCTCCCGCCGCGCCCCCCTCGAGGCTAGGGTCCTCCTTCCACGTCCGCCTTGGACGCGCGCCGTCGCTCCGCCGTCGCAATACGATTCTTGTTTGCCTGCGCCCGCGTCGTTTGCACGAGCGAGCGAGCGAGCGAGCGAGCAAGTCGCGAGAGCGTGCTCGATAACGCAGACGGTTTCGGGTGGTAGTAGTACACACCGTTTTGGAAAAAGGGGAACTCCCTCTTTGGAATCGATTATTAGAAGATCGTGGCGTGCGACGCGTGCACGGGGCCCTGGACGGAGAGCGCGGCGCGGAGGTGAGACGGACACAAAGAGGAGCGTCCGAGTCTCGCGCAAAAGCTAAGGCAGGCACGTCGGGCAAGTAGCCGCAAGAACGGATGTTCGGACACCAGTGAGCTCGGGAGAGAAAAGGAGAAAACAGGCGCGCACTCCAAGAGAGGGCTGCATATGACATTCCATACCTCGAGAGCCTGCTGCTGAGGGCACGACCATGCACTCGTGGACTGAGCTGGCAGCGAATATGATATCGGGTATTCGAGCAGCCACCCTGCGAGGGCCACGAGCTGAAGCGGATCATCGCCCGTCCCAAGATCCACGCGCACGAGATCTCCGTGCGAGCTTGTGCAGAGGCTAGCAAACAGTCTGTCGAGGCGCTGAAAGAGGAGATCAGGAACACGATCAGTAAGAGCAGCGCCGCGTTCAGAGTGCAGCTCGACAAAAACAGGAGCGTCACGAGCCCAGAGGCGAGCGCGAAGGCGATCCTTATTGATCAAGAAAATGGAGTCTTCGTCTACGAGCTGCACAACGGAGCAGAATTTGGATGCCTTGATGCTAGCAAGCATCTTGACGAGCAGATTGGGGTCACGCAAAACCTGTGTCCGTGCATGATACGGTTAGTCTCATTCAAAATGGAAGAAAGAGAGCAAAGCCAAGACCACACCTCCGCACGTACAGCGATTGGAAAATTTGCATCCACAAGAATGGCGGTACGCGTGGCGCTGACACATTGGAGCAGTGCCGCGCCCACCTCTTCAATCTTGCTCGCGCTTTCCTTTTGCGCTCGATTCTGCCCGAGATGGTCTCGTACAAGCTTTTTGCCGCCGTCTCTGTATACTGTGGCGATCTCAAGCTTGAGAGAGCTGCGCTTGCTCGCGCCCAAAACCACAGCAAGTGCCGCCTGCTCCCCGCGTCAACGTTATCGTCGTGGTCGTCGTCGTGGTCGTCAATGTCAACAATCAGTTCGGCCATCAGTCAGTCAGTCACAGCCAATCAGGGTCAGCTCTTCCCCACGCCATGCATACCTTCTCCCTCTCGTCGAGACATTCCTCCGCCTCGGGCGTCGCCCACGCCAGCGCCAGCAGTGCGTCGCCCATCGACCGGCCCGCGCCTCTCGCGCTCTGCTCTGCTCTGCTCTGGTCTGTTCATCCATCCCCTGCCTCCTCGTCAGCGAGGGTCCCTCCGGGGACTCCCCGGGGACACCGGTGTGCGCCCTGGCGCGGTGGCCCTTCTGCACCGGGCCTCTTTTGTGCCCGCCACGGGCTCAAAAGGCGCGCCCAGAACGGCCGCCCGTGCGCGGTGAGAGAGGGAGGGAGAGAGAGAGGGCGGGCAGGCAGTCTTGCGAGGACGCGGCGCGGCGCGGCGCGTGCGTTGCGTGGCGTTGCGTTGCGTGGCGTTGCGTTGCGTGGCGTGGCGCGGCGGGCCGCTCGCTTGGCCCGGAGCCTCCGCCTTTGCGTTCGTTCATCCAGGTTTCCATCCCTCCAGTTTTCAGGTTTTCATCCATCCATCCATTCCATCCATCCAAGCATCCATCCCGACGCCCGACGCTCGCTGCGGCGCGGCGCGCGGCGCCATGGAGCGCGCGGGAGCCGGCGACAAGGAGCGCGGCGGGGACGGCGGCAGCAAGACCAAGGCCGCGGCGAGGCGCAAGAGCGGGCGCAGGAGGCGATCTCGGGGCGCCGGCGACGCCGACCACGGCGAGCCCGTTGCCGCCGCCGCCGCCGCCGCGGCCGCTGCTGCTGCGGCTGCAGACCTCGTCGCGCAGCCGCCGACCGCGAGCGCGAGCGCAGATGCAGACGCAGACGCTGACGCAAATGCGGACCCAGACGCCGCGCGGGCGCAGAAACTTACGCAGAGCGCCAAGACGCGCAGGCGGAAAATTGCACACGTCAGGTCCAGGACCGCGGACTCGGGCATCATTCGGAGAAGCTCCGTGTTCACGCCCTTCGCCAACGCTGCCAATCTCGGGCTCAGCGACGAGGACGGCGGCGCATCGAGCCCCGGGTCACCGGTCGGCTCACGAATTCGAAGAGTGGCCAGCGAACCTCGCGTTGTGAATGACCTCGATCTCACGCAGCGAGGCCTTGCCAAGCTCGAGTCGACCGACTTTACCGAGGTCTACCTCGCGTCCGAAGACGAAACGGGCATGGCGAACAGCTCCGAGGCTTCGGATGACGCGCGAAGTGTTGTTCAAGGCAATGACGGCAGCGCAGACACTGACTCTGGCAATCCTTTTTCAATGAGATGGAAACTATCGAGGCGCAGCAACGGAGCCGCGCGCAAAAAGAAACGGCATCGACGTCGAAAAGACGAGAGCGTCCAGCACTCTTATTTTCGTGACGATAATGGCGAACTACGTGACGAATATGGTTTCAAAGTGGAGGATAACGAACCAGAATACCTCTGTCCTCCTCCCGACTCCCGCGCGGCCCACGCGTCCGTTCCACATGACACCAAGAAGCGGATGCTCAGTAGAGAGGCTCTTAAACGTCGCCAGCGTCGCGTATGGTCCGCGGTAATTGACGATTTTGGGGGTTCGCTGAGCAACATTCCTGGCGGCGCACTCGAGCGATGGCGCAAGTATTATGCCATGGAACAGCTCGATGACAGTGCCGACAGATACCTCTTGAAGATATCTTCGCCATTGCCATCGCATCACTCGCCCCAAGGCTCATCAGCAGCCCCTCCTGAGGCATTTTATTCGCCCAGAGCAGGGGGTTCATCGCATCGAAAACAATTCTCGCTCGGATCCGCGTCTCAGCAATCGCAAGACAGCAGCAATGGCGGTGTTGGCGGCGACTTGGACAAGGACAGCCCAAGACGCAGCAGTGGTGGCGCGGGTGCCAAGTCTCGTTCTTCCTTTGGTCATCATGTCGAATCAGTAGTGCGCAAGCTTCGAATTCGCAAGCGACGTCACGACCGTGATGATGGGAGCGACGAAACGCGGGCCGCTCGCTCTGATAGCATGGCGAGCCACGGTGAAGCGCATTCTATCAACGGCCGCGGCCCAGTATTACCGCAGGGCCCGGGCCAATCGCATGCGCAGCTCCAAGCCGCCGCTGCAGCTGCCGAGTCGGCCTCTGCATCGCAGATTCGTCACGTGACTTCAGCCATTCGCCATTATGGTATCCCCCCTCGCTTGCGAAGGGAGGTGTGGCTCATGTGCTCGGGTGCCCTCGAAAAGCAACGAGACAGCGGACCCACCGAGCAGTACGAGTATCTCGTTGCCTGTGCCACGTCAGGAGAGGCGCCAGAGATGGGCGAGATTATTGAGCGTGATCTGCATCGCACTTTTCCCACAAACTATCACTTTGAGAACGAGGAGGGCATAACGCGGATGCGGCGAGTGCTCCTTGCATATTCTTTGCGAAACGAAGCCATTGGATACTGTCAAAGTATGAATTTTCTCGTGGCCGTTTTACTTTTGCACATGGACGAGAATCTCGCCTTTTGGGTGCTCGCAAGCATTGTCGAAGACCTTGTGCCGGGACACTACACAAAACAAATGACCGGCATGCACGTTGACCAGCGAGTTTTCGAGTCCTTGGTCAAACAGAAACTTCCCAAGCTCTATGCCCATCTCGAATCCTTTGAGTTTCCGCTCGAATTTGTCACATATCAGTGGTTTCTGTGTTTGTTTGTCAATTCTCTCCCACTAGAGACGACTTTACGCATATGGGACTGCTTTTTGCACGAGGGGGTCAAAGCACTTTTTCGCGCAGGCATTGCCATCCTCATGATTTTGCAAAAGGACATTCTCGCCTGCGATAGTTTCCAGGATGTCTATGCTTGTATTTCTCTCGCCGATAATATTGATCGTAAGTCTCAGCTCACGGCAGAGCGCGTCCTCAAAATTGCCTACGACTCGATCGTGTTTCGTTCATTCCCTTCGTCTCGTATTGCTCAGCTTCGCTCGCATCACTTGCCAGAGGTTATGGGCAACCTCGGCCAGCAGACTGCGTGGACGGACTTTACTTCCAAACTTTCAGCGGATGAGCATGAAGAAAAAGATCACAAGCATTGCTACGATGAGGCAGATGATGAAGATGACGACGAGGCATCAGACGCAAAGGCAGATGAAGAGACGAGAAATGGAGTCGAAAATGGAAATGGCAAGCTTGTGAAAAAGGGTAGTTTTTCTGCAAAAGGAAGTCACCACGACGGGGTTGCAACGAGTTGTGGTGGCGAGGAGAAATCGAGAGCAGCCGTGCACAGCGTGGCGGGGGCTAATGGCACTGCAGATTCCCATGTCGAAGAGAAGTCTCACCGCGTACTTGACATGGACAAAATGGACCTCGCGGATTCTTCTCCCCGTGCCAACGGATCCCACGAGGATGGCCACGCCACGCGATCTTCTCATTCCCACTCTGAAGGGTATCTCCCTCGCAGTGAGAGCATGGATGACCTCAACGAAGACCCTGCAATCAAGACGTCAAACTCGGGGTCCTTTCATGGCGCTACCACGCTCCGGCGCAAGGTCTCGCGGAGACCCTCGACTTCGTTCAAATATCAGCTGCGGCGAACATCAGAAGGCCCGATGGCAACTTTGACGCAGCTCGGCCTGCGGTCAGATCGATCGGCCTCACTCAACTTGACGCCAAGTTCACGCGTGAGCGCAAGTCAGTTCAAGACCGAAGCGGGCTCGAAGCGGCGGGCAAGCGCAAACATTCCTTCTAGCTCGGGGGCGCAGCAGCAGCAGCAGCAGCAGCAGCGAGGCCAGTCTCTGAATTTTCTTGCGTTGCTCCCGCCTCGTCAGGCAAGTGAAGGTGGGTCTGCTGCGCGCAACGGGCAAAGTGCAGAGAGTGAAAGTGTTGTTCTGCGTTACAATCTCGAGTCCGCCAAATCAGAAATTGACGCAAGAGCAAGTGCAAATGCAGATGCTGGCACGGGCTCGGGCGCGGGTGCAGGTGCAGGTGCAAGTACAGGTGCAGGTGCACATGTTGACTTCAAGGCCGGACCCATCGCCGCTGCATCCGCCTCAGTGGGCACTAGCACCATGGCGCGTCGTGCTGCATCGACAGATACAGAGTTCGACGATACCAGCGACAACAACAATGAAGAAGAGGATGACGATATCGTCGAGGACTCCCTTAGCCACCTCGACCTTGACCTGAATGACGAGGACGACGAGGACGAGGACGATGATGGGTCTGATCTTCCCAGCGAATTCTCGGAGCTTCTTCCTTCCCTCGCATACGTCATGTCGGCCCGACAGGTCGAACTTGACGAAGCTGAACTCCCTCGAGCCGCTTCTTCGATGGATGCCGCGACGCGAACCTCTCTGACGACGGGGAATGAGTATGAGAAAAGCAAGACCTCGGATATTGCGACGTCACGAAACGGTCGCCATTCTCCTTTATCGACTTCCCATCCGCATCTTGTGGGTCGACCGTCAACGGCGCCGCCACGGTCCTCGCCATCCCAAGAAGATCGAAGCGTCCGTGAATGGGCTGACGACGAAGGCATCCGTGTCACTGCCGGGTTTCCGGATGAGACAGATGAAAGCGCGTATGCAAGCGACAATCCTGGAAATGTGCATGCGAGGGATCATGATGAAGGGAATTTCGGGAGATCTTGCGCCAATGAAAATACAGGCCGGTCGTTGACAAGCTCGAGCGGTGACTTGGCGTCACCCTCGGCTGACACGACCTCGGCCAGCTCGCGAAGCAAAAAGAAGCGCGGGCTGCTCGCTCGTATGGGCTGGCAGCATAATCGTAAGTCGCTGTGAGCAAGACTTTCTTTTTCGAATTTTGGCACGCCACAGAATCTCGAGATGATGTTACGTATCTATTGTGGCAGTCAACAATTTGCTCGTTTTGTATATTGTACACGTCTTAATCCGTTGTTGGTATGTGTTATTGCCCCACGCGTCCGTGTGTTGCAAGGCTATAATTAGGATCGCGATTTCAACTGTCAAAGTGGCACCAACTTGCACAGCGAACTGAAAGATGTAATGGCAAAAGCGATATCATACGGACCATGTTGCTTTCTTTCGAAGCAAGAACAAGAGCAAGAGCGCACGGGGTCGCTTTTTCTGGCGACATGAAGAGCAAAACTTAATTTTTTGGGAGAAAGATAGTCCACACGTTACTCATCTTGTATTTTCCACATGGATACAAGATAGTTGGACAGCTGGTGTATATCATTCTTGATGGCAAGTCGCTTGCTATTGTCAAGCTCCTTTTGCTGTGCCCTTGCCTGCGCCTTAACCTGTTGGAGCTCGCCAGCAAGTTTGCGCTGTTGATTTTTGTGCTTTGAAATGAGCGAGTGACGTTTCTCTTCCGTCTTTCGCAGCACGTCGCGGTAGGTTTCGCGCGCCATCTGCGCAGCAAGCACTTCTTCGTCGTCTTGTTTGGACTCTTTCGTCTCGATACTATTCTCGAGTCCGAATCCATCACCACGGCCAGGGCGTCTGCCGCGCGTCATTCCAACAGCATCGCTCTCATTGGCGCTTCCGTTCGAAAGCAAGCTTGATGGTGAAGCAAACTGCGAAGCAGCCTCGCAGAGCTCCGATGGAGGTCGTAAACGGTATACACGGCGACTCTGTGTCATGCGAAAGGTCAACTTGCGGTCCGCAATGTCTCCGCCGCTGCCATTCATCTCCAGGAAGCGGTCGATGAGAGGACTATGTGCAAACTCCATAGGATGATGAACCGTTGACGTTTCGACATTGACAAAACTCTGCGCAGCTGGACCCGCGTCCTCTAGCTTCTGCTCAAATTGCACAAGCGCCAAATGACCCGCGTCGATGGCGCTAGCGCCGCCGCTCGCCACAAGAGCAAGCGGGTCATCAGCGTCAGCACCGGCATCGTTGCTAAACATGAGTCGTCGCATCGATGCGCGGCGGATACTATTCGATCCCTCGGCACCCCAGTGGGATATGTCCGGCTTTTGCAAGGCGGCGCACCCGTGGATCCACTCTCCGACCTTGTGCGACAGATAGATTTTGAAGGTGGCATCAAAGTGCCCCTTTGACCCCGGGTAAGCTGCGCAAAAAATCATATAAATGGCCTGCGCAACGGCGTCATCGAAATACTTGAGAAATCCGTCGCGCGCCTTGGGGTGCATGCCCACTCGCAACGAGAAATAAAGGGTTGCGAGTTCGTCGAACAACCGGGACCTAGCGCGAAGAACAGCTTCGCGATCGAAGAACTCGAGAAATTTGGTGCTTTGCAGCTGCAAGACTGCAAAGTCCAGAAATGCCCACCAAAAAGCAACCTGTGTAAATCGCCTGGGCACAGGCTTGCCAAAGTGCTTTCGCCAGTTCGATTTAGCTTTCAGGGAAGTGAACTTGTAGCTGTCCGTCACTGGCCCAATAATGCTGCTCAAACCTGCCTTGGCTGGTAGCTCGGGACACTCAAAGTTCTCCACCAACATCCATTCAAGCCGCTCATCATCGAGACGGGCCTGCTTGCCGTGATGGTGCATGGAGTGGTGCTTTCTGCTCTTCTCAGCTCCATTCGCGGAGCCCGTGGACGAGTTTCCAAAGTGTGCAGCAGAGGCATTCTCATCTTCACCTCGCTTGGATTCGCTCGAGCCAAACACATTCTTGTCGTGCTGCGTCTCGTGCTCGTTGTCGTAGTGCTCGACCTCTGTGACGAACGCGGCAGGGGCTGGCTCTGCCATGGTTCGCAATTTTGAGACTGTGGCAGTCAGCTCGTCCAAGTCTCAGCAGGCGACGAACGATTGCGAGCGCGCGCGCCAGCGCGCACGCCAATGGTCGGTCAGCTAGGCCTAGGCTAGATAGTCCCTGGACCTAGCCGCTTCTTCAACTTGTCCGGAAGGGCCTTGGTTCCATATTTCCGTCACCACGAGGGGAAGATGTTCCCGCGCCGTAGTACACACCATCCATTGCGAGTTTCGCGAGGACCGTCCGCGTTCTCAGCGAACGGAATTGTACAGTATGCCACCGTGGAGTCGAAACCTTTTCGTCATCGCCCCCGTGCATGGGCACTACCTAGACATGACAGTTGGGAACAATACATCAGACCTTGCACATTTTGTTCCGCCCTCGTATTAGCCTCCTTCTCTTGAGGTGACCTCGGTTTGTCCGTTGAAATGTCGCAAGTCCGAGTCCGAGTCGCTGCGGAGTCGCGGTCTAGGGCCGTGGCCCTGAGTCAGGAGTCTGGCTCAAGCTCTGGCACTCTGGCGAGACACGGCGGCTGATAGGGATGCTGACTCGGAGCTGAAAGCGCTAGTGCCTGCAACAATCCGGACGCTCAAAGCTGCGGCAGCTTCGACTTTCTGCATTGACAGTGAGCGCGGGCGAGAGGAGGGTGGGTGCCAATTTGGCCCTTACTGCACCGTGACTCCGAGTCGTCCGTCAAGAGTATCTTGTCTCCCTTAGGCTGCAGTGCGTTTCGCACACCACCTTCACGACCAGGGATACGTTACGGATTCTGTTTGCCAGCCGCGCTGGCTGACCAGCGGCACACTGAGCAAGGGCGGGCGATGACCATAGAGAGGGCACAGACATCGAGCAGAAGTTTGCCGCTTTAGATGGGTGAGAGGCCTTATCTCTTGCTTGGGCAAAGCTCTAGGTTTCGACAGGCACGCCGTGGCACGACCACGACCACCCAGGGTGGCGCGAGGCTGCCCAGCCGGCAGGGTTGGGTCGCGCGCGGAGGGGCTGACCAGGCCAAGCACGTGCTTGCGACGTTTTGCCGCCTGTCTGCCTGTCTTCTTGCCTCCGCGACCAAAGTAATCGGCATTAGCGCCGTGTCGCGAACACGCGGTCAAGACTACAAAAAACAATCTCGCGCGAAACTCTGAAGATCGGCTTCAGCATTCGACTTCGTTGCAGACGTTTGGACGGTGTCGCAAAGACGAAGCGCGTCGCGTTTGTGATCGACCCTCGAGCTCGCGTGTGATCAAAGCTTGAGATTATTTTGCGAGCAAGGATCGAGCTCGTTTGCAACCAAGCCTCGAGCTCGCCGGACAAGGTGTTGCTCTGATTTGCTTTGCTTTGCTTTGCTTTGCTTTTCACATACCATCCAACCAACCCGCTATTCGCCCATCATGATAAAACGTGTCACCACACGACGCATTTTTCCTCTACGGAGAGGGAGCTGCGACTCACAATACGGAGAAGGCGGGGAAGGCAGCTCCTCGGAGGTGCAACGCCTCACCGAACTCGCTGTCGAGCAGCAAGAGCTGATTTTGCAATACGCTATCCGCGATTTTTGGTCCGAAAAAGCACTCGGTGATGTTGATGTTGACGCCTTGACATCGGGTTGGCTCGAAGAGCATTTCGGGGATGCTTGTACACGACCATCGAGCCAGAATCTCGACAACGGAAAGGCATTCAATGCAGTCGAACGCATCATGCGAATGCGAAAGACGTTCTCCTGGAAAGAAAACGTTGCCCGGCAGCGCGACAAGACCGAAACTAGCGTGGAGCGGGATATTCTTGAAAAACTTGACTTCCCTTCGCATATTGAAGGTCTCGACAAGAAGGCGCTCGCCAGTGCCCTCGACAAGCTCGAGGGAAATGATAATTGCTTGCGAATGCTTCACGCCATGGCCTGCGTTCTTTGCAACCTCGTTGTTTACGGGCAGCACCCCGGCGCAGTATTCATCAGCGAAACTCGGGCGTTGAGCATGATGTTAGCAACCCTGGTTGTCCGATCTAAACGCGCAGAGGCTCACAAAGAGGCTCTCGACTTTTTAGCGTCGAGTGCAAACTGGATGGAGGACCTCGATGAGACCGCGCAGTCCGAAATTCGGGAGACTTTACTCTGGTGCGCAGCGGCTGCCGACCCCACGACTCACTGGCAAATTTCTCGCAATCTTGACCTTCTCCGTGTGCTTCAAATGGACGCACAGGTCGCACAGGCCGCTGATCGACCAAGCGGAGAATCGTTCTCTGCAGGTCCCTCCGCGCGCGTGTTCACAGATGTGGTCCTTCGCCAGCGAATTCTCGTGCAGGGAGCCTTTCGCGCGACACTCCACAGTTCGGTGTGCAGACCAGCGCACATTGCAGCTGAGCAGATTGCAAACGAAGCGCGGACATCAAAGACATATGCTGGGATTGGACAAAGGAATTCTGTTTTGGTGCAAAATTTGCTTGGGTTGAACCTGGCAGACTTTGTCGTCGCGCCTCTTTGGATTCCGCTCGTGCACCAGTGCCCAACGTTGCAAGAACCGGTGGCGCACCTCATATTGAATCGCACAGACTGGTCTTCGCATCTGTTGTCGACGATTGAGGCCAACGACGCCGGCAAAAGCGCCTTTGAGCATCTTCGGAACATGGTCATGAAACGCACCTCGGCGTTCGACAATTCCTTTGGCAACCCAAGATTCGATCCTGTTTCTCTTCCCACAATACAGCAGCAGCAGCAGCAGCAACAGTATCAGCGCACCGACACAGGGCTCTCCGAGGACGCAGTTGTTCGCGCGAGCAGCGTGGTCTCATTGCCAATACGAGCCCAATCGCAGGATTTTCTCGCGCAGCAGGGTAAAGCCATGAATGCAACAGGAGCTACAGATCTCTTTCTCTCCCTCATCGCAGCGGGAGAATCCAGAGAGCATCGAATTCAGTCCTCACTGGCGTCCACGATTGGCTTCATGGAGAGGACCAAGAATGTCACCAAGTATGCGCGCAATGATCTTGCCCTTCAGGATGGCAGCGAAGCCAAGCGACGCGATTCGGGACACGACGATGGACGCAGAAACGGCGCAAGGACGGAATCGGCGAGTGTGCATCCGAATCCAGTGACCGTGCTTCCCAAATCCTTTTTGAGAAAGAGCGAAACCGATCAGAAGTTGGCAGAAGAGGCTGAGCAGCTGCCTCGGTCGCACCTTTTATTGCGCAATGCACTGGATAACCAAGTGGTGACGACAATCATTGCTTTTTTGACAGTCTTTGCTCTCTTTGGTGATGACCTCAAGCTGGCGGCATTTCCCAAAAGCGCAGATACTGCCTTTGGGCATTTGACGCTGCTCACATTGCTTGTCTTCTCAGCAGAGATCTCGTCAAAATGCGTTGTACAGCCGGGATTCAAATACGGCTTCTTCTTCTGGCTTGACGTTTTGGCGACGGTCTCTCTGATCCCGGATATTCCTCTCATTTGGGATGCTGTGGTGGCCAGTGTGGAAAACTTTGGAGCTGATGCGGACGACCTTACCGTGACGCGAGCAGGACGCGCGTCGCGAGCAGGCGCACGCGCGGCGCGCATGCTTCGTATCTTGCGTCTCGTGCGTCTTTTGCGTGTGTTCAAGCTTTTTGAATACATCTCCATGCGGCGTGAGCGGGCTGTTCGAAAGCTGCAGGGTAACTCGACGACGGTAACCAGCAGCCGCTACGTTGCGAAATACCTTATCCGCAAAAGAATTCAGACGCGAAAGCGACCATCGAACCTTTCGCGACCTGTGCCGACCGGTCGAGGACAGCAGCAAAGCAAGGTTGGCGCAAAACTTGCAGACCTGACGACAAGGCGGGTTATTATCGTGGTGCTCGTCATCCTGTTCACACTCCCGCTCATTTCGCTTGACGAGGTTGACAACAGCTTTGATGCTTCACTCGGTATGTTGCACATGGCGTGGGTACAGCATGTGATCGTGAGGCATGATCAGGCAGCATTCAATACGACTGTGGATAACTTTGCCCATGGATCTCCGACGCTGATGTATCTGCGCAGAGTGAACGCCCAAAACACCTCAGAATATGATATTTTTCACGGCGAGGAGAATGCCGACGACCATTTGCGCACTGCTGAACTTCAAGTTGGAGCTGGCTATTGCACAACATATAACAGCATGTCAGGCGAAAGCCCATCCTATAGTGAGTACGTGTATTGTTCGCTAGACATTAGCGAGCCTGCGAATGAGGCGCATGCCTTCGAGGTGACAGAAGGGTACTTTGACAACAGCGACTTTGAGCGAGAAAGTGCGTGGCGCAGCATCTGCCAGACAATCTTCATCATCTTCATCTTTGGCGTGGCGACCATGGTGTTCACGTATGACGCACACAAGCTCGTGATCGCACCGATCGAAAAGATGGTGCGCATTGTCGAGGAACTCGCAGCAAATCCGCTGACAACCTTTGAAAACGATGACGACTCTGATAGTGAGGACGTAAACGACCCGACAGGTCTTCTCTCGGCCGGACGCGAAGCGTATCAGAAACGAAAGGAAGCGAAGGAAAAGAAGAAGCGGGCATCGACGGAGGAAACGTACGAAACAAAACTTTTGGAGAACTCCATCAAGAAGATTGGAGGTCTTTTGCAAGTTGGTTTCGGCGAAGCTGGCGCTGAGATTATTGCGTCCAACATGAACACCTCGGGCGAATTAGATCCGATGGTGCCTGGGCGCAAGGTCCGTGCTGTTTTTGGCTTTTGCAGCATTCGCAACTTTATGATGACCACGGAGGTTCTCGGTGAGGAGATCATGCTCTATGTAAACGAGATTGCCAACATCGTTCATACGCAGGTGTCCTCGCACTCGGGAAATGCCAATCGGAATATGGGTGATTCTTTTCTCGTTGTCTGGAAGCGCAACCCAAGTGAAAACGAGAGCTGGACGCAAATTGCGGAGAAAGCTCTCATCAGCTTTCTCAAAATCGTCGTCGAGGTGTTTCGGAACCAGGAGCTCAAAAATTACACGAGCTCGGAATCAACGCTTGGATCGCGTATTCAGGAGCAGTTGCCCAATTTTCAAGTGCGTCTTGGGTTTGGTCTGCACATTGGCTGGGCGATTGAAGGCGCGATTGGATCAAACCAAAAAATTGATGCCTCGTACCTTTCACCGCATGTGAATCTCGCGAGCAAGCTCGAGGAGATGACACGACAGTACGGAACTACAATAATGTTCTCGGGCGACTATTTCGAGCTTCTTGGCAACGACGCTAAGATCTGCTCGCGCAAAATCGATGAGGTCCTGCTGTGGGGGAATAATAACCCTGTGGCGTTGTACACCTTTGATTGCAACTTGGATCGGTTACAGAATCGTCTGGACGCCATTCGTCTCAAGGGCGACATGGAAGAGGTAGAAGAAGAGGCTGTCGTGGACCGACGCATCTCGCTTATCGGGCCGAGTCCAATTATTGATCATGCCCGCAACATTGCGCAGATTCAAAAGTCTGCGTTCCGGACTGACCTGGATATTCGGGCTCTTCAATGGGAGTTTCCGCGTCATTTCTTGCCTCTTTGCCGCAAGGGCACTGCCGTTTACCTGGCAGGTCACTGGGGGGAGGCAAAGACACTGCTCGAGGCGGCTTGCAAAATGTTTCCTGCAGAGGAAAAAGGCCCATCTGGGCAGATTCTGCGTTTCATGGAGCGGTACAATTTTGTTGCGCCTTCGGACTGGCCTGGTTACCGTGTTGCTGACAAGCACTTTTTGCTCTTTGCCTAGAACTTTGTTATTATCTAAAAGTAGGGTCGCACCGACGTCTCCCCTGTGTTGCAGCGATGGTTGAATTTATGTTCTCCTTCTCTTTTCTCTTTTTTCCTCATTTCCTTCCACCTGGTCATCATCACACGTATCATTATTCTCAAAGAGCACAAGGCCGACGGACGGTCTTTCCTGACATTGCATGCAACCAGCCAATCAAACGAGCAGAATCACTACGCTCTCAACCACGCTCCACCAACCATGATCTTCGAACTCGCTCCAAACGCTTCGCCCTCCCGTCGGCCGCTCTGCTGCTTCCTGCAGCGCCGGCCTTCCACGTTCGCAATCCAGCTTGGCGTCCTGCCTGTGTGCACGACGCGTAGTACGCGCCGGCGCGCCCACCCAATCAATCCACATGCCACATTCACATCCACCGTCCTCATTCCCGCTTTGTGCACTACGTCGCCGTGCCAGAGCCGCGCTTGGCTGGAGAGAGGGGAACAGGAGCAGAAGAGCAGAAGAGCATTAAAAACAGGAGCAGAAGAGCAGCCAGCAGAAGAAGAGCAGAAGAGCACTTACAAAGCGCAGAAGAAGCGCAGAAGAGCAGAGGAGGAGCAGAAAGAAGAGCAGCCATAGAAGAGCAGGAGAGCAGAAGAGCAGGAGAAGAGCGCAGCAGACGCGCTTGCTGCGCTCGGGCGTGCGTGGTGCTCGCGCGCGGCGGCGGCAGGGACGGCGGGCGGCAGCGCGCGGGCGGCGGCGGAGCAGGCGCGTGCGCGCGTCTCGCGGCGGGCCTCGCGGGCTCGGCGGAGGCGCGATGGGCGATCGGGATGGCGGAGGCCTGGTGGCCGCGGCGGCGCTGGCCGCGGCCGCGGTGGGCCTGGGCGCGCTGCGGCTGCGCGAGGCGCGGCGCGCGCGGCGCGCGGAGGAGGAGCAGCAGCGCAAGCGCGAGGCGGGCGCAGCGGCCATGCGCGCCTGGGACGAGCGCCAGAAGCAGCAGGGCGAGGGCACCGCGCGCAGGTCCCGGCTGGGCAGCGACAAGCTGCTCATTATGGAGCGGCGCAGCGTGACCGTGCAGGTCCCGGCCACGAGCGCGAACTTGGGCTCCGGGTACGATTGCATCGGTATGGCTCTGGACATGTGGAACGAGCTGACCGTGGAGCGCGCCGACAAGTTCGAGATCACTGTGGAGGGTGAGGGCGCGGACCAGATCCCGCTCGACGACTCGAACCTTGTCGTTGTTGGCGTCAAGGCCGCCTTTGAGGCCGCGGGCAAGTCGGTGCCGCCCCTCAAGTACCACCTCAAGCAGCGTATTCCCTTTGGTCGCGGTCTTGGCTCGAGTTCTGCCGCGATTGTGGCCGGTCTCCTCGCTGGTCTCATCATCGCTGGCCACAAGCTTGACGTGCAGGGCAAGGAGCAGCTCGTGCAGCTTGCCACGGAGATCGAGGGCCACCCAGATAACGTGGCGCCCGCGATCTACGGTGGCGTTCAGGTTGGTCTTTACGATTCACTCGAGAAGCGATGGGCTACCGAGCGTGTGTCCCTGCCGCATGGTCTTGTCTTTGTGATGTTCATTCCTTCGTTTGTGGGCAAGACCTCGGAGCTCCGCAAGGTCGTGCCCACGGAAGTCTCTCTGCAGGACGCCGTCTTCAACATGGGCCGTCTCGCTTGGCTCGTGTTGGCCCTGACCTCAGGAAAGGTGCAGAACCTTCGCGTTGGTCTCGAGGACCGCCTGCACCAGCCGCAGCGTGGCGAAAAGGTCTACCATCATTTGTACCCGCTTATTGATGCCTGCTACGAAGCCGGCGCCGCGGGCGCCTATCTTTCGGGTGCCGGCCCTGTGGTCATGGCTATTACGACGGGTGGCTCCGGCGACTTCTTTACGCAGTCTTTCACGCAGCGCACTGACCAAAAGGTCGCGGCCGCGATGAACGCTGTGGCACAGCGAATGGGCATCGAAGGCAAGGTGTACATTACGCACCCCACCAACGTTGGTGGTGTGGTCGTTCGCGCCGATCCTCCGTTCTCCTCGGACCTGGTTGTTTACAACGGTGAAACCTAAACTGTGGTCGAGCAACCTTTAGCGCTTAGGCACTTTTTTCAATGTCGGTGTCTGAAAATACGGGCTTCAGACAGCCAGACGACAGACGAGACTTAGCAAAATCAGATATTATGAAAGAAAATTGGAAAACAAAAACAACGTGATGGTTGAGATGCAGGGGAGGTAGGTCGTGGACCTAGTTGTCGATCGCTTTTTGTTGGATGGAAATTGCTTTGCGTCGATATGTTGTATTGTGATGTGATGTGGAGTGAAAGGATTTTAATAAAGAAACACCTGGTGTTCTTCATTTCCCGAAAATCTAGCGATGATGCGCTCGTTTATAGGAGGAAAAAAAATTGAACCACTCGCTCTGAAGATTGGTCTTGGTTGACCCGCAGCTACATTTGTAAAGAATGGGTTCCTCGTGAAGGAGCCCAACTCTCTCCTCCTGTATTTCTCGATTCTTTTGCACAAGGACAAGGAGAAGATAAAAAAGACGGAAACAAGTTTATGAATGTAGATGAGTAAAAGGATGAGTTGCTAGATGCAGGAATGAATGAGAAAAAGAACGAAAGAAGGGAAGGACGTCCTTTAAGCTCAGCTCAAAAAGAGCGAAGGCTCGTAGCCGCACCTTGAGCAGTCGAGTTCAATGCATATGGGCAATTTGCATGTGTTTGCGAGAATGATTACCAAAAGAAAGCATGCATAGTAGGCAAGCAAGATGTAAGCGATGAAAATCCGGAGCTTCCACTTGAAAAGCATGAGAGAGGTAATAAAGATTGCCAGCGCAACGAGAAGCAGCACCAGACCAAAGATGACGCCATTGTTCACGACAAAAGACCCGCCGAAGCGCTCGTCGCCGCGGATGACTTGCTCATTGAAAACAAGGCCGGCAAGGAACCATGGCAAGCCGAGACCGAGCAAAATGTCAAACACGTTGGATCCAATCGCGTTGGAAACCGCCATGTCTCCATGTCCGTCACGAGCAACGATGAAAGAAGCCAGGGCATCTGGCACACTTGTGCCGATGGCGAGGAGAATGTAGCCAATGATGAAGGGGTCGAGATGGATGAGACAGCTTGCAAAGGTGGCCGCGTAGACCATCGCAATTGTGAGGCCCGTGATGTACGCGAGGCAAAAGAGAAAGAGCGTTGCATTGCGGCACTTGCCCTCCGGCAGCCTTGCAACAGGGATGGTAAGCCAGAAGATAAAGTAGTACGGAAAAGCAATGATATGGTAGAGCTTGCCACCGATCGAGTCCGGAAATTCCCAGGGCTTTCCAGGAAAATCGTCCTCCTCGCCATTCGCAAACTCGTCAATATCAGAGTGGCCGCGCTCACGAGGGACGTCATCGTCGTGTGTGGCCGGTACGATCCCCCGATTAAAGTTTCGCTCCGCTTGAATCGCTTGCTGCCTGTCAAGCGTAGCTTCCAGACCGCTCAGTTCCTGGCCAGCCACGTGCGATTCTATCGGCTTGCAGAAGCGAGAAGTACAATAGAATACGGCTCTCTCGAAAGCCTTGTGGATTGGCTCATTGTACATCATGAAAACAATGTAGCAAATGTAAAAGAGAACAAGCAGAGCACCTTCCACGGGCTGAACCAGACCCACAAAGCACAGAAGTTCATCCTCGGTGACACTAGTGTCCGAAGAATTGGCGAAAATCTCAAATCGGTTCTCACGGAAGACGCACAGTTCACCGTCGTTGAGCATGATGCCTCCGAGGGCAAGGATGGACATGACATAAAAGAAGGAGTCACGACCAAGGGGCCATGCCGAAATGTGAAGCGCGCCACCCGCCTTTGACTTGCCGATGATTGCAGTGCCGGCAACAATAACCAAGAGATTGAACATAGCGGATCCCAAAATAGTACCGATACCGACGCTTGCCTTGCTGAGAAAGACGTCGACAAAGGAAGTAAGCAGCTCGGGGGCACTGCTGCCAATCGCCATGAAGGTCGCACCAGCGACGTCGGGACTTAGTTTCAGGTCGTCGCTCAAAAGGGCCAATGTCGGCTCAAAGTACTCGTCCGTAATGACGGCTAGACCGACGAAGGAGTAAATCACGGAGACGAAGAGCCACGGCGCGAGGCTGTCCGAGTAACCTGCGCACTGCTCTTGCTCTGTCATGAAGAGATCGGAAAGCTGGCGGCGAGCTGACGTTTCCGTGTCGGCAGCCTCGAATCCTTGACTAAGGACGCCCCAATCGGAAGTGCTCCGAACAGCAAGGGTCGTGGCGCCAACGAGCGCTCCCGTAAAGAGCCATCCAAGCACCATGTGCTTTTCGCCGCGAGACCGCCGTCTCGCACGGATGGCATCTCGCCCATATCGTGAACGAATGGCGTCCATCATCGCCATGATGACTTTTCTATCCTCTACTCGCTTGCACGCACGCAACGCGTTGCCAGTTTACCCCTCCACGCGCGGCCCCACGAGCCACCGTCCCCGGGGGAAACGGGATAACTGGAAAGAGAGAGTTGATCGAAGAGGAGAAAGAACCTTTTGAGAAACTGGACACCGAGCTGGTTTTCGGGTTTCGCGATGGACGCTGGCTAGCTGGCCCTTTGGGCCACGAGTCGCGAAGGAGACGCCCCCCCCCCCCCTTTCCCCAGCACAGACCTCCGCTCACAGACGCGTGGCGCCGCGAGCCGGCCGCTGACCCGGCCTCCCCGGTTCTCTCGAGGCCCCCTTCCCCCGCTCTTCTCTCGCTCGCGCAGCAGCTCGGCCGTGTCCGCGGGAGTAGGTTCTTGCAGCGCGTGCACGGAGGCAGTGCACGCGCGGTCACTCGCTAGCCGGCGATTCGGACGCTCCGGCCCGCCCGCCCCCCCCCCCCGCGTCCCCGCGCGGAGCCGAGAACGCCGCTTTCGGCGCGCGCTCTCCCGCTCGCGTCTCCCGCTCGCGCTCGCCCCGGACTCAGGCGCGAGCTCGCGCGCTGCGGCGAGGCGCGACGCGGCGAGGCGAGGTCAGGTACTGCGAAGACAGTTTGCTCGCTTGCCCGCCACGGCCGCAGTGCCGCTCGCGGGCTGCAAGTGGGAAATAGCACGATTACAGTGGGCTATGGCGCTGCGCCACTATCAGGTATCCACTGGCTACTGGCTGGCGGGAAAGTGGATTCCGCCTTAAAGTGCTTAAAGGGGGTGACCAGGCCGAACAGTGCACACGTCTTAGGGCACATCGATAAGGTATGTAAGCTGGACTCGAGGCCACCTTAAAAGGCGAAAGTCCCGAGTACTAGTGGTATTTCGTGTGCGTGTGCACCCGCCCGAAGGCCAAGTTGCTGTTGAGCGCGGACAAAAGTTAGTAATAGGAGAAAAGAGGAAATGTATGCAAATGGGCAACGATGATGAGTGAAAAAGCAACGTCAGCAATCTCGCATAAATGCCATGTGGTAAACGAACTCGCACAAGGAATGCATGGTAGAAGGGATCAAAGTGAGGCTGTAGTGATGACAGCAAGGAACGATGCGAATCAATTTTGCAATGCGGGCAACTTCGAAGCAAAGCTGATCGAATTTCGTACTCCAAGACAAGAGCGGGCAATGGCGAAAACGTCTGCTGGAAGAGCTTCAATCACGTTGCAAAGATGGCAGCAAGCGAGTCGAGTCTAAGAGTATACAGAATTCTCGAGTCGAAGCTGATACTACAAGACAATAGCAATAGCAATAGCTTGCGGTGGCGAGTGTATCTGTAGCTGGCGGTGGCGGGTATGTTTGAAGTGCAAGGAGCGACGCAAAATCTAGGATCACAACAAAATTGCGGGCATGCAGGCGAGGAAAGAAAGTGCCAAAAAAAACAAATCATTAAACAAATGAACAAGCGAGCGCGCCAGGGACCCAGAGACGCGCACAAAGATTTTCGAAAACGCGCTATCAAGTCAAAGACACGTGAGGAGACAGACAGACACGGCTTGCGCAACAAAAGAAAGACACCAAAAAACATTCGACCTCGCTAAGCAACGTTCTTGCGCGAGCGAGAGCGCGAGAATCCACCAAAGAGACTCAAGCGTTTCGTTTTCTTGCTGTCTTCGGTTGCGCTCGGAGGTGGTGGTGGGGCATCATCATCATCCACGCCGTCGTTCACGGGCGGCGGCGGAGGGAAGTCGCCTGCATCATCATCATCGTCATCAAAGGGAGGCGGCAGGTCGTCGGCATCATCCGGAGGTGGCGGCGGGAGCATTCCGTTGCCTTTTGTGTGGCCATACTCTTCGCCATCCTCGCCCGCGGGCGGCGGTGGCGGGGGACCGTCGTCATCATAGTCCTCCTCCTCATCAGGGTTTGGAGGTGGTGCTGATTCATCGAACTCGTCCCAGTCGAGATCGTCGATGTCTACAACCTGAATGTCGTCGAGGTCCTCGCCATACTTGACACGGAGTTTGGCATTGAGCGCCGGGAGACCTTGTTGCGACGCATAGTAAATGAGAATGTCAAGCACCTCTCCGAGATCTTCCTTTTCGGAGTCGTGCCTGTCGTAGAATAGAATGAGGGCCGTGCGGACGCGCGACGGAGAGAAATCGCCGCCCATCGAGTTGAGTGCGCCCATGAGCGCATCTGGTGGCACGTGGCTTTTGCGCCTGTTAAAGGTGCCGTCGCGCTTGAGCGAGGCCATGACGCTTTTCTTTTCATCGTCTCGAAAGTGGTGTTTCTTGCCCTTGAGCTTCTTCTTCTTCTTGGTCTTTTTCTTGTCCGTCTTCTTGCCAGACCCCAGCAACTTCCCCCTGCCGCTGCCCGTCCCGCTCCGCAAGCTCGCCTTGCTCGCGGTGCTCGCCGTCGTCGCCCGCGGTGCACCTGCTGCGGCCGTCGCCACGTGCGCCGCGCCGTCGCCCTGCTCCTTCTTGAGCGCCGTCAGCGGCGCGGCCGT
Organism: Aurantiochytrium sp. KH105; assembly: GCA_003116975.1. Classification (NCBI taxonomy): domain Eukaryota; class Bigyra; order Thraustochytrida; family Thraustochytriidae; genus Aurantiochytrium; species Aurantiochytrium sp. KH105. Next base: position 342,230 of record BGKB01000021.1, on the reverse strand, counting down.
GCGCAGCAGCGCCGAGCTCTTGCGCCGCAGCCGCTCCATCCTGACGCCCCCCGCGCGCGCGTCTCCGCCCGACCGCCCGCCCGCCGCCCCGCTCGCCGCGCCGGTCTGCGCGCGCCGCCGAGCGCGTGAACTCTGCTCTGCTTGCTTCTGCTCCTGCGACTTTACAGTGGCGGAAAAGAAAGAAAGAAAGAAAGAAAGAAAGAAAGAAAGAAAGAAAGAAAGAAAGAAAGAGCGACTGGCGGCCTACTGTGCGCGCGCCGCCGCAAGTGGAACTCTTCGGCCGTCCGGCCGGTTGTTCGCGTGCCCGGAAATTACGTACTACCTACGGCTCCCTGGATAGGACACCCCTAGCGGGCTGCTAGTGACGCGCGGCACGCGCCGCGAGGAAAAGTACTTTTGAGAGAGAGAGAGAGAGATAGAGAGAAAGAACGAGGGAGGAGCCAGGCCGCGCTGGACGGCCTGCTGCTGGCTGCAAGGGAAGAGCGCGAGAGGCGGGCTGCCGGAAAAAGTGGAGAAATTTGACAAGGGGGAGGCAAGAAACGCTCGGACCTTGGTTGATGTTGGGTGCTCTGTTTTTGTTTGGTTCGTTGGGTGTGTGAAGGGCGGAGGACATCTTTTGCAGGGTGAAGACGAAGCTAGAAGGTAGAAAAGATTGCCGAGAATGAGGAGGCAGTTGGGCTATCGGGCAAATTTCGAGTGCGAGCTAAATGCATAGGCCTAGCCTTGGCTTTTGCAAGTATAGTCGGCGATTCAAGAAAGCCCCAGTTTGCGAATGATGCTGCAGCCCCAATTGGGGCTGCAGCACAAGAGTAATACATGGCAACTTTCTTTACAAGATCAACCTGTCTTGATTGCTCCGCATCAAGGTTTTTGTGAGATATCACGGATGCTTTTCGATTTCAGAGGCGATGCATGACTTTCTCATAATTTTCTTGTTTTCTTCCGTGATATACTTTGCTATTGTAACATGGCAGATCGTCTTGCGCGGCGTTAAAGACGACGTTTTGTGATTAGTGTTGTTGTTGTTGTGCTTTATACGAGGTGCTAGCGCGCTGGCAGCCGACATCTCGAAGACCTACAGACCACTTAACGAGCATTCATGAGGCGGTTCTCGTCTTGTGCTTGAAATTCAAAGACCGCACTTTGAAACGGAAGCGTCATGGCGTCGAGTTTGCGCTCCACGCGACTAAAGGCGCCGTTCACCTCGGTCACCTTGTCGTTGAGCTCCTCCACCTCGCGCTTCATGCCGTGTACCGCCGTGCATAACCTCTCGAGCGCGTCGAGCTGGCGCTGTCGCGCGAGTCCATCCTCGCTGCCTTCCATCTTGCACGACGCAGCCGCGCTCTTCTCCTCCTCGCCGACGCAAGCGTCCGAGCTCACCGGCACGAGCGAGTACGCGCGACGTTGCGAGTTTGGGAGTGCATGTATAACCGCTTCTTCTTCGCCTGCCTGCCTCCTTTGCTTGCTTCAAGAGTGACGAGAACGAGAACAACGCAAAAATGTTGTGAACAGTGGCCGTGGTGGCTGAGCCGAGCTTAGAGTTGATCAGTGAGGCAAGTTTGGCGAAGGGCTTGAGCGTGCGGCGTCGAGCCTGCGGCAGTTCTGCCGCGAATCAACCCCGTTGTGCTCCCCGACCGCCGCGAAGCCGACCAACGAACCAGCCAGCCAGTGAACCAGCGTTCGAGCACGGCAGACATGGAGGCTGCCGGCGCACAGCAGCCACCCAAGACCGGCATCGTGGTGGGCCCGAAGCGCCTCACGCTCGACGCGGACTCTGTCGCAACGCTGGCAACACGTGGCGCAGCGTTGCCATGCGTACAATCGACACCTTTCTGGCGTTTTGCTATCAACCAGGGCCTCGAACTGCAGCAGGAACATGAGATACAGCAGCAGCGGGAACAGCAGCGGCAGGAACAGCAGCAGAATCACAAAAAAGAAGAAGAAGAAGGCGAAGACGAAAATGACCACAACGATACCCTTGACGACGAACTCCGCGAATCGATGAGTAGCACGTGCGAAGCCGAATGGCGTTTCGAGGTCCCGCAGCGCGTCTTCGAGAGGGCGCTTGCAGACGCCATTGAAAAAGGTACTGCTCGCTTCTTTCTTAAAGACGAAAAGAACGAGAATGATCCTTTGGCTCGAATCGACGGCTGGGCCATAGTTCACGACGCCCAAGATCACCCAAGCATCTGGCACGAGCTACGTCAACACTACTATCGGCCAACGGTGGACAAGGAGACTGGCGAGGCATCTGGACATTATTTATACACGAGCCATCGCATTGATCTTCGAATGGCTACATACATGGAGGACCTCTTTGACAGGGACACCACTATCATGGCAGGAGGTCCGGAAAATTGGCTCGTCCTCGGAGACGTCATTGGCGCCTCGCCCGCGACAAGACTCGCTCTGATCCGCGCTGCGGTTGTCGAGGCGAAGATGCGTCGTCGTCGCATTCTCGCCCGCTGCTCCGGATCGAGCGACTTCATTGATACACTTGAAAAAGCTGGCTTCGTGCTCCACGCTGAAGTGATCCACCGTCACTTGCCTTTTAATACGATGTACCTCGTTGCCGCACCGACCCTAGAGGCGCAAGAGCCCTGAAACGACCTGCTGAGCGCGCAGATACCCGTCAGCCCCTCCGCGGCTCGTGCGCACAATATCTCCGCCAAAGGCCATTGCAGCGATTGTCACTGCTACTTCGCTATGCTGTGTGAGCCCCAGAGCAGCGCCCAAGACATAAGACGCACAGGTACAAGCTTCCTGGCGCATTCTCATCTTTGTCTCAAAAATGTAGACGTCAAGCTTCGCGGCGTCGGCGAGGTTTGCATTCACAAGCGATATTGTGGCGCCGCTCCAAAGTATGTCGCTCCGTATGAGCAACGAGCTAACCATACTCAGACTCTGTATACGTAGTCCTGGCATCGCATCGCGGGAGGCCGGATCGGCTGGAGCAGCGTCTGTGGCTGGGTTCAGCAGAGCTGTTTCTTCAACGAAGTGAGGACCTCGCGTTCGTGCGTCGTTGAGTAGGCCGCGCACAACGAGCACGTTTCCTTCGGCACAAGCCCGGGCCAATGCCTCCTCACGATACGTGCCTACTTTTGCATCTTCCATCTGCAGGATCCTGTGCAGAATTGCTCGATTCCGAATCTCTGGAACAGCTCTCCATAAGACACTCGAGTTATGAGGCACGCGGCCTGAATCAAGAGTAAGCGTGAAGACAGTAGCAGACTCGCTCGCGCAAGCGCTAGAAAGAGCGTCTTCCGCGTCGCGACCATAAAGTTGCACCGCGTCGTGAGCGAGAAGTAATTGCAGAAGCTCAACGTCCTCGGCGCGAATGGCCCACAATACCAAATCAGGCCCCAAAAGATCCACAAAGTCTTGCGAAAGGGCGCTCTCGGCGAAACGGCGAACCAATCCGGAAGCTTGAATTGCAGAGACATCCGGAGTGTCGAGATCCCAGCCGCAGACACGAGCCATGCATTCAAGTCCGAGCGTGTCCAACTCGCCGCCTCGATGATCCTCTGCATCTAATATGGCTTCCATGGCCAAACAGGACCGTGGCCATGCCGATGCGGCCCGAAGTGCGCGTGTGCGCGCTGCTTGAGCGCTACCGCTCTTACGCATTCGCTCGAGGAGCTCAACGGTGGCAAGCAGATGACCTCCAACCGCTGCGCTATCGAGCGCCTTCCAGCCATCTGATTCAGGTCTAATGCGCGCATCGTCGAGAAGTATCCTCATCGTTTCAACGTGGCCTTTGCTTGCGGCAATGTGCAGGGCCCCAAGACCCAAGGTCTTGACCGGCATATTCGGGTCTGCCAAAAGCTCGGAGACCAGGCCTGTTTGACCCTTGGCGCAGGCCGACATGACAATTGCTCCTTCGCCAACGCTGTTGTCTGGAAGCACCTTTGCATTCACAATTGCCCGCAGCGACTCCATGCGCATGTTGCGCGCGGACTCAAGAGCTGCAGCGATCCATTGTTTTTGGTTCGCCACGCCTCGCATCCGCTTGTCGCCGAGAAGTTCTTGGATGATGTCGACCTTATTGCAGCGGCAGGCAACGAGGATGAACTGATGATGTGCGCGGGGCCGCCAGTCCTCGTACGAGAGAACCAAACGTACGCCTGCGATATTTACATGAGAGAGTGCGCAGACAAGGACCACGTCGAGAATGCGATCGCAAAAGCTACGGCGATCTTCTCCCACCTGAACTTCAAAGGTCCAGTGACTGGCTTCGCACAGCGGTCGTAAGACAGCCAGCTGTCTGCTGCTGCAGGCCATGCGGACGGCAGTTTCCACAAAGTTTTGCACCATGGTTTCCAATTCCCTCGCGTTGCCTGATAATTTATCAAATGGATCGATCTTTTTCACTGCAGATTGGACCCCCGCGGGGTCGCCGCTGGCGCATCTCTGCATGAGCTCGATAAGATGCTTGTGCAGCTTGGCCCGACGCTTCCGCAGCGGGATCGTCCTTACAAAGAAGCCCATTTCGGATTCTTCCTAGGAAGGAACCTCCGATCTTCACGCTTCACTACGCGTGCACGCACGCGCACGTACGTGTGCAAACGGTCTTTCCCTCTTGCGGAACTCTTGCTCAGCCCCACCTGGCCCTCTCCTCGCTCCACGATGCGCTCTGCGAGGCGATAAAGGTGGTCCTCCGAGCGACAAAGATGATCTCAGAGTCTGCTGCTTCGCAAGAAGCGATGGCGAGCTTGATGCTCGCTGTCGCGCGCGTCACAGCAACAGACTCACTCACCCCCGAGACGCCTGGCCTCGCGCGGGCGCGGGCCGAGGCTCCGCCCTTCCCTTGCGAATGCCGAGACTCGCGTCGCGTCGCGCGCGTCCGGGGCTTCGGTCGGTCGGTCGGAGTCCGCTGCCGAGTCCGGCGTCTGTTTTGCCCGTGTCGTTTGCCGTCTATCGAGCGGGACCAAGAGTCGCTGCTTGCTTCCGAAACAACGATGTTGAGGGACGGTCTGCAGCGCACAGTGGCATGTGGCTGCGACAGCGGCCACGGATGAGCGAGCTGCTGTGCCGATAGTGGACAACGCGAAGATGAAGTGGTCGAAGTCAAAGTAGCAGCACGAGCAGGAGGACGAGCAGGGGCAGGAAGGTTGGTTCGGAAGGTTCGGAGGACAAGAGAGCCAATTCAAGTAAAGACCTGCGTTGGCGCAGACGATATCGTAGCTCGTGACAACTCGTGAGGCTCGGCGACAGCAATGACGAACAATCGTGTGTGTTCCCGCCCCTCGAGACGAAAGAAAAGTAAAAAGAAGGTGAGGGAAGCGATTTCGCGTGCTAGACCGAAACAGTTGCGAAATTCTACGTCGAAAACTTTGGTCAAGCGTTGCAGAGGCCGATTATATGGAGGCAACCCAGATGGCACTGTTGCATGCAATTTCATCCCATCCCCAATCAGAATGAAAAGGTCCAGCACCCTCATAAAATGTATACTATAGTAGAAGAAAAAAGGGATGATACGTTTTCATGTTAATGCATCATTGCATGGAACAAAAGGGAAAGGGCAACGCCTGTAATGGATAAGAATGCCAGCAGGCGTCGTCATGCCTGCGTTGCGCAAGCTGAGCGCGAAAGGGCGAGCAAGCGAGCGAGCCTCTGCGCCTTGGAGACGCCAGAGAGTTACGGCTTCTTATTGGAGAGGAGAATGCAGCTGCCAAACTCGAGCTTATCGCGCCTCATACTGCTGCAGACGAGCCGTGCGGACCTTGTACAGAATGCGGTAGCCGCAGCTCTGGCAAAGGATCGGGTCGCGCGGCCGCAGCTGCACCTTGGCGGCGCAGTCGCCGCACTCATAAGTGATGCCACTGGCGAGCGAGCTGGCCACCTGCTGCTTCATGGCCTCCTGCTGCTCGGCACTGCCGGCGGCACCTGCGCCGCTGCTCATTGTGCCGCGGGTCGCTTTCTGTATGCTCTTCACGCCAGGCTGCTGTTATGCGCACGCACGCACGCAAGCACGCACGCACAGACAGTCAGACGGACGGACGGCCGACCGGTCGCGAGGCTTTCTTTTTTTGCCGATAGACTTTTGGAGAAGGACCGTCGCCAGTGAACGTCGGTCACCTGATTCTTTAAAATGCGTTGCTGAGGCACCTGAATTCCAGCACTTTGAAGCAGCAAAGCAGAGCTCAGATTTGCGGACGGCCCCGTGCAAGGAGCGAGCGAGCGAGCAGTTCGCGGTGGCTGCGAAGCGGGTGCGACTGCACAGAGGCTTGCTGTCGCAGTGCGGCACGCAGAAAAAGACTTTGCGAGAGAGAAGGGCTCTCGCGGCTCCGTACTCCGCTCGAGAAGAGGGTAAACCATGCAGGCGCTGCAGCTCCGCGCAGGTGCAGGCCTCTTGTCCGCGGCGTTGCGGGCAAATGAACGTCAGGCAACGATGGTGAAGATGACAACCCGTGGCATGGCGGTACGTTACAGTTATTCGAATTGATAAAGGTCTCTTTATCTCGACAGAGAGATACCTAGAAAGTCGAAAGCATGTCTTACTGACAGGGGCCATTCACCTCTTGCAATCTTGCTACATGTTCTTGACGTGGGGCTTGACGCCTGACTGGGGCCCTGTTTCTGTTAATCGAACCCCTTGGAATTGGCGCTGGGATGCTCTTTTTCCTTCTTTTTTTTTTACTGATTTACAGGGTCATTCCAAGTGGGCCAACATCAAACACAAGAAAGCCAAGAATGACGCGCAAAAACACAAGCTATACCAGAAATTCTCGCGCGAGGTGACGGTTGCCGCGGCTGGCGGTGCTGATCCCGACATGAACTTTGCCCTTGAGGCCGTACTTCGCCGTGCACACAAGGCGAGCGTGCCCAAGGCTGTTCTCGACAGGGCTATTCTGCTTGGCTCTGGCCAAGGATCAAACGACGGAGCCAAGTTCGAGAGTGTTCTTTACGAGGGTGCGGGTCCCGGGGGTTCTCTCTTCATGGTCGAGGCTCTTACGGACAACAGAAAGCGCACGGCTCCGAACATGCGCCATCACTTTTCGAAACACGGAGGTCAGCTGGAGGCAAATACGGCAAATTATGCCTTCGAACGCGTCGGCTTCTTCACGATCCCAGTGTCTAGCATTGCGGAGGCAGAGGCGGCCGAGGAAGCTGCTATTGAAGCTGGTGCGACAGATGTTGTTGCGCCAGATGCCGCCGCATTCACCCCCGCCACGGCCGCGACGTCCTCCCCCGACGCATCAGAGGAAGAAGGTGAGGTTGTGGAGGTCATTTGCGAGGTTCCCGACCTCGAGACCGTCGTCAATGGTATCAAGGCGGCAGGTTTGGAGGCACATAATGTTGAGCTCATCTACGATGCCAAGCTCCCCACATCAATAGAGGACGAAGGTCATCTGGCATCCTTTGAGAAGCTTGTGGACGCTCTCGAGAACGATGACGACGTTAGCAAGGTCTTCCATAACGTCCGCGTGTCAGAGTAGAAAAGGATTCTCCTCGATTTGTCTTGACGAAGAAAGTCTCAAATTCAGCACTTTTCTGTTGGTAGTTCTTGAACTTGGCGAGCTACCGGCAAGACAGACGTCGCTTTGCGGGTTGTATCGCCAATCCACCTGCTTGCTTGTGCGAGGGTGGTCCGTCTCTTCCAATCGAGCGACTTCGGAGCGCGCAATTCACAGACAAGGCTTGCGGCCAGTTTCTCCTCCTTCTTCTTCAAGGTCACTTTTCGCCAAGTTATCACAGAATCATCTTCAGCAACAGGATCAGCAGCAAGCAGCAGCACCAGCAGCAGCCTGCATTGCACGCCTGCATGCCAGCCATATCATGCCATGTCATTCACGTCAAGTCTTCCTCCTCCCGCGCGTGCGAGAACTCGAGCGGCTACGTATGGCCAGCCAGCCAGCCAGCCGTACGTGCGTGCGCGCGAGCGAGTGCTCGGCTGTTACCATGTCCTCCTCCCTCTGCAGAGCTCGAAACTGACAAAACGACCCTCGCTCGCTCGCCCGCGCTCGGCTCCGCCCGGCTGCTCGGCTGGCCCCTCCCTCGCTCGCGCGCGCGCGGGGCGGCAGAAGCTGGCGCGGCGGCGCGAGCGGCGGCGGCGCGAGCGCAGCGGTCGCGGCGCAGCGGGCAGGAGGCGGGCAGGCAGCGCGAGCCGGCTGGAGCAGCGCGGCATCATCGGCGGGGCGGCAGGGCGAGCGGAGCGGAGCGGAGCAGAGCAGAGCAGACGCCCCGGGTGGGACGAATTCGTCCCATCCTCGAGGCGGCGCACGCAGCTTGGGCGCGGCGCGCGGCGCAGGCAGAGCAGCAGCGCAGGTCGCGCGCTCGCTGGAGACGCAGAGAGACCTCGCTCGCGCCTGGCTGGCGGCGTGCCTGGCTGGCTGGCTGGCTGGCTGGCTGGCTGCTCGCTTGCCTGGACGGCTCGCGGAAACCGAGTCCAGACGGGAGCGAGGACAGGAGTGTGAGAGCGAGAGAGAGAGCGGGCGAGCGCGAAGCCAGCGCACGAGTCTGTCTCGCTCCCTCCTTGCGTGGCTAGCGTGCTTGCATAGCTTGCATTATCCAGTCTACCACTCCTGGCGTTGTCGCGGTGGCGGTGGCGGTCCAGCCGTCCATCTTCTCCGGCTTTAGGCAATCGTGGCACCAGCCGATATCGCCCGGCCGTCAGCCTTGCGGCAAAAGCCGTACGTGCGATTGGCGAAATCTCTGTCTGGGTTTACCACGGTGGTAGTGGCAAAAGTGACCAGCGAGAGCGAGAGCGATATACGAGAGCGATAACGAGAGCAAGAGCACGCTTGAGCGAGCTTGTGAAAGACAAGAAGAGTAGGCCCGTGCGAGAGAGAGAAACGAGAGAAGAGAGAGAACAAACACGATGTCTTGCAAAGACTTGTGTGACCCAGAGCTCGTGGAGTGGGCGCGCTGCTTGCGATGTCCTTCTGCGGACCTCGCCAAACCCGGACGGCGACTCCTTATGGAGACGGCCGAGCTGACAAATCGCAAGAAGAACGATGTTCACCTGCTCGTCTGCTCGGACGTTCTTCTCCTCTCGCAGCTGCGAAAGAAGTCAACCTTTTCCAGACGCAAGCCAGAGCTGGTGTGGATCGAAACTGGCACACTGCACATCGATCTCGACCCTGCCAAACGAGAGGTCACTCTCAACCCAGACACACAAGGCGCGGTCCAGCTCATCTGCCCCGATGATGCACTTTATGCAAAGCTCGGCGAGGTCTTGCAAAAGCTTACATTGACAAAGGCTGGCGATCGCTCTCAAAGCTCGCGGAGCATCATTGATCCGGACGCAGCAAGACCTCGGGCCGGCACCAATGACACCGGCGTCGATGAGGATGGCGTCGTGGTGGAGTCGAAATGCGCTGGAAAAAGACAGCCTTCAAATTCCTCGATGTCAACTGCTTCCATTACCGACGGGCTGGCCCGTACAAGCTTGAATAGCACCAGTGTGTCTGCAAAGGCTCCCGCCCAAGACGAGGAAACGGCGCTGATCAAGACCACTGCCGTCTTTGAGCGCATGATCGTGTGGGCAGGAGCTGGCAACAGCGCTGCAGCCAAGACGGCCAGCTCAAAGCAAAGCAAGGACCAAGTGCAAAGCATCAAGGTATTTCGCGAGCTCCTCGACACAGAGCTCACCTATGTGCAAGATATCCGCAAGCTGGTCACCGAGTATATCAAGCCTCTGCGCGAGGAGGCGGTGAAGAACGACGGCTCCGGAGAGCGCCTCATCAGCCACGAGGACCTGGCGCTCATTTTCAACAACGTCGAAAACATTCTCGAGGTCAATGCGGAGCTTCTACAGAGTCTGCAGACAGGACTCTTACGCGTCAGCAGAAACGGAGACATCCCGTCTCTTTGCGAAGTGGCTGGCGTCTTTGCCAAGGAGTTTGTTCGTGTCGTGCCCTTTTTTAAAATGTACTGGGTGTATTGCCATCAGTACAGTGCAGCGCTTGAGAGACTGACGAGCCTGCGCGAAGCGAATCGCGAGCTCGGGCATTTCCTACAGCGACGCGAGGCCCGCAAGAAGAATGCGCAAGCCTCTCTCCAGCACCTGCTCATTAAGCCGGTGCAGCGCATTTGCAAGTACCCTCTCCTTTTCCGCGAGCTGCTCAACCACATGAAAAAGATTGCGGCGATGCGGGAAGAAGACACCGATTTTCACCAACACGTCAAGGAGCTTTGTCACGCCGAAAAGGTTGTGCAAGACATTGCCGATATGGTGAACACGCGTGTCAGCGAGGCTGAAAACCAAGACCAAGTCATGAAAGTCTACGTGGAGCTCGGCGGAGAAAGTGGCTGCCCAGGCCTCCTCACGCCGTCGCGCCGTTTCGTGCGCACCGAGGATGTGCTTATGCGCGAGGCCCCGTACTCTGAAAACAAGCGCGCTCGCCACCGCATGTACATTTTCAACGATCTCGTGATTTTTGCCCGCGTGCAGACGACGGGAACACTCGGAAAGGTCGGCACCCTAGGGAGAAAGAGCGGCATGATGGGATCGCTGACCACCAAGGGAAAATCGAATCTTCGTGTTGTGCACAGCTTCGGCCTCGACGAGTGCCGTGGCGTGAAAAAGCTCAACGTAGTCGACGAGGATGGACGGAGCGCATTCGAGCTGCGTCGCGTATCGCGTGTCGAGCGAATGAGCAAGACCAACTCGTTGACTCCGCAGACTGCCAGTGCCATCTCTGCGCAGGCCCAATCGCAGGCCCAGTCGCAGACCATGCGGCTTTCGACCCAGATTCAGCGATTCGAGATTTGGTGCGATGCCGAGTCAACCGCGGAAGGCCTCATGACCACGCTCACGGCTGCGCACAGCAAGTTTGAGGAGTCGAACGAGACGCGCGAAACGGCAAAGCCAGACCGCGGCAAGGCTCGAGCTTGGGCCTCCCGCGCCAAGCCCCGTGGCTGGAGGCAGAGTATCGACGGAGGATCCCTTACACGGGAGGCAATTGCCCAGGCTTCCAGCGTTGTGGCTGCAGAAGGCGGACCTGCCGCGCTGGCGAAAATTGCATCTTCTGAGGAGACCCCCGAGGCAGTAGCTGGTGCGAGTGCTGCAGCAAGCTCGAGCGAAGGTGAAGGCAGTCATCTCCCCGCAGCTGCTGCGGCAAATTCTACTTCGGCTGCTGCCGTCGCGGTAGCTTCCGCTGCTACTGTTGGCGCGGAGGAGTCCCCAGCCCCAATTCGTCGTATGCACTCGCGTCAGCTTTCGTCAGAGCAGCAAAAGCTGTCGCTGGAAATGATGAAGTCGCGTTACGAGGTAGCCCCGCGTCTTCGACCCGAAGAGACCAGGGGCGGTACCGTGAACTTGGATGTGGAGTTCCCGGATGGGCCGCTCGGCATCGCTCTCGAAAACAGCAAGCAGCCCAAAGGCGTCCTTGTCGCATGTGTGGCAGGACTCAGCGTCGCCGAGCGGGGTGGCATTGCACTCGGCGATCGCGTCACCGCTGTGGGCGGCAATGCAGTCCCCATAGAGGCGACCTGGGACCAGGTCGTGGACATCATCAAGAGTCTTCCGCGACCCTTGGTCATTTCCTTTGAGCGTACTGCGGAAACGGTGGCGGCAGCGGAAGCGAAAAAGGCAAAATCGACCAAGCGAACGCGCAAGTCTAGCTCTGGGTCCGTCATTTCTACCTCGACTCGAGCTGGGGGCGACGACGAGACCGCTTCTGCCGGCTCGCCGAGTCCCAACGCCCAGCGTCGGGTCAGCTCGAGCAGCTCGACGAACGGCTCCGTGGCTGGTGGGAACTCGTCGGCCGGCGCACGAACGGGCGAGTCGGACAGCCAAGGTGCGCCCCGAACTGGTCAAAGGCAGTGGGCCGCCAAGCTCGATCGCCGCAAAGCGTCAATGGGTACGACGCGACTCTTGTCTCTCAAGGAGCTTGAAGCGTGCTACAACGCTGCGGTTGCGGCCACAGAGGAGGATGAGATTGACTCGGTGTTTGGCAAGCTCGACAAGACAGCTGCGAGCGAATCGGACGAGAAGAAGCGACGCGCCATGTCGAAGACGGTTTCTGTCCTGCGTGAAATGTACGTCACGGAAAAGGGTTACGTTTGCGACTTGCGCAAGATCATTGGCGAGTACATGCTGCCCCTTCGACAGACGCGACCTCCGTTGGAGTCTGACGATGAGCAAGCCATTTTTCTCAATGTGGAGGGAATTCTCAAAATCAACGCAGAGTTACTCAAGAATCTTCAAGCGGGCGTCACAAAGCTCGCGGGCGAAGAAAACTTGCCTCTTGAAAAGGTTGTTGCGGTGTTCACCCACGAGCTTCAAGTTATCCTGCCCTTTCTCAAAATTTACTCGACATATTGCCACCGCTACGCAGGGGCGCTCGCGCGACTCGTTTCTTGCCGGCAGTCCAACAAGCAGCTCGATGCGGTACTCAAGCAACGCGAGGCGCGACCCGAGAACCAGCATCATTCTTTGCAGAGTCTTCTCATCAAGCCGGTGCAGCGTATCTGCAAGTATCCCTTGCTGGTTCGCAGTCTGCAAGAGGCCGTCGGAGCATTGCCGAACGCAACGATTGACGCGAGCGCACGCGAGGAACTCGACCGCGCCGCCAAGGCTGTCGAGGCCATTGCTGCCCAGGTGAACAAGAAAGTCAGCGATGCCGAGAACATTGACCGCGTATTGCAGATTTACAAGCAGCTTGGGGGCGCTACGGGCTGCCCAGAGCCCCTTGTAGAGCCTCACCGCCGATTCGTGTCCGAGGATGAGGTACAGGCTCTGACGGCTCCCTTCCACGAAGGCAAGGCGCAAACGCTCACTCTCTTCCTTTTTAACGACCTTCTCTTGCTCGCCGAGCTCAAGAAGCGCAACAGCGGGACCGGAGAGCCCTCGTACAAGCTTCAGCACACGGTGGATCTGCGCAACTGCGATGCCAAGGCCCTCCCCGCGGCCGACGATGTCGCGTTTCAGATCACACAGGTTACGCGCAACGTTTGCAAGCAGAATACCGCTGGGTCTATTTCCAACAAGGTATCTACTTGCATTGCCAAGTTCCGTATCGGGTGCAGCTCCAAGGAGATGCGGGACCGTCTCTTGGGCGCTGTTGCCAAGGAGATCGACGCCCTTGTCGACGTCGACACTGCTTCGGGGTCTATGTCTTCGAGTTCGTCATCCAAGAGTTCGAGTCTTCGCAGCAGCTCGCGTGCCGATTCCTTGCGACGAGGGACAGCAGGCGGTGGAGCGCCCCCCGGGACCGCCAACAAGCGATCATGGAACGCAACACGTGCGACAGGAGGCAAGCTTTCGCTCGATGAAATGAAGAATCGATACAATCGCAACGCCACGGCTACGGCTTCGGCCGCCCCGTAAAGGGCATGATCTTAAAAAAACAAACCAACAAACAGACAGACAAACAAAAAAAGAAGAATATATGTAGCGGCATCGTCGGCAGCTTGGCTGGCCAGCTGGTCACCAGTCTGTACGTTTACGCACAATCAAGCACAATTTTTTGTATTGAAAATCTTCGTTCTCGCCATTTAAACAAAAGTGAAGAAGAATCTCTGTGTGTAACAATTGCATACTGAAAAGCGAAGTCGTCGCGTTGAGGTCGAGTCATCCATTGGTGTCTCGCTTTGTCAAGGTCGAGTCATCCATCGATGTCTCGTTTTGTAGAAATCTCGCAGAATAGCGTTGGTCGCGCAGGCCCACCCACGTGCGACGGCCTTCCAGCGTGGAGCGATGTAGGTGCTGTGTCAGCACACTCACTTTCCCCCTTTCTACATCTCTCTCTCTCTCTCTCTCTCTTTGTGTACTCTACTTGACCTTTTTCTGCTCAGCGTCGAGGGTTTCTTGACGCTTTTTCATGCGGGCTTTCATTTGCGGATCCTTGCTGGCAGCATTGTAAAGCGAGTAGTTGCTCAGGGCCCGCACGGCATTGAACTTGAGCTCCTCAATCTTTTCAGGGTTGGTCTCGTTCATGCTTTTCTTGAATTCTGACCTGACCATGGCACGCATGGCCATGCCTTTTGGGCTCTGTGCACAATCCATGAAGAACTCTTGTCAGCGTGATCCCAACCGCCTTGCCTCCCTGCCTGAACGACCGCGCCTGGACGTCTGCGTCTCGCGTTCATTCGAGGTCGGGCTCTTCCTTCCTTTACCAACCTACCTCGCCTGCCACGAGTTTGACGACCCGGAGGCAGTCTCTGTACAGCTGCAAGGCATTCTTGAACCCGGCGGGAGACGTCGCCATGGTCTCCTGCTCCTCTTCCCCCTCTCGCTCCTCCTCGGCGGCGGCCTCGACTTCGATCTGCTCGCCCTCCTCCGCCACCACTCCGCTTTAGCTTTCTGCTATGCCCTGCCCTTCAGCTTTCCGCCAAATTTGCGTTGCGCTCGGCGGCCACGGCCACGGCTGGCCCCAAACCTAACCTGGCCTCTTGCGTGGTTTTGCCGCGCTTGCAGACGCGCCCCTGGCGCACTTGCGGCCGCGGCATTCTGCACTTGCGCGCGGCGCGGGCCGCAAACCTAACCGCGAGACGTGCGGCTCTAGAAAACAAGAAGATAAAGGAAGAAGGCGAGAAGGCAAGACTCGAAGGCAAGAGGGAAAGACAGAAGAAACGAGCAGGGCCAGGCGGACTCGCAAAGAACGTATCCGCGCGCGACGGCAGGGCCCGCCGCGAGGCAGCGCGAGAGACGTGCGGACGGGCAGACGCGGAGGCGGCGAGGCGGCGCGAGGGCGGCAGCGAGGAGCGAGCGCCGAGCGCGAGAGCCTGGGCGCGATGAGCGGCGAGGATGCGGCGCGCAAGGCCGAAGATGGCGGCGACAAGGCGGTTGAAGGGCTCGCGGCGCAGCTCGAGGGCGCCGCGGTGAGCGGCGAGGGCGCGAAGCAAAAGACGCTGGAGGAGGCCACCTCGGAGAAGGACAAGATGGCCCAGCTGCTGGAGTTGCAAAAGCAGCTGCTAGGCATCAAGGGCCTCACCACGCCCGGAGAGCACAAGTTCTGGAGCACGCAGCCCGTCCCGCAAAGCAGCAGCGGCGGCGGCGAGGGAGCCGACGAGGACGATGAGACCAAGGTGGGCCCTTTGGAGGTCAAGACCGTAGACGAGGTGCGGCAGACCCCTTATGCCCTGCCCAAAGGCTTTGAGTGGTGCAGCCTGGATGTTGACGACGAAGAGGTTGTCAAGGAGGCGTACACGCTGCTCACAGAGAACTACGTCGAAGATGACGACAACATGTTCCGCTTCGACTACGCTCCGGAGTTCCTCAACTGGGCTCTCAAGCCCCCTGGCTACAGGATTGACTGGCATGTTGGCGTCCGGCAGTCGAGCAACAAAAAGCTTCTCGCCATGATCACCGGTGTCCCTGCCAAGGTGCACGCGCACGACAAGGTTGTCAAGATGGCCGAAATCAACTTTCTCTGCGTGCACAAGAAGCTTCGGAGCAAGCGTTTGGCGCCTGTTCTCATCAAGGAGGTCACGCGCCGCGTCAACCTCACGGACCAGTGGCAGGCTGTGTACACGGCCGGCGTGCGCATCCCCAAGCCCATTGGCGTCGCTCGCTACTGGCATCGGTCTCTGAACCCGAAAAAGCTCATTGGGGTGGGCTTTTCGCGCCTTGGCGACCGTATGACCATGGCACGCACCATCAAGCTCTACAAGCTGCCTGCCGAGGCACAGTCTGGGACGATTCCCATGGAGCCCAAGCACGTCGCTGACGTGACCAAGCTTTTGCGCGAGCACCAAAAGCAGTTCAAAGTGTGGATCGAGTTTGACGAGGAGGAGGTGGCGCACTGGCTGCTGCCCCGCGACAACGTCATTTACTCGTACGTCATTACCGATAGCAATGGCAAGGTGACGGACTTTTGCAGTTTCTACAACCTGCCAAGCTCGATTTTGGGCCATGATGACTACGACCATCTCAAGGCGGCCTACTCGTTTTACAACGTCGCACATACCGTCAGCTTTAAACAGCTTATGCGTGACGCCCTCATTCACGCCAACGCGAACTCCTTTGACGTTTTCAACGCTCTTGACCTCATGGAGAATAGCACCATTCTCAAGGATCTCCTCTTTGGTATTGGCGACGGCAACCTTCACTACTACTTTTACAACTACGCTGTCGGTCCCGAGCTCAAGCCGCAAGACATTGGCATTGTGCTCTTGTAGGAAGGGCGACCAAAATACATGTGTCAGCGAATTGTCCGGTCGCTTCTCCCGTGCTCGAGCTAAAAGCACTTGGCACTGAATCGGCCCGCTGATAATGAATGAGCTCCTAGGTAGCCAGTTTCTCAACTTATTTTGACAGCGAAGCTTTCTTATCTTGTCTTATGCAGCGTATGCGAAACACATGACCACATCGCTGATGCTCTCTTCGCATACTATTTCTGCACGTCTTTTCTTCTTCTTTTTTGGAAGAGAGGGGTGAGCGCAAACGCGGTCGGTGAGTGAATTGTTTCCAGTCAGACGCGCGCCAAGGAAAAGAGAACATCAGAAAACATCGCTTTTGAGTGTGAAGCTAGGAGATTGCATCCTCCAAAGGAGAAAAAAGAGAAACGGAAAGGAAAGGAAAGGAGGAGGAGGGAGGGAAAGATGGAACAAACATCTTGAAAGATTCGCGAGCACACCAGAGGGTCGTCAGCAGGTGAAGGCTTCTTTGGTATAGGTAGTATAGCCGGGAACGCCAAAGAAACCAGCACATGCTAGCAACAGACGGAGCAGCAGACACAACTCGACGATTCGCAGACGAACTCGCTAATTTCGCAGCAAAGAACCGGGCACGAGAGAATCTCGCCCGGGTCGATGCCGGCTACCAAGTTGATGAAGATGACCGCCGCGCCCCAAAAGCAAAGACCGACGACGCCGAGAATGTGGATCAGCTGCGTGGACGGAAGTGTCGGCATGAACGGCCCGAGGTAGTAATGAATTGTCATAGCCATAGGTGAGAGAATCGTGATGACGTAAACGATAAAGAAAACAAGCGCAATAAGGAAGTACTTTCGGGGATTGTAGTAGCCGTGACGCTTTTGCTTCTTGAATTTGACAAACTCAATCCAACGTTCCGCGAGAAGGATCGCATTCCAAAAGAGTGATACGACAACGGCGCCCATGGCAAGCTTGACGCTGAAATCCAGCTCGTCCACGGTATCAGGCGAGCACAGCTCCCCGTCCGCAACGCAGATCGCGCACTTGGATCCGCGCGTCGAAGTACGAAGAAAGTAGTACGTGAGCGCAAAGGTGAAGAGAGGAACGTCTTGCACGCCCTGGGCGAGCATGTACCCAAGCGACTCACCGCGCAAAAAGATGCGCACACGCCGCTCGGCCTTGGTCTCGAGAAAACCGCCGACTTTGACTTCGTGCAAAACAGGTGCGTCGCCCTTGTTGCCCTCATTCTGGTAAGGCTTCTTTGTAAGGCCGACCGTCACGCAGCACTTGGTGCACAGGTAGATGCTCGCCGCAATAGCGCCTGCAATGAAGAAGACGCTGCAAAGGTAGTCGGCGTAGTCGAGCGTCTCGATCAGGAGGTCGTTCGATTCGCCGTCTAAGAAAAAGGGCACGTCGCACAAGGTAGTGGAATCGGTGCCGTTGGCAATAAGAGCCGTGTACGTTGCGTTGAGGGCCAAGTCGCTTACTGAGTTTCGAGACGTATCTTTCCAGGCCACGAAGGGCTCCGTGGCGAGGATTTCCTCGTCGTAGGCGGCCATGATCTCAGAAAACCCACGTGTCACGAGGGCGACCACTGCGCACGTGCAAACAAAGAGGATCCACATGATGAGCTTGGACGATTGCTGGCACTGGGAGCCTCCGGACGGCGTAAACTTAAGAAGCGTGCTCTGCCGCCTGTACGCGTCCATGAACTTCTCCTGCTCGACATATCGTGCCTCCGGGGTGTCGTCAAAGTCCGCCGTCACCACGGTGGGCGCCACGCTATCATTGTGCACGTACATGCTTGCGTTTCACTTCCGCGCGTGCGTCGCTCGGCTCAGGTCTACACCTTGCGCTGGCCTCTCAACGCGTTAGCTCCAGCAAAACTCTGCTAGATTCAGATTTGGCAACGTCCTGATCCTAGACCTGCCCAGGCTGAGCGGTCCCACTGCGCGCGCGCTCCCCGCTTCGGCCCCTCCAGGTTCCCGAACGGGCTGCTGTTTCCCTCGCTGGGTTGGTTTCCAGCGGGCTCGCCCCGTGCAGAGTGGAGTCTGTAGCCTCGAGTAGTCGTACGTCACCTACCGTACGCGAGGCCTGCTGGCTGGCTGCCCTCGTGCGCCGCTCGTGGAGCGCACAGCTCGGCTCGACGGAGCGTAGCGCAGCGGGGCTCTCTACTCCCTCCGCGCCCTCCGTCGTTACCGAGCCCGGCGCGCGGCGACGCGTGGCGAGTCGCGTCGAGTCAAGTCGAGTCTGTTCTGCCTCTGCCAGCTGCACGTGCCTCGCCTCTTGTTTCTCCCCTCTTTTTCTTTCTTTTCTTCTTTCAAGTTCTCTCTCTCTCTCTGCCCGAGTCAATCAGCCGCCGGCAAGTCGGCTGTTTGCCGTTTGCTCCACTTGCCGCCCGGATTGTCCACTACCTGCAGGGCGATAGGCCATTGTGAAAGCCACGGGCGGCAGGCGCGCGCCGGAGAATCGCGGCGCGTGCACCAAAACCTCGACTGCGAGCCCCTGCTGCTGTTGCGCTGCTGCTGCGCGTATCCATCGACCTACCTCCGCCGCTAACAGCGCGCAAACCCAACTCGGGCTCGGCTCCCGCACGATTTGGACTCTCCCCTTGATACCTCGCGGCGGCCGGCGGGAGGAGACTTTACCGTCCTCGGCGCGGGACGAGGGCCGCCAGGGGGAGCTCGACTATACTATCCAAGCACCCACGGTCACCACTGAGACTCTCCAGCCTACTAGGCCTATTGCGAGTTGGAAACTTTGGAAAAGGGGGTGTGCACACGGCGCGACGAGCGCGTGCGCAAGTGGACAATGGCAGGTGGATAATGCAGTATCGGCGCCGCGCAAGTGGAGGTTTAAAGTTGGAAAAAGGGGCTGGCTGTCCGTCTGCAGCTGGGTGCAGGGGCTGGCTCGCGGGAGGGAGAACCTGGATGGGGACTGCGCAACGCGCATAACGCGACTGCGCACGTGCGCGCGCGTACCGTTTTGGGTGGAAAAGGGTGTGCGCGCTGCGGGCAAGAGCAAGCAGAACGGAGACGTTGGAGGCGATGGAGACCGTGACCGCGGGCGCGGCCGAGCGCGCGCAGGCGGCGCAGGGCGGAGAAGCGATGCAGAGCAAGCATGTTCAGATCGATGAGGAGGTATATCGAGAGGTAAAGGAGGAGGATGCGTTGAACAGACTCGCTGAGCTGAGGCTGCAGAGACTGGAAGCGCTCAAGGTGGACGCCAGCGAAGAATGGTTCTTGACGGCCTCGACGGAGGCACTGCAACAGGTAGTGCGCAACTTTGATCGCACCAAAGAGCAACACCGCGAAGAAGTTGAACGTCTACAGGCCATGCTGGACCGTGAATTCAAGCAAGACGGGCCGGACGACTCGTCGGTGCTTGGCGATTGTCCCTTCCAAGAGACAGAGGATCCACAGGAACCGGCGACCAACCTGAATGATGACGAACGGGTCCCAAGCGAGACTGTTTCGAGATCTTTTGCAGATGGACAAAGTGCACACGTTTCTAACCCAAGCTCTATGGTGGAAAAATCTTCAAATGCACAAATATCTACGTCACTTAGGGTGGATGCCGGGACCAACGAGAACGAGGAGGACCATGAGTCAGACGACTCTCCTCCGCCGCCTCTTGAGCTCTTGCCCTCCGTTCGTGCTCGGACAACGACGACGATGAGCAAATCGATGGGACGGGCAAATGCAATCGCACCTACAACACTTTCCACAACCATTTCTGATGATGATGTGGATGCCTTACTCAGAAGTGATGACGAGGGTAGCGAATGCTCTTCGCTTTCATCTGCATCATTCTCTATCCTTGACGACTAAATATTTCCCTTTTATTTCTCTTCGTTATTTTTTTTTCCTCCAATGAGCATAAGAAAGAACGCTTCTCATGCCGAGGTCTTGGCTGAGGTTGGTTTAATATGCTTCAGTGCGACGCCCGTTTCGCGTTCACCGTGATCAAATTGAACATCTGCACTTCCATTGCGTCCATCAACACGAAGTATCGAGCCTGCAAAGTACTGGTCGTCGACATCTGAACGTGCAAAGACGCGTCGACCGCGCGACAGACTGGCAACCGAAACATCGGCTGGAAGCGCCTCCAAGGTCGAGGAAGCCACGTGCTTGCGAATTATATTTTGAAAGCGCACGTCCACATGATCGGGATCTGATAGTGCAAAGCGAATGACAATGCCGCGCTGCTGCGTTGCCTTATCAATGACAACAGTATTCTCGCAGATCATGGGACGCCCGCCTGCCACTTGGAGCTGGGAGCGCCGCACATTATCAAGAATCTTGCCAACCTGCCCGTTGCTCTCAAGGCAAATCTCGTAGGTGCCAGCACTGCGTCCTGGACCAACAACAGTGCCTATTTTGCCCGTATGAGGCGCCATCTTCAAGACGACCTTGGTGTCCGCAGTGATAGAAGCATTCGAAGATGATGTGCTTCCCTTCTCCCCTGCTGCAGTCGACACCGTTCCAAGAGTCCTGGCATTGTCCCGAGGAGCTAGTGAAAATCTACCTTTGACTACGTCAAGTAGAAAGGCTTTAAACTTGCGCTTTGTCAGTCTCGAAAAACTGTACACCTCGCTGTCTGTCAGGCAATGGCCAAGACCCAGAGCAGCGAGGACATCCGTGACGTCGCGTCGACTGAGTAAGCCCCGAGAGGTCACACGTGCGCAAGCATCATCCACATCCTCCCTACTCAGTTTTACACGAAGGTTGTACTTTTCGAGCTTGTCGCGAAGCAAGTCGAGGTCAATCTGCGTTGCCTTCGTGATGGTCTTTCCTTGACCATACCTTACTCTCTTTGGCGTCTCCTCCGCGACGGGATGGACGCGAACATCGATTGCCTCCAAGAATTCGTGGTAACTCAGTTGCCCATCTTGATTCACATCATAGTGCCGGAGCAGCGATCCGGTATCAACCTTGGCGAGATCCACGCCAAGGCTCTTGAAGACGGCCTCCAGTTCGGACTGATCGAGCGTTCCGTTTCGCTGCGTATCGAAACTCTCAAACACCTGCACCAAATTGCGATGACCCGTTGGTGTCCGGATATACTCCTGAATTACCTCGCGCAAGTATCGTTCCGTTTCTTCGCGCGCCTTTTCACGAGCTTCATCGTCGGCGTCGCTCATGGCCCCAGCCTTGCCGGAACCCCCAGATTCACCTAGTGCTGCAGTTGCATAAATGACTTCGCAAAGGTCTGCAAAAGCGAAAAGATCGACATCGCCAGATGCAGCCTGCACGAGCGCACGACACAAGTTGCGGATTTCGTCCTGACTGAGCCCGAAATTGAGTTCAAGAAGAACACGCTCCAGTTGCGTTGAAGAAGAAAACCCTAGCTTGGCAGATGTGCGCTCACTCAACCATGCGCCGCTTGTGACACGCACCCCTCGAGAAACCGCCGCGATGACCATGGCACGAAATTTGCGGTACGCGCTCACTCCAATCGCGTCTCGTAGCCAGCGAACAAAGGCCGCTGAGCCTTCGCGCCGCACGAACGTAATCGCCTCGACAGCCTCCACGCGAAGACGCGCACGGTGTGACATAACATACGAGCGGCAGAAGCGTGAGTACATGTGATCCTCCTCCAAATATTCGTAGACGCGCGGACTGATACCAAAAAGTTTGGCAAGTTCCGAACACTGGATGGTGCTGCCGTTGGGTTCTGCACTTTGCGCCCCGAAAAGATGGTCCATCTCAAAGGATGTCGGCCGCAGCTTGAGAGCGCGGAAAAATCGCTCAAGGTCCACGCGGTCCAGTGTAAGCGGCTCACCAGGCTCTTGCAGCGAGAGCAGCCACCACAACGCCTCATGTTTTGACTCTGCGCGACTTTCGTCCTTGCAAAGATCCTTGATCGCCGAGACAACCTTGTGGGAGAGACGACCAAGACCGGAGATGCCATCGCTGTCCATTTTGGTATTCTGAAGGTACTCCCGGAGATGATGCTCGTGCTTGGAGAACTGCTGCTGATCAAATTCTTCGAGAGACATGCCCAAAAGCCGTACAAAGTCCTCGCACACGGATCGATCGCCACGGTGGTCTGCCATGGACGCGAAATGAACTTCGAGACGCTTCCACTCGGGTCGCTCGAGAACAAAACCTTGCTTGCGCAAAACAGAAGTCATGGTCAAACCGCGAGGCCGGTACAAAAGAAGCTCGAGCAAGTCTGTTCCACATCGTTTGAGCACTGCAAAATAGCGACGTAGCTTTGCGCATAAATCCTGCCCAAGCTCGTCGATCATAACATGAATAGCAGGTTGCGTCGAGGCAAGGGCTGTATCGCGCGCAACGATACGATGTCGAACCCCGGCGAGGAACATCTTGAAATCTGTCAAATCCACAGCGCCATCGTTGTCGAGATCCATCTCGCGCATAATCATACCAGCGCGTCGTGCATCGATCGAGTACTTGCACAATGTGGCGGAGAGCTCCTCTAAGGAAACGAGACCGTCGCAGTCGCGATCCATGGCACGAAAGGTAGTCATAACCTCGGCACCGTTTCGAGTGTTGAGAAGCATCAATTTACGCCATTCCTCGATAACTTGAGCATGTCTTTCGAAGGTCTTGCCACTCGCGGGCTGGCCCCCCTGCCCTTCAATGTGCGAGCTTTCGCATCCAGAGCCCGTCCAAACCTCAGCAACTTGCGCTGCGCGCAGCTGTTGACGTTTCTGAATAGCGATTGAGCGCTGCGCAATGCGACGACGCGCAAGGGCCTGGATTCGTGTGGCGGCATCGATTTCCTTTCGCAATTTGCGTTCCATCGGACCTAGAAGCCGTCCATCTTTATCCATCCTCTCATCGTGCGCGCTGTTTCGCCGAGTGCTCTGGACTTGAGTGGTCAACTGAACAGAAGCGTTTGTAATCTTCTGAACAAGAAGAACCTCAACGACGACAGCAAACTCGCGATAGTCCACCTTGCCGTCGCTGTCTGCAAATGTTCGCGTCAGCGCAGAGTACTGATCTGCACTCGCACGAGCACCCAAACGCGTCAGGCACCGCGTGAAGACGTCCTCTTGCAAGATGCCAAGGGACATGGTATCCAAGTCGGCAAGGCGCTCCCACAGCTCCCCAAGACGAGTTTCCAAGGCGCTCTCCAAGATACGGAGCACCCCCGCAGACTCCAACGAAGCTTTGTAAAATGCGAGCGGACGCTTGAGCTGCCGTTGGCCGATCTGTATGCCGTGCGGCAGCGCGAAGCGAACAAAGTCCTCATATGTCACAAAACCGTCACGGCGTTCGCTCATGCGATCAATGAATTCGAGCACTTCGTTTTCGCTCGGCTTGAAGCCAAGGTCGTGAAGCGCCTCGAGAAAATCACTTGCTTCAAGCTGGCCCGTGCGATTTTTGTCAAGACGGTCAAACTGGATGCGGAGCTCTTTTCCATCCGGTCGAGACTGTGCCGCGTCGCGAAGAACCTGTTTGTACCTATCGCATATTGCGTCGACATAGGAATGAGAGCCTATTACGTTGCTGTTCTGACTTGCGTCAGAACTTGCATCGCGTTCTGCGTCAAGACGTCGGAGGAGACCCACCGGAACATTGTGCATCGTGTCTCCGTTGCTCAGCATGACATCATAGCGCAGTCCAAATTCAAGTGCCCGACGAACACGACCAGTAATACCGACTGCTGCGCTTTCTGTGCTCTTAATAATTTGCACGGGAGTCCCATGTGGCATGGCTCCCGTCGATGCGCGAGTATGCACGTTCCCGGATTTGCTTTCAGTTTCTCCAGACGCTCGAGGCGATTCCTGCTGCCGATGGTCCTGCGCAGCATGCTGCTGAGATGGGTGCGGTCTCACGTCCCGGATGTCCATATGAGCGACCGCTCGACCGCTGTCGAAGGCTACATCGGCAGTGAACGATGATTTGTGCAGCGCAACAATGACACCAGGCTGGTAGTCACCCTGTCCCAGGCCGGAGTGTGGACGCGCGAAGATGCGATCGCCAACGCAGAGAGATGCAAAGATGTCGCGGCGTTTTCGTGAGCGTTTTGCGAGCCTTTTGGACTGCGATCCCGGATGATGACGATGCGAGGTTGAAGGGGCCTTTCCAAAGCTCGAGATTCGCACTTGATGTTCAAGCACACCATGCACGACTTTGCCACCGTTGTTTGGTGCGATGGTGAACTTTCCGTCGTGCGGGCTCACGCTGACGATTTTCCCTTGCTTCCACTTGGATTCTGACGATGAACCCGGGACTTGAAAGTCCACGGGCGTACCAGGAGCCAGCCGTTGCAACTTGGCGGGGGCATGAGGATAAAATCCGTGCTCTTGATTATCGGTGGCATCTCTCGACAATACAGAGGATGACTGAGACGAGGTGTCCAAAAGTGAGTCGACGCGGTGGAAAGAGCACGCAGTCTTTCCAATCTGTCCAAGAAGTCGCGCCATGATCGGATTCGACTCCACGTCCGGACGCGGATGAGCCCATGTGTGCACAACTATGCTTGGTGTGATCTCGTCCGTCCCATCGGCGGCTTCAACCAGACGAAGAAGTGTTTCCGCTGCTTGAAGAACAGCTTTACTCGACAATGATGCTCGAGATAACGAAACTTGCACAAGACCGCTCGCTCGTTCTTCATCACTTCCCCATAAGGCATGAAGATCAACCTCGTCTTTGATGACGTGCGTCACGATCGTGCAACCACGCAGACTTGTCTCGATGCGGGCAATCGCATTTCGAAAGGCAAGTTCGCGCGATCCGCAAACGAGAGCAACTCGCTGGTGGAAAGCCGTTTCAGCAAGTAGCACATATTCGGAATGCGCGAACGAACTTGTCGACGATGTGCCCTGGGCTGTGGCATCAATAGGGAGCTGGATCAATACGCGTGCGAGAAGTATCGGCCCAGCCCAGACTTCAACATGGCCCTGAGCACATGAGCCCGGCGGCGAGGCCGAGCGCGAAGCATTTTTGAGCTTGCTCTCACTTTCCCCTTCAAGGTCAAAGCTAAGATCATGCTGCTGACGGAGCCAGCATATTGACTGCCGTTGAGGATTAGCACTCCAAGTTCCTCCTTGAAAATGAATGCAGACCTCGAGATTGATGCCTGCGTGAAGGCCGTGATGCGCCTTTTTGGCCAAAGCTTGCGGGACCGCAAGGGGTTCTCCTTCTGGCGTTTTCAGCTGTTCGAGCAAGAAGGAAGCCACAGACAATTTGACTTTTAGACGATGACAAGCGCCACCGGCACGTCGAGCTTGCCCACTTACGGTCAAAACTGGACGATCACCGTGGCTCTGAAGTGCTTCGATGCGATCTCTTTCTTCACTGGCTGCGCTGAGTCGTGCAGATGGGAGTGCAACTGCAAAGCTGCGAGGAGTGGGAGCATGGCTTCGTCCCTGATCGATGCTCGTACCTTTAGAGGTCGCATCTCCACGAGCCTTTACTGTATTCGCATTCTCGGGCGGATTTTTTTGCAAGAAGAGGCGAACGATTCTCTTGCGATGTATCGTCGAGATGACCAGCTCATAGAACTCATTGGCAATGTCTTCATTGTCAACGCGTGCATGGCGCGCGTGCGTGGCAATTGCGAGGCGCAAAAGCTGTTTGCCATTGAGCTGGAGTGCATCAGGATAGGACCCAGTAATAAGAGTTATAAATCGAGACACGTCTTCGCTGCTCCATTGGGTTGCCCAATGCGTTTCAAAGTTTTCTGTGCGATGCCAATATTCTGCGGCAATTTGCAACTGATCGTGCAATAATGCACGACGCTGGCCTTGTGGAGGCTTCGATGCTTTGGCGGTGGCAAAAGATCGGCCTTCAAGATGTTGTCCATTCACGCAGAGGTCCGTCGCATTCGATTGTGAAGCTCGACTCATCGTAGGCGTGCGTCCAGGAACGCAGGCGCAGCTCTCTGCGCGTTCATGACAATGGCATGGATACTGTGAGGCCAATCTGGACATTTTCGAGAGCGGAGTTTCACACCTTCTCCTTGGCAGGCGAGCGCTTGCTCTCGTACGCGCGCGCGGTTGTCCGTCGTGGCTTGAAAGCAGGCGCGCGCAAAAGAGATTGGCTGTTGACGCTGCTTACGAGAATCTGCGTGTCCACCACCACCACTATCACTATCGCTACAACTACCACCGCCACCACCTTTCGGCGGATTCGCTTTCCTTTTCATTCCTTTTCTTCTCCTACTAACTTTGGTCACACGCACGTGCGCAACCCGAAAGTTAAAACGGATCTATTCATTTCGTAATTTTGGCCTTTGAAATTCTTCGAAAGCTCGGCGCGAATACGAATGCGATTGTTAGACAGAAAAAAATAAACAAAAGGAGAAGAAAGAGAGGAGAAGAGAAAATAGGCATCTGTTATTGATTTTAAACAAAAAGTGTTTTGGCGAAACCTGTAGGTTCAAGACTCGGAGCCCCGCCCGGGCCGGGCTTGCCATGATTGTTAGTACGTATGATCAATAGGTATTGGAGACATGAATGTTTCCCGAAAAGGTCAAGAAAGAGAGGAAAGGAGAAAGTAAAACGAGAGGGACGAGTGGAATTGGAATGTGGCGATGGACACCGATAACTGGCCGCGCATGGACGCAAGCAACTGCAAACCCAAGCAATGCGTATGTGGCTTTGCCGCTCTTGATCTTCAGTCCAGTTCAGTCTATCAGGACACCGTTGCGTTGGCCATCTCCTCCTCATCGAGATGGGCAACCACAGCAACTGGTGCGCCAGATGCCCTTCGACCGCTTAAACGCTGGCTAAGACGCTGACTGAGACGCGAGCTTCGGCGCTGACTCCCTGAATGAGAACGATGACCCTCAGAGCGTGCCAAACTGAGGCGCTGGCTGAGGCGCTGGCTGAGACGCTTGACAGCGCCAGAAAGAGCATCCGAGGCAGTTTCGGGATTGGACTCCAGGTGACGCTGCATTTCAGCCTCCTCGGCAAGCTGGCGAAAATGCGCCAAATGCGTGGACGGCATGCCGAGGGCTTGAAGTACCTCGTCAGGCTTAGCGAGGCAAGATTCAAGCGAAAGAATGTCAGCCTTGAAGAATGCCACGATGATTTTTCGCGAGAGCCCGAGCTTGTCAATGATGATACTCTTCACATTGGACTCCAAAGCGAATCGGACGAAGCTGGCAGTTTTCTCTTGACTGTACTTTTCAGCCAGCGACAGAGCGGAGAGCCGATTTTGCCCCGTCGTGGTATGCCCGAGATCAGCACCATATTCGTAGCAGGCAAAAATGCACTCGTGCAGGCCCTCGAGAGAATTGTCATCTTCAATGGGACCTTGGCATGCCAGCATGAGAGGCGTCCAGCTGTCGCTTGTAAGGAGGTGCACGTTGGCGCCAGCCTCGAGGAGCGCAATTGCAAGGGCAGACTGGGCATAGGCGCACGCAAAGTGTAGCGCGGTCCAGCCATCCTCTTCTTGCACATCGAGGTTGGCGTGGGGCTGAGCAACAATGAGATGGGCAATTTCCGACTCTTGGTTGCGGCTCGCCATCATGAGGGCGGTCCAGCCGTTGCTGTTTTGCAGGTCGACATCTCCGCCCTCGAGAATGATGCGTTTGGCAATCGATGTCTGGCCATTGCGGCAAGCAATAATGAGAGGGGTCCAGCCATCTTGATTCTTCACGTTGACTGCAACTTTGTGATCGAGGAGCAAATTGGCGATCTCGGGCTGGTCATAGCGCGTTGCGAAATGGATGGGTCGCCAAGCGTCCACATTAGCAGACTCAAGGTCGCAGCCAAGCCCGATGAGCTGCGTCGAGACCGCCGTGTGGCCATAGCGGATGGAGAACGAAAGCGCGGTCCAGTCGTCGCAGTTTTTGTGATTGAAATCTGTCACACCGCTCCTCACAAGAGAATTGAGAATGAGCAAGGCTGTGTCCTGTTGCGCGTAGCGTAGCGCAAGGTGCAGCGGGTTCCATTTGTCTTGGTTGACGCCAGAGAGATTGACGCCCCGCTCAATCAGAAGTGGAACAATGTTGTGCTGATCGTGACGAAGGCAAAACATGAGCAGGCTCCAGCGATCATCATTGATCGGATTCAAGTCGGCACCATTGTTAATCATGGCGCGCAACGTATTGTCGTTTTGGTGGTATCGCGCTGCAAACATGCACGCCGTCCAGCCGAATTGATTTTGGCTGTTGAGGTTCGCGCCTCGTTCAATCAGAAGCATGGCAAGATCATGGAGGCTCTCGCGACATGCCAGCATGAGCGGCGTCATTTCAAACTTGCCCTGCAGATCGATGTCGGCGCCGTGCGTCACAACTAAGGCGCGTGCGACTGACAAATGACGATGCGTGATGGCGATCGTGAGCGCTGTGTTATTGCCTTTGTCAAGTGCATCGACCTCTACGCCGAGGCCAATGAGGGTGTTGCAGATGGTGAGCTTGTTGAGACGCGCCGCTGCAATGAGCAGCGTCTCTTCATTGTTGCCGACGCGTGACTGCACGCCAGTGACATTCGTCTCGAGGGCTGCAATCAGAGATAACTCGTCTCCAGCATCGATCATCTCTTCGAGAGTCGCGGCATCTCGCTTTCGCGAGAGGATGCGGCCTCTCGCGCGCTCCATTTCTTATGAACCCTCTTCACGCGTGTGCCGCCTAGGTGCGGTTCGCAAAGCGAACAGAAGGTAGAGAGAGATGGATAGAGAGAGAGAGAGAGAGAAGGGGTTGTGGTCCTGGCGCGCGTCGTGGGGGGGCGCAAGTGACGTCAAGCCCGAGTCGTGGGGCTGGCGGCGAGCAAGCGAGCGGGCCTGCAAGCGCGAGCTCCGGGGCCCCAGCGCGCGTCGCAGATGTTTCCCTCTTCCCTCGCCGCCCTTGTTTTCGATCTCTCACGCGCGGCCGCTCCTCGCGGGCGTACCTCGAGCACGCCTTGAGCTGCACGCGCCTAACGATGAGTGAGCAAATTAAAACAGACAAAGACCGACCGACTGACTAGACTTTCGGGCGAGGGGCCGCGCGCGCGCAGACCACGGGAAGCTCTACTCGCCGTTCGCGCTCCCTCTCGCTTCGCCTCGCCAAGGCGCTGCACCGCGCCTCGCCAGGCCTGCAGCAAGTCGGGTTTGAGTGCGCGGCACGTGCATGCGCGACGCGCACCCAATTTTTTGGGTGCCTTAAAAGCTCCCGAAAAACCTGCAAATTTTGGGGGAAGCTAACCCCCCTCTTTGCTTCGGCGGCTACAAGAGGACAAGGGGGCAGGCTAGGAGAAACCGCAGCTCGCTTGGGGTTCTCAAGGGATCGCCGCATTATCCTAGCGAGCGACCTGCGGCTTGCGAGTTGCATTGATTCTTTGGAGAGCGCCATCGTCGCGTCGGGAGCGTGAACGCGGAAAGCCTCTGGATCCAGGTATCGCCCCCCTTGAAGCGAAGAAGATTTTTCGTGCCAGAAAAGAAACAGATGAACAGGAGCAGGAAAGAGGGCGAAGCAGGTTTCAAAGAGAACCACGGACGTCGCGGAGCGTCTGCGCGCGAGATGCGGCGCACTGAGGCCAGGGTGATCGGAAGTGGTGACAGAGGCGAACAAAGGCACGAGGTGTTTGCCAGCGACTCCATCATGGTTAGTGCGGATGCAAGGTCGTGCGCCCGCGCCTGTGCAGATCTCGTGCCTCAGGTCGAGGTGAGTCTGTTCAAAATTTGAAAAATATTGTA
This sequence comes from Aurantiochytrium sp. KH105, assembly GCA_003116975.1. Taxonomy (NCBI): domain Eukaryota; class Bigyra; order Thraustochytrida; family Thraustochytriidae; genus Aurantiochytrium; species Aurantiochytrium sp. KH105. The sequence goes on along the minus strand of BGKB01000021.1, from coordinate 312,585 downwards.
TCGAGATGATGGTTGGGACTAACATCTATGTATGGCGTGAGGATTCTCATTAGGCCATGGTAAACACACACCTTCTTGAGATTCAATCCCAGGTTCAATCGCAGTTGGGCCCCTTGTTGGAGCGCATCGTTCAGGACGTGGGCAATGCGGAGCGAGATATCGCTGCCGCGCAAGCTCTCTGTCCAGAACTAGCGCGACTCGACGCTTTCCTGGACAAGGTAACAAACATGCGACGCGCAATGATGCAAGACAGTTCTGACGAGTGAAGAAAGTACTCACCTTCGTGCCAAGAGTCCACCCGCAATGAGACCTGTTTGATCAGTCTCTCTCGAGACTACTCCCTCTCCCCAGGATTTTTCGATGATCGCTTGCTCCCACTCAGCAGCTAGGCCTTTTTTATTTCAAACGAGCGCGAGACCGAGTGAGCTGCGAAGATCGTGATTCGCGGTCGCAATTTGCAGATCGCTGAAAAGTCAATCCGCGCATTGCGCCGACGAGAACTTCCATTTCTTCCTACGTCCCTGTCTTTAAGAAAATTGAAAAAGCAATGATGTCTCTGATCAATAAGATGTCCCGTTTTTGATCAAAGCTGTCGCTTGACGAGATTTTGAAGCGCGCTGCCCTTTTGCATAAGTTCGTCAAAAGAACCTTGCTCGGCAATCCGGCCCTGTTCGAGTACCGCGATCGTATCGGCGGCGCGCATGCTATATGAATTCGCATCGTTAGTCTCTTGCCCTTTTTCACTTTCCCCATCTCTAGCTCTGCCTCTGACTCGGTCTCAATGCGTGGCGTCGACATTCTCATCTGTCGGTCGCCATATTTCGAAAGCAAGAAAAACTTACGTGCTCAATCTGTGTGCGATGCTTACAACAGAGCGACCCTTCATCATCTCCTCAATGGCTTGTTGAACTTGAAACTCGCTTTCTGCGTCAAGAGCAGAGGTGGCCTCATCGAGAATGACAATGGGCGGATCCTTGAGAATGGCTCGTGCAATCGCCACGCGCTGCTTCTGACCGCCAGACAGCTGCACGCCACGCTCCCCAACGCGTGTGTTGAATCCATTGGGAAATCCCTCGATGAAGTCAAGAGCGCGCGCGGCGCGCGCCGCGTTGTACACCTGGTCCATGGAGGCGTCCATGTTACCGTAGCGAATATTTTCCTCAATCGTGCCCGAAAAAAGAACAGGCTCTTGGGCAACAACGCCAATGTGCTTTCGGAGCCAGTGCGGGTCGATGCGCCGGATGTCCACGCCGTCAATAAGGACGACGCCTTGCTGCGGGTCATACATGCGCATCAGCATTGCACCAATCGTGCTCTTACCGCTGCCGCTCGAACCGACAAGGGCCATCATCGAACCGCGTTCAAGCCTCAAGTTGAGATTTTGAAGAATGGGCGACTCCGATCGCAGCGGATAAGCGAACGAGACGTCGCGCAGCTCAATCTCGCCCTTGATGGGTGGCGTTTCGAGTGTGGCACCAATTTGATCTGCAAGCTCGTCGTAACCGGAACGAGCGAGAACACTTGTGCCTGGCGGAGTAATGTGACGGTCCCTCTCTTCTTGCACAATGCCAAAAAAGTCGGCACCGATTGGGTGTTTCTTTTGCGACGGGTCCTCGTCAGCGTCCAGTAACGAGTAGATCGAGTGCAGGACCGAGGGCGGGAGCGTGCTCGGGTCTGTCGTCGCGCCAGCGCGGCTAGCGCGCGCCGATGTGATGGACGAGGGCATTTGCGGTACGCGATCAATAATACCAAAAATGCGCGACGAAGCACCAACACCGCGCATGAGATCCGAGTACACGGACGACAAGTTGGTAATGTTGAAACCCACATAAAGACTATACATGAGAAACGAGGTAAGCGCACCTGCAGTGAGCTGGCCGCTCATAACCTGAGAGCCACCAAAGGTGAGAACTGCGACGAGACTGAAGTTAGCCGCAAGGTGCACAGAGCCGTCGAACCAGGCGGACGCTAGGCCGACCTCGCAGGCACGGCGATAGGCCGTGTCGATGCGTGCGTTGTATTTGGCCACTTCGAGAGGTTCGCTAGCGAACTGCCGCACAGTGCGAATATTGGCAATGACTTCTTCGGCCACCGTCGAGGTCTCCGCAAGAGCGTCTTGGACCTTGGCCTGGCGACCCTTGAGGTAGCGACCAAAGTAGCGAGCCGCCAAACCCACGGGGGGAATGACACTAAGAGATACCAGTGCGAGCGTGGGTGAAGTGTAAAATAGCATCATCGTTCCGCCAACGACCATAAAGGAGCTCCGCAAGCCGGAAACCAAATTCCCTGTCACCGACTTTTGCACTAGTTGCGTATCGGTGGACAGCCGGTTGATGAGTTCGCCCGTACGGCTGCGGTCAAAGAAATGAAGGTCCTGCGCAAGGATGCTTGCAAAGAGTTGCTTTCTGAACCGCGCGATGAGACGCTCTCCTGCAACGTTGAGCATCGCCGTACGACCGACAATGAGAGCGCCCTGGAAGATGAATAGACCTGTGAGCGTACCGGCAACAAGCGTTGGCGAAAGCCCCGTGGAGTCACTTAAGGAAAGGTCAAGGATGCGGCCAATTGCTGCAGGAAAGACGAGTGAAATTGAGCTCGTTATCACTTGCGTTCCCATCGAGGCGCCGATGAGCCGCGACTCGGGCGCAGCCATGCCGAGGATGCGGCGTAATGCCGCCATGTTTTGCTCTCTCTCCTTTTCGTTATCTTTTGCTCCTTCTGTCGTTTTTGGATCGGATGCGGCGTCCTTGTCCTTGTCCTTGGTTGGCGTGGTCCGCGATGTCGAAGCTGCTCGAGCACCGAGGAGATTCCATGACGAGGTCGGATTTCTCACCAAAGGCATACCGTATGGGCGTAGAGATTGAGTCCTGTTCCAAAGACCACACGTCCTTGCAGCTGCCCCCCCGGCCATAGATCTCCATGGCGTCGCTGGCTCTGCTGTCCATTTCGTCGCCGCTGTCCTCCTCGTCGTCCTCCTCGTCGTCGTCGTCGGCGCCGCCCGCGACGTCGTGACGACGGAGGCTTTTCTGGACGCCAGTCGCGTCGCCGTCACGGGGAGGTTGGTGCGCATCGTGGCGGGAGGCCTTCGTCCGCGCCGCGCCCGGCCTTCGTCCGCGCGCGCGCGCGCTTGGACCGTTTGCGCGGGGGCCGCACGTCTCGGAATAATGAACATGCCCTGACCCGCCCCTGCCTGGCCGTCACCACGCGCCAAGATGGAGCACATCACCAGGACAGGAAGGGGAGGAAGGGAGATAGAGGCGAAGGGGGGTCAAGGGCGGATTTCCCCGCGTTCCCCGAGACTCGTGAGCAGCCTGCCTGCGGTGGCGAGGAGGCGAGATTGCGGCGGCCTGCGTGGTTCGGGGTTGCTCTTCGCGTATCGCGGTGCGTCGCGCGAGCAAGGAGTGGCTACGATACGTAGATTCATTGCGAGATGAATCGGGGCGGAGGTTTGGCAAGGGCGTCCCGGGCGACGATGTCGGCGCTGCTGTTAGAGAGTAACATTGGGCTGCTCCCGACCCAAGCCTGGCGCTAGTCTGGATCTTCTTGCATAGGAGCGGAGGCTTGCAGCCGCCGTGCTACTGGTATTCGGAAGTGAGCAGGCCATCGTAAGCTCGCAGGTCTACAGTCTTGCTTGGGAAATACGGCGACCCTACCTGTTCCCCGCGTCGCAGAAGGGCCCAATTTCGCAGGTCCAGCCTAAGAAAGGCAATCTGTTTCTGGCAGACACGCCAAGACCGATGGTGGCCAAGACATGATTTGTCAGGAAAAGTCAAGTGAAGGAAGCCAGCAGAGCGCATTGCGGCGGTGACCTCCAAAGCCATCGCGCTTGAGGTGATTGATTGAAGGATAGACCTCCCTCACACTAACACAGCACTCACTGTCAAACCACGTAGTGATTTGATTCTGTTTCTCACCCGACAAGGTATTGATCATGTCCGCATGTCACGAAAAGGGCAAGGGAGTCGCAGAAAATCAAAAACCAATCACAGCGGACCGCGCTCTCGGATTTTCATGACACATACTAACAGCGTGAAGAGAGGGAGTAAGTTTACGAGCCACCTTAATCTTACATTTTAAGCTTACATTTTAAGGTGGGTAAAGGAGAGCTCTTTGAGAGCGGCGTGGCACTCTCGAGAGCGAGACGGGATGGGAAAGCGAAGTAAGCGGAACAAGCGGAGCAGCAAGGAGCGGGGCGATCCAAAGCAAAACCAAAACCAAAACTGCCCAGGACACAACCAGAAGAACATCGGACACAAGGACAAGGATGGCTCCGTCCAGCGTCACCACGGCTACACACGCGCTTGATTTGGTCATGAGCGGCACAGCGCCTCGAATGCCCACGCGTACCTATCGGAAGAAACACGCGGACCTCATTGCTGAAGCTACTGAGACGGGCCTCGCCGCTGCGAACGCCTACATTGACAACAAGTGCGGTGCACGCGAGCGCTTTCATAACGCTCTATTGGAATGTATGCTTGGCGTCCTCGGGAACGATGGCATGAACTTGATGGCAGAGGATGCAGCAGAGACCATGCTTTGTCGACTTTACTGTGCAGCGATCGACCGCGCGGGTCTCCTTCTCTGGGCTGAAAATGATGGTGCCCACCAACGAAAAATAGAGCCTGTAGCCGCACTCCCAGACCTGCAGCGCGCACGTATCGCATACTCCTTCGTAGATATGCTGGCGACCCACAACAAAGACGAAAGATACAAGACTCCGCTCACGGAGATGCAAAGCGCAATGGTGCAAACAGCCTCTGTTTTCACAACTATCAAGGACCTTCCAGTATAGTGTAGCTGCAGGTGAAAAGCAAAGACGAAAGATACAAGACTCCGCTAACGGAGATGCAAAGCACAATGGTGCAAACAGCCTCTGTTTTCTCAACTATTAAAGACCTTCCAGTATAGTAAAGGTGGAAACAAAATCACACCAGACTTTGCTGATAACAGTAAGATATATTCTCAGGAAAGTAGTCCTGCTTGGGGCCACGTTGCCAAACTAATCGCTACTTGGAGCTCTAGCTATCTATAGAGCTCGCTATACCCAGGAGGAGCCGGCAAGATGCAAATCAATTAAAGTTCAAGGAGCGGACGCACTATTTTAGATCTTGATGTCATGCGATCGGTGGATAAATCTGGGTGAATACCTACAACATCAGTCAACGTGCAAGGTGTCAGCGAGACCGACATGCTCTCCTTCTCTACAGTAGTACTGTATACTACAGCCTCTTCTACAAAGGCTATGATACCGTATAAAATAGCACGCTCAGCCCAGCAAGATAAGATCCGGTGCTTTTTCTTCTAAGAATTCCAAAGAGCCGTGTCGATCTCAGCGTCGAGCGTCGGCGCTCAGCTCTCCGCCCTGGCAGCAGTTGCAGCTGCAAATCATGATGGCGACTCGCCAGGCGGTTCCTTTCGCCGCCGGGCCGGATCATCGCACACGCGCCCAGACTCATTGAGTCAGGAACTCGGAGAAGCTCAAGGTTTCCGCCAATGATCGTGAGGTCCTCCCTTCCTTTGTGTCCTGGAGCCCGTCGTGGCGTGGCCGCTATCTCCCGCCGCAAATGATCCGCGGCGGTCCTCCGTGCAGTGCAGTGCAGTGCAGAGGCACAGTGGAATGCAGTGGAGCCGAGTGCAGCCACCTGCCACCGAGGAACTTGAAGGATTGATCACCTGGCTGCAGTGTCTGATGGTAGTACAGCAGTCTTGATGAGAGAGAGTCACTGCACGGGCACGTTGGCCAGGACGGTCGGCGAATCCGAGTTTGTTCTGCGCGTTCACAACTTACGAGGTTCCCTTGGAGAGAGCTTTTGGAGCGAGGAGCCCGACGCCCTGGTCGACATGGTCTGCCATGAACAGCGCCAATGCTCGCGGCCGCGCCAGAAGGGAGGGAGGGACCGGAGAAGCGCCAAATGTACTAACTAGCCTTGCCGGCCCCGATTCGACTCGTGTGCCCGAGCCTTGCCGCCCTTTGAGCACGCGTGTCCTTTTTCGCTTCCGCATTCCATCTCGCCTCCGCACGGCATGCGCACCCATCTCTGCCTCGAGCAGAGCCTCGGCGGCGCAGCGCTCGCTCCCACCGAGCGGCTTGCGGTAGCGATTTTTTCACCTCTGCAGCGCTCGGCGGGCGTGGCGAGCGCCGCGCGCAAGAAGACCTCGCCAACTCGAGGGCGGAGGAGCCGCGCCCTCGGCCGAGCCGTGTAGAGGTCCGTCTCCGAGGCCGCGAGAGCATCACGGCATCATCGTCATGTTCATCATCGGGGCGGATGGAGGGACGGAGGGATGCATGGATGCATGAAATGAATGAACGAATGAATGAATGATCGAGCTCACGAGCGAGACACGACCCAAACCTCCGTGACCGCTCCCGGCGTGGCGTGCCGATCAATCGATCGATCGATCGATCGAGCATGATCGATCACCCGCATCGCTCTCGCCAGCACCAAAATTCGCCGCGGCAAGCGCCCTCTGCGCTGCGCTGCGCGTCGCTCCGCTGCAGCGCGGTCTAGCGTTGCGTGGCAGTCACAGCAGTCTCTGGCGCGGTGCTTGCTTCTGTGGCTGCTTGCAGTTGTGTTGCTTGCTCTGGCGGCAGAGACTCGCGAGCGACTGGGACGCGCGCGAAGCGTCCCACCGGTGAGCCTCAAGCGCGGTCCGGGCAGAGAGGTCCCGGGTTCTGCGCGGAAGGGGAGCAGCTGCAGGAGCTGTCTGTAGCTGCAGCCGCTGCTGGCGGCGCTGCAGGACTGCGAGGGCGCGGAGCCCGGGCGGAGAAAGCAAATCGGAAACGAGCGAAGGCAAAGCTCGACATCGAAGAAGAAGGCAAGGCAAGGCAAGGCAAGACAAGAGAAGGCAAGATGGGTCACGCAGAGGAGAGCGAGAAGGTGCTGACGTCGGGCGCTGGCGTGCCGCTGCCCTCGGACCAGTATACCAAGTCGGCCGGCAAGTATGGCCCTCTGCTGATGGAGGATTTCGCGTACCTCGAGAAGAGCGCGCACTTCAACCGCGAGCGCATCCCGGAGCGTGTGGTGCACGCCGTTGGCGCTGGCGCGCACGGCACCTTCAAGGTCACCGATGATATCTCGCACCTCTCGTGCGCCAAGATCTTCGGCGAGGTCGGCAAGGAAACCCCCCTCTTTGCCCGCTTCTCCACGGTCGCCCGCAGCAAGGGCGGTGGCGACATCTACCGCGACGTGCGCGGCTTCGCCGTAAACTTTGACACCGAAGACGGCGTCTGGTCGATGGTGGGCAACATGACGCCTATCTTCTTCGTGCGCGACCCGATTCGCTTCATGGACTTCATCCACAGCCAAAAGGAGCACCCGGAAAAGTACTGGCGCCAGGACTCGATGTGGTGGGACTTCTGGAGCCATACCCCGGAGAGCGTGCACCAGGTCCTCCTGCTTATGAGCGACATGGGCGCGCCCATGGGCTGGCGCCACCACAATGGATACGGCTCGCACACGTTCAGCCTCATCAACGACAAGGGTGAGCACGTTTGGTGCAAGTTCCACTTCAAGACCGAGCAGGGCCGCAAGTTCTTCACCGAGGAGCAGTGGCAGCGCCTCGAGGGCGTCGAGCCCCGCTGGGCCACCAAGGATCTCTTCCAGGCCATCGACGACGGCAACTTCCCCAAGTGGACCATGTACATCCAGACCATGACGGACGAACAGGCCAAGAACTTCAAGTGGAACCCCTTTGACCTCACCAAGGTCTGGCCGCACAAGGACTTTCCCCTGCAAAAGGTCGGTGTCATGGAGCTCAACCGCAACCCGGACAACTACTACGCCGAGGTCGAGCAGTCCGCCTTTGCGCCGCACAACGTCGTGCCTGGCATTGGTCTTTCCCCGGACCCGATGCTCCAGGCCCGCGTGCACTCGTATGCGGACGCCCACCGCTACCGTCTTGGCGTGAACTACGAGCAGATCCCGGTCAACAAGCCCAAGAACTCCGAGGTCAACTCGCCGTACCGCGACGGCGCTATGCGCGTCGATGGCAACTACGGCTCTCGCATCAACTACGGCCGCACCAGCCAGGCCTACCCGCAGATCGACTCTAAGCGCCACCCCGAGCTTTCCTACAAGGTCGAGGGCGCTGTGCAGCGCAGCGACTGGGGCGCCGAGGACGACATTTACGAGCAGCCCAAGATGTTCCTCGACGTCCTCAAGGACGACGAGGTCGAGCGTATGATTGGTAACATTTCGGGCTCTCTCGGCGCCTGCCCCAAGGAGACGCGCGAGCGCCAGCTCGGCATCTTCAAGAAGATTGACGAGAAGTTTGCCGAGCGCATTGAGAAGGCTATGGAGGGCTTTGAGGCTCCCAAGCTCGAGTTCACCCCTGGTAAGGAGTAAATAGAAAAAATACACCTGTAAAATCATAACGTCAAGCTCATTCCCCTCTTCTTTCTCTCCAATACGACTGTGATCATGAACGCTGCATCGATTTGCTTTGACCTTTATTATTTCAAGAATAAACAAGGGTCGAATCTACTACGGCAACGACGATGAGGAGGAGGAAACGGTGGTCAACTTTCTAAAACCCTGTTTTCTGCCTCCTGCGACCGGCTTGGATTTATATTGCTCAAATGTTTTTTCAAATGTCGACCTTGCAAATCAAAGGCATCACTTGCTACTGCAGCGCCCAAAAGTAGTCGCAAGCAAGAGAAGCATCGTGTAAAGTAAAGCATTCACTCTTCTTCCATGTTCTTCCATGAAAAGCCAGCCCGGCTTTGAAGTTTCCGCAGCCAAGCACGCACAATCTTCTTCGGGTTCAAAAACGAAACATAAGGCAAATTCAGATCTGCGTTGGGTTTTATTATGATGATCAAATGGACCGAGGCAACAGGGTTTGCAGGTGCAGGCAATTCTGGCTCAAAGTCTGACGCATATCACAAAAAGTAAGCGAGTGTTTCGTTTTCTCGGAGGGCATGCGCACGAGGTGTCAGGTGGGAGTGGGGTGAGCGAACAAAAGGTTTTCAAAACATGTCTCCTCCTTCTCTCGCTCTTGTTCTCTCGCTCTTGTTTTCTCTCTTTCTTTTTCATGTTTTTCATCACTGCGTCTCTAAGCCATCTCCGCTGCGATAATGCAGATGAGGAAGACAAAGTAGAGAAGAAGCATGGCCTTGGCGCCCAAAAGAGTGAGTTTCCAGTCCTGCCAGATAATGATGATGATAAGCGAGATAATCATCATGATGATGACCGCAAGAGAAAAGGCGACTGCGCCAGTCTCGACAGGCAGAGGGGTCCCCGTGTAGAGGTTGCTGATCAGCCAGGGAATGGGCAGGCCCACGAGAATGTCAAAAATGTTGCTGCCAATGCTGCTCGAAACAGCCATGTCTCCATAGCCGAGCTTGCTGACAAAAACAGACGACAAGAGATCCGGGCAACTCGTACCGGCCGCGAGAATCGTAAAGCCGAGCACGGTATCAGGCATGCCGATTGTGTCTCCAAAGGTCTCTGCGGCAAAAACCATGAGCCAGGTGTAAATTGCAATCCATATGAGAGACATAAAGAAGCCATAGACGATTGCAAAGGGCCGAAAACGCGGGGTGACCGTATCCAGATTGTCAAAATTGAAGTGCACCGTAAAGTTCGCAAACAGGACCGGGATCACAAGAATGTAGAGTAGGTTGTTCACAATAACAATGTACCATGGGCGGTCGTCGTTAAAGCGCATCCAGCGGGTCGGCCGCATGCGCGGTGCCACCACTTCGACGACTTCGCCTTCATCACCCATCTCCTTGATCACCTCACTCTGGGCGAGTGCCATGTCTCCGCCATAGACAGCACTTGCAATGTCCGTGCCAGCACCTTGCGACGACACGGCCGAGTCAACGCGAGACATGTTCTCACCGCCCGGGCGGTAGCCGCGGAAAGACCTTCTGCTCCCTTCGCTGGGAAGGTTCCGGGCTGAAGAAGACCACCGCAAATTGCGCGTGGTCGATGTGACAACCAAGCTCTTGCTGCTCCCTTGGTTGCTTGCGTTTTCGACAGAGTCGTCATCGCGGTCAGTCTCACTTGGAAGCTCGCGGTGGCTCTCTTGAACCTGTGCAAGCTTGAGCTTGGGCGTGTACGTCGTCGTCTTGGGCTCGGCCTGGGAAGGCCGAGTCGTTTCGATGTCGGTGGCGGTGGAATCCGCGTCCGACTCACCATCAATGATACCGCGTTGGGCCTTGGGCACGATAAAGGACATGTGCTTCTCGATAAAGATCTTGATGGGCGTCTGGACAACCATGAGAAAGCAGTAGAGGATGTACATGACAAAGAGAATCACAGCCTCCCAGGTAAGAATGTAGCCTCCATCGGTAAAGTTGCAGGTGCCCGACACCAACCCGTCCGAGGAGCAAAAGTAGAACAAGGCGAGAACGAAGAGACCAAGCACATACGAGGTCGAGTCCCGAAGCAAGGGCCACCATGTGAGTGGCAGGGGCTCCCACGGCCAAGGAGCGTCCATGGGCGCGCGCCCCTCGCGTCGATCGACAACTTCCTGACGCGGGCGGGCAAAGTACGCGCAAGCCGCAATGACAGCCAAAATGTTGAAGATGGCGCTACCCACAATAGTTCCGAAGCCCGTGCCGGTGAGCTCAAAGACGGAGATAAGAGAGGTGAAAAACTCGGGGGCCGAGCCGCCGGCCGCCATCAAGGTGGCACCAGCCACGTCCTCGTCGATATTGGTTTCTTTGACAATGTAATCCATGATGCTCACAAAGTCCTCATCCACAACGATGGCCAGGGTCCAGAACATGTATATCATGATGGCAATGGTGAGCGGAATGTAACCGAGCGCGTCACTGCAGAGCGCCGTGCCCTTGGTTTGGAGCTTGCCGTCGCGAAAAGGGTTAAAGGTGGACACGCATTCATCGGCCAGTCTGCGCGCCGTCAAGTCGTGATCGTCTCCGATAAGGTCCGTCTCGCCATTGAAGCCGTGCACGGCCGCCACGAGCGCGAGGCCGACCAGGGCGCCGCTCACGACGACGGCAAGCTTGGCAAACACCGTGGTTTTCCACGCATTTGCCTGCGCACGACGAACGCGTTCGAGCCCGGCTTCGCCGTCGCGAATCGCCGGCGCTAGGAACCTGTAGCGCCGTGGCAGATGGACGACGGTCATCTTCTTTTGTCGCTCGATCCTCGCCGCACTGACCTTGGGGGTCTGTTTGCCTTCTGCGGCTGCTCACTGGTTTGGTTTGCGGTCGTTTGTAGGCCCCCACGTGCCGGACACGCGTGTGTTGGCTCAATAGAGACTGGATCGAGCGAGCGAGCGAGCGAGCGTCAGAGCAAGCTTCAGAGCACTTTTGAGGGAGGCGTCGGCCGATTCCAACCTAACACCTCTCGCTGCTGACAGTGACTCGCGCCAATGCTTGTGGAATGTAGGTGGGATGGACCAAGCGATCAATGCACGAATGAATGTATCACGGCTTGCTTGCGTGCTAGACGCCGCGCTGGAAACCCAGGCCTCGTCTTCCTTCTTCCCTCCCTCTCTTGTCACGAATGGCCCAGCCGCGTATTATGCCGTCCCGCGCCGTACAGTCAACTGCAGGCGAGCAGAGAAGCTCCGCCCCCGATCTCGCAGGCAGGCGAGAGCGTGACAATGTCGCGAAAGAGGGACGGCCCGCGCACGAACCAGCTGCCTCGTGGCGTTGCGCGCGCCCGCTCCTGGCCGCCCGTGTCGCTCCCTCGCTCGCTCGCTCCCTCGCTCGCTGGCTGGCCGCGGCAAGGCAGGCAAGGCTAAGGCCTAGGCGCGGCGCGGCGCGGCGCGGCACGCGCGATCGCCGGCCGAACGCTACGCTACGCTGCGCTAAGGCGGCGCCGCTCCGGAGGCGCGGCGGGAGGCCGACGCGCGGCGCGAAGCTAGCGAGCGAGCGGGCTCAGCGCAGGCTCGGCGCCGGCGCTTGACCGGCTGGCTTGGAGGTCTGCCTGCCTGTCTGTCTGCCTGACTGTCGCCTGCGCCTGTCTGTGTAGTATGTCTGCAGTCTCCAGTGTCTGCTTCTCTACTTCCGCTACTAATAAATTCTGGGCAGGTAAAAACTAGGCGACCGGAACCGCGCTCGCGGGGCGGGAAACCCGGCCGCGCGCGCCTCGTCGTCGCAGGCAGGCCGCCGGGCCGTCCCGCCGGCCGGATCTCCAGCGCTCGCTGGGCGCGGCGCCGGGAGCGGGGAGCGGGAGCGAGGGAGGGCGAGAGCGAGGGGGGGAGGGGGGGAGGGAGCGAGGGGGGCCTGCGCGAGCGGTGGCGGGAGCTTGCTCCGACGGCACGTGCAGGGCGAAGGGCCGCGCGGCGCGTGCACGCAGCAGCAGACACTACTACTATATACTATAAAGAAGGATAGCAAGGGGGTGTGTGGCAGGTGTGTGGAAGTGAAAAATGGGAGAAAAATAGGATTTACTGTAAATAGAGTAAAGGGGGGCTGTAAGAACGAATGATGATGCAAGGATGGAAAGAAGTTGGCGCATGGCATGGATGGTGACTGGGCGTGGCGTGACTGGAGCTGAGCTGAGCGGAGCTGAGCTGACTGTGAGGCCGCGCGATTGGCTGACCGCCGCGACCACCAGCCAGGGCAGCCTCGCGCTGGCCGTGGGGGCCAGCGCGTCAGTTGATCAACAATCCCAGTCTCCGGTTCGAGGTGCACACGCAAACACACCGCCGGCAGAAAAGGCCCAGCGCGGGGCCTTTCCAGCGGACGTGCGAAGTGCGCAAGCAGGGGCCGAGCCAGCGCGTAAAGGGCACGCGCGGAGTCTGCGCATTGACGGTATAGTACCATTGAGAGACTTCGTCATCTTCTTCGGGCCGTTCTTCATCAAAATCAAGCAAGACCTCATCGCCGTCATCTGCAGCTGCTTCTACCTGCAGTGGCAGCAGCTGCACCGCTGCTGCAGCTCACACCTCGCGGATCTTCGTGGACGCCGATGCACTGCCAAGCTGCACAGACCGCGCAAAGCGTTCCCCGGCCGTCTCGGCCGTCGCGGCCGACCCGCGACGGCTGGTGGCTGGCTCTGCCAGTCTGATCAACCGATCAGGCTCCTCATCACAGATTCTTGGGACAACAGAAAGCCCAGATGCGGCTGCATCCAGGCATGCCTGGGCGGAAACTTACGTGGACAGAAACTGCAACCAAGCAGCAGTATAGCACCTGCGGCGGGCAGGATCTTTTGGCTGCGTGTTGCAGCCACGATGACGGACACAAACGCCACGGGTTCGTTCACCGCGCTGTGCATCCGGAGGTGCAATCCCGGCGGGGACCCCAAGCAACATCTCGACGGGGACCCCTCGAGTTGATCACGCGAGACTGGAAATCTGACGTAGTAATCAGACCTAAAAGGGTGATGGCAAGTTGGGTCTGTTTATACGAAAACGTCCTCATGGAGCAGCGCACTGCAGTGCGACCACTGCCCGCCCAGGCTTGGCGCTGGGCCCCGCCCGGGCGTGGCGTCGTCCGGGCCTCGCGGAGCAGGACTGCGTCGCCACAAACCGCCTTTCTGCTTGTTTGTTTGGTTGATTGATTGGTTGAATTTTCCAAAGATCGTCATCGTTGGTTGCTCGAAAGCATTGCTCAAAAAATGCAACGCGAGGCTGCCGCGCCAGACGCGCTCGCAGAGGCGTACCTGCGCGACGGCGGGTGGCTCAACGTCCTGGAGCGCACCCAGGATGGTCTCGAAAAATGGACGCGCTGTTACGGCGTCATCAACGTCGGCACGCAGGTTTTCGAGGTCTCAGAGGCACCTCTGGCGGACGCAGAACGCCTCTTTGCCGGACCCGTGCGCGCAGTGCGCTACGAATCCGGTAGCAAAACCTTTGAAATTACCTTCGCCCCGCACGACCAGGTTGCCGAATTCCGATGCACGCGCAACGCCATCGCCCACGCGCACACACACGGCGGTGGCAAAGGGGTTTTCCACGATGATGTCGTTGCCGCGGCCAGTTGGGCCATGTCTTTGCGAGCGCTCATCGACGAATCAAGAATCCCACCGTCAAAGCTTCTTCCCGCGCTTCGCGCCACAACCTCCACAACCCTCGATCGCGCCCCACGCTTGCACGAAAACGACACCAACACAAACATGCTTTCCCAAACCGGAAAAAACAAACATATCCATCCTGACGAACACGAGGCCCACGATGCATTCCCGTGGCCTCCTCGGCCACGAACGCTACCGTGGTGCGGCTACATGCTCGTTCTAGCAGAGCCCGTCTCGCAAAAGTGGCGCGAAACATTCATAGTACTAGGTCCCGACGCCATTGCTGAACTTTCGGCTCCAGCGCGCGGCGCCGTGCTTTTTCTCTGGAAAAATGATCCCGAAGCGCCCACACATGTACGCCTTGCGCGGCCACGCGCAAATGGGCCGCTGGAGGTGCACCTTGTAAGCTGCGAACCGGCCTTTCTTTCCACAGATGACCCGACTCCGGCCACGGATGAGGTCTGCCTCCGCATGATCTCCCAAACCGATGAATTAACCTTTGCATGGGCGCACGCTCTTCGCACCTGGCTTACCGCTCAAGAAACATCCTCTTGCATCACCGCGCCCATCCGTTGGACCGTAGCCTCGAGTGTGGCACGCCATTGCGCATCACAGGTCCTTTTGCACGGAGGCCGGGGCGACGAAGCAGCGCAAAATGCCGCGAGCGCCCTAGCGTGCACGATCGACGGCCCACATCTTGTGCACGTGTCTCGTGAGCCTTACAAGTTTCGCTTGCGTAGTCTGCTCCAAGATCGTCTTCCGACGGATGCCGCCACGCTTCTCCGAGGCCTCACGGCACGGATCGAGCGCGTTGGCGCCCCCAAAGCGCGCATGCGTCTCGACTGTATAGGCCTCGACCTTGCCGAGGCCGCCGCGATCGTGCATGACAAAGCAATGGACTTTCACGTTAAACCGTTCTTCCGCCAGACCGCGCATTATCGTCTTCACGTGCACTATCGTGGCCACGCAGTTTATGGCTCGCCTCTCAGGGTCAAGGCTGACCCTGGACCGCCCAGTCCATCACACTGTACCATAGGCGACCTGCGTGTGAAACGCGTGGACGACAAGAAACTATGCGTGGTCCAATTTACTGTTTCGCGTCGGGATGCTCTTCTCAATCTTCTTACGAATGCGAATGCCCCTTTTGAACATGTTTTTCAGGTCCAGATGGCTCCCGAGAGCTCGGGAAAGGTTGTTGACGTGCGACATGCAGAAATGGCCCAATGCACGGCACACCTCGCGGTGCCCAGTGATGCGCAAGAAGTAAAGGTCGAGGTCACCCTCGCCGGTCATCCCGTGCGGGACTCTCCTTTCCTGATTCGCCTTCAATCTCGCCAAGACCCAGACGCATCTGCAATAGGAGAGGACCCGCAGACCGTTACGAAGGGCCCCAGTGAGGCATCTTTCTATCGTGATCTGCTGCAAACACTTTCTCTGACTTCACCGACCCGTGGACCCGCCCCTTCGAATTCGCGTGAGGAGCATAAGACGCGTCAAGCACCTCTTGGAGCCATGCCTAGCACGAGCAATCTTGTTGCTCTTGAAAAAGCCTACGCCCAGCTCGCAGCCACGCTTGCGCCCCTCGCGCAAGTCGCACGCATTGAACGACTCGACGCAGCCCCTTCCGCCCAATGGAAGCGTCTGCTTAACCGTGAACCCTACCTTCCTATCCTCCAAGAAACCCCAGTTGACCAAGTACTCGAACAGTTGCGCGAATTAAGCATTGCGTTTTCCAAAAGCATGCTTCCGAATCGCCATGTCCTCGTGCAACAAATCGATGCCCTCGTGCAGGCCCTTGGGGCTTTACTTCAGCCTCATCGCAACAAATCCTCTTCGTCAACGTTCCGCTCAGCTTACCACCACCAGCCGTAGGCCTAGACCCTGAGTTAGGTGAAAGATACCATTTGCTAGGAAAAGGGTGTATCTCAGACGGGTCGGTTTTTCAAAAAGTTGCCAACGCAAACTCTCTCTCTCTCTTTCTCTCACACTCACATTTTGGGACGCTTTTCTTTCGAGAAAGGAAAAGCCAATAAAGGTCTCCTTTGCGAGATGCATTTTGACCTCAAGACCGATACATCTGCCGCTCGCCAACAACACAATAAAAAGATTAAAAATGATGAGTTCACTCGGTGCACTTTGCATTCGTTCGCCAAGATTAGCCCAAAACGCGAGCCATTGCTTTTCAATGCGAATCAACAGCAAGGCAGGCCCATCCTTCCAGGGCGAAGGCCTACGAACAAACAGGGAAAAAAAATGAAAAATCAGTGAACGAAAGAAAAAAAAAATCAAACCGCGAGGACCAACGTTGCAGGCCAAATCCGCTTGCGCAGTGGCCCGGCGCGGAGGCAAGCAGCGCGACGGCGCGTAGCGCTGACCACGAAAGACTTTGCTCGTGCGCGGGCCCTACCATCTTCTTGTCCAAGGACGTGCGCTGGCGCAGCTTGAGAGATAGGAGGCATCGATCGGTTGCTCGTGCCAGCTCCTGGGCATCCAACCTCGCTTTGCCCGTGTCCAGCCGGGAGACTACAAGTGGATCACGGAGTGGCCTAGGGCTGCAAGCACCGCTGCTGCAGTTGCCTCTGCCGCTACTGCCGTGACAGTGATCCTCGTTTCCTTCAAACATAGGCTCGGATCAGCGCAAAAAAGATGCAAGACCAACAACCACCACAACAGCCCCAGCAGCAAAATGCTCAACAAACGCGACCTGCCGCATCCCAGCAGCAGCAGCAGCAGCAACAACAACAACAACAACAACAACAGCAACAACAACAACAGATGCGGCGTCTGGCGCAGCAAAGTTTACAGCAGCGTGCGGCCTTGTCCGGAGGAATTCAGGGAGCGGCGCAAGCCGCCTTCATTGCTCTGCAAGCCCTCGCCAGACGCCTCGAGATTGTCCAAGCTACCCCAGAGTCACTGACAGACTGTGCTGCTGCTCTAAAGGAGATTCGCGAGCGGACCACGGATGTGGCGCACCTGGGTATCTACTCGAACTTTTTGAAACTCATGATACCTCGCGTGGAGCGCCTTCTCCAGAAAGTCCCGGCGCAACTCGGAAACGGACCAAAGCAAGAAGTTCGTAACTACTCGTTGCAAATCCTATACAGGTTGCATCATAACGAAACGCTTCGCCCCGCCGTGCAGGGCATTCTCAGCACCACCGTTGGCGTGCTCGAGGTGGACAACGAAGAGAATGCGCTCGTCAGCCTCAATATTATTGCCGATCTTATCAAAGTCTATCAACCGAGTATAGACGAAGCGACTCTTCAGGCACTTTGCAGATTCGTTGGCAAGCTCTATAGTCAGCTGGAGGTTTCCATCGCAAAGTATCTCTCGGGCAGCGGATCCGCTGATGGCTCGCGCCCATCGGCCTCTCTTGCCGTTCAACGCCCGGCATCCGAGTCCTTCAAAGTGGTCGGCGAGGTTCCTGTCAATCTCATCTTCTTTATACGCCTGCATGGTCGCGAGATCGATGCTTTCATGGGCAAACTCATGCCGCTCATGGTGCGATCCATCTCCTTTCGTCCGCGCTTCCCTAGCAGCAACGACACGGCAGCCTGCGAGCTGTATCGCCAGCTCGTCGTGGGACAGGTGAAAACGTTATCCTTTTTGACGTACCTTATCCGCTCGTCATCTTATCAAGAGCGTCTGCGCGACTTTCAGACCGAAATCAGTCAGAGTGTTGTTGGTCTTTTGCGTGCCTGCCCTCCCCAGGCTGTATCCACCCGCAAGGAGCTTTTGAATGCCACGCGTCACATTTTGGCCACCAGCTTTCGCGCGGGCTTCGTCGGGCTTGTCGACCATTTTCTCGACGAGTCCGTCTTGCTCGGTGGGCCCTATTGGATACCGCCCAACAGTATTAGCAGCACCCAGCCCCTCGGCGCGCATCCACTCGTTGCCGCGCGAGAACAGCCGCTCATGCCGCTGGCTTACTCCACGCTCGCGGATCTTGTGCACCATGTCCGCACGCGGCTCAGCATGAGGCAACTTTCCAAGGTCATTTACATTTTCTCGCGGAATATCCATGACGCAAGTATGCCGCTCAGTATCCAGAGCACCTCGGTCCGCCTTTTGCTCAATCTCGTCGATAGCATCTTCCACAACAAGGAGCCGGAGCGCAATGAAAGCCGACCTCTGCTTGTGCACATTCTACATACTATCGTGCAAAAGTTCGGTTCGTTGCGCCATTATATTCCCGAGGTTGTTCAAGCTGAGAAGCAACGTCAGGAGGCTCGGCAACGCAGCACATTTAATTCGCAGCACTCCAAACCAGTGGACTCGTACTACTATTATCGGCTGCGAAAGGCGCAGGCACCGGCCGCAAGCTCCTCCTCTTCCTCCTCCTCCTCCTCCTCCTCCTCATCATCATCATCATCAGTGGCAGCCTCTTCCTCCGCGGTGGAGTCGGGCTCGGGGGCTGGGTCCGGACCAGCGACAGGTGCAGGGTCAGCTGTAAAGGCTCAGTCTTCTTCGCCTAACCCTGGCGGAAACGCTTCGGCGCCCGGGCCGGCATCCGTCGAGAGCTCGAATGCTTCTGCAGATCACGATATCGACGTCATCCGTGTAGGTGAAGATGGCCTCGCTGACGCGGCATCTTCGTCTAGCAGCGCGCCACAGGGCAATCCACGGTTTTTAGATATCGAGGACGATGAGTCAGAGGTCCATGAAGCGGATTCGGTCAAGGAAATCAAGTCACTCATCAGCACCATGATGCTCGGCCTCAAGACTGTTCTTTGGTGCGTATGCAATTACGGTCCCAAGAAGCTGGATCGGGATATCAAAGCTGGGGCTCCTGTCAGCTCGTCTGGTGCCCACCCCTCCTACCTGAGCGGACTTCTTGACCCAGCTGAAATGGAAATGGTAGCAAACCTTCTCCAGTGGGGATTCCAATGCATTCCCGTCTATCGCCATGGGCTTCTTGACGAAGAAAAATATGATGAGACGCTACCGAAAGAACCACTCACCAAAACAGAGGAGCTCAAGGAGGTCTCCAGCGCCACAGCAGGCGAACTTGACGTTATCAACCTGTTCGCCGAGGTCTTCACAGTACTGGACTCACACGACTTTGCAGACCTCTTTCGCTCGCGCATGCCTCTTCTCGTGGCTAATATCGTACGGCACCCAACGCTCGTCGCCTTTCCTAAGCGCTTGCTGAGGAAGAACTCCATCTCGCACTCGTTCATGTGGTTGCTCTTGGAATTTGTCATTGACCATTTCACGCTCATGGCAGGTAATGTCATGCCGTCCAAAAAGCAACTCGTCTGTGGGCCGGACCTTTCCAATATTGCTACCACTCTCATCTCTTCGCTCATGTACAAGGGGGTGCCAAAGGCCGGCAACAAGGCTGCCGCATCGCGCGTCGGGCTCGGGCTCCCAAGTCCTAGTTTTGTCCTCCCTCTCGCCGGCAACACGCCGCGTCACCCCGGAACACCGGCCACGACGGCATCTTCTGCCGCCATGAGCCCACACTTTGCGACGGGGGCACCCTCACCGGTGCCCATTGTCGCTCCTCAAGCTCCGGGGGCGTCGCCAACGAATTCACAAGATCCAGCATCCTCGTCTTGGACAACTACAGCCTCTCCTGTGGCAAGCGCAGCACCTTCGCCGTCTCCCTTGACTCCGGGACGCAAGCGCAGAGCGTCTGGAATTTCCCCCGAACCTGAAAATGACGGTCCCACGGGCGATGGGGACGCAAATACTCCGCCACAAGGTGGACTCGCAACGGGGCGTTCTCGTGGCGAACGCGATGTGTATCCAGATTTTGTGCTTGATGAGGGCGTGCAACACGAGGCAAATCTGCCATCGGTGATTGCGCAGCTCGTAGAGATTCTCTTTACTTGCATCGAGAACTACACCGATGAGCCCGTTGCTGGGGCGCCGCCTGCGTCGCTATCCGGAAGTGGTGCACGTGGCAACACCACAGGCAGCTCGGGTGCCGACGGGTCCTCCAACAGCCCCTCGCGCCTCGGAGGTCTTGCTCCGGGCTGGATCATTGCTGGCAACATGCAGGCGCGCATCGAGAAGCTTATGACGCTCTGCTTCGTTCTCGCGCCACACATGACAAGTGCGCCTCTCTCGCCGCTTCGCGCGACCATTCGCGCTCCTCACATCGCGCGTTACCTGCAATGGGCAAACAAAGACAAGGCAGCAATCGGCCTTGTCAACCAGACTTCGCAGGGCAACAAGTTTCCGATTTGCGCCAATAGTCAAGGGCGTGACTGCTACCTCATGACACTTCGATCGCTAATGCGCGTCATTGCGCGGAGGCCCGTTCTGCAGGAGCTGGTCAAGACCAAAGTTCAGCACATGCTTGTGCCAGCCTTGCGAGCGCTTTCGCAGCTGCTTGTTCAAGCGCGCGGTGAAAGCAAGTGCTCGCGAGATGCTCGGGCAGATCTTGTGGCCGAGGTGGTCCTTCTCTTCGCGGTCCGGATTCCGCGGCCGGAGTTGGCTTCCCACATACCTATACTGCAAAGTGCTTTTGAAACAGCGCTCGCGGCAAATGAGCACCGCAATACTGACCTTGTGCGTCTCGCACTTCGTATTCTCGAAACATGGGTTGATGCTCTTGGGCCTGAGGAATTCGACGGACTCTTTTTGAGCAAGGGCGAAGCGGGTGGCGAGGGGTCGCCCACCTTTGCTCACGCCATTGCCAAACTACTGCAACCGTCCCCTCAACCTTGCGGTACAGGTGCTCTTCGGGTGTTGGGCAAAATCGGCAAACGTGCTCGCCTCGCACTTCTCAATGTGGTACCCGAAACACCGCTGCGTTCTCGCACAAGTTTTGAGCGCGCCCTCGTTGTTGAGATGCACTGGGCAGTCGCGCAACAAGGCCAGAGCCGTGGCAGCGGCAGCGGGGGCGCCAAGTTGCATTTCTGCCTCGATCAGGTAGCCCGCAGCGCAAGTGCCTTTTTGCACGAAACGCATCAACCTGAGCTTGGCGTCAAGTGGATCACTGCTCTTGCGGGGGGCGTAGACGGTGACAGCCAGTCGTCGTTGGGCGGCGGCGTGATCTCCCCCAAGCGACAGCGGCCAGGCGGTCTTTTGTCTTCAGCAATGGCCGCTCTTGCGGGTGGCGGGGCAAGATCTCCGCTGCACCAGGCACCTACAATGCCTAGCCTAGCTGGTAATACCGTCGACGCAATATGGACCGGGGCATCGGGAACAAGTTCCACGCACACGCCAGTGCAGCGAGCGCTGTACACGCCAGTGTCTGCACTTGCACCCAAGCAGAGAGCGAGTCAAGGTCTCTTGGCCATTCTAGAGGACGCTGAATATTACAAGCAAAAGGCTGTTCAGCTTCTCTTTGCATGTGTGGCGCACATGCTTGATACCAGCGACCTCGCCGACCTCCCACTTTCCCAAACGCCACCTCAAGGCCTCAACACCATGCGCGCTTTTATTGAGGAAAAGATTGACAAGGTGCCTTTTTACCAAACGCCGTCTCTTGCAGCGTCGGAAGGCGTCGACGCCCTCAAGCTGGCGCAGAGGGAACTCCTCGTAGACGCTCTGTTTGGTCTTGCAGAGGCGAGCTGTGATCATCAGATGCGCAATTCAACGTGGCCACTTTTGCAGGGAATTCTTGAGTTCATTGTTGTTGCCGCCATGGCTTCAGCAGTGCGCACGCGCCCTTCGGGCTTTGAGTCGAATAGTGCAAGTTCTGCGGGCGGTACGCGTGCAGGAAGTGGCGAGACGTCTCCAGTTGTGGTTATGGACTCGGGGGCCACGTTTGCTGGCATCGCCCCACCCGGAGCTGCGAATCCGCACATGGGACGTCGTCGTGCTGCAAGCATCTCGAGCGAAGGCGGCGGGGAAGAGTCCGAGCATGCCGAGCGTATCTCTGCCGCTGCCGTTGTCGGTGCCGGCGTGGATGCAACCGTTGGCAACGAAGTTATCGTGCGCATGATCACTACTGCATGTCCTGCACACACACGTCTAGCTCTGCTCATGATTGACCGCCTTGCGAGAACAATTGCGCTCGCTCTCGATGTTCCCTCGCTGGATCACGGAGATGGCCCCGCTGGCACAGCCGCGGAGCCAATCTTGCGCGATCTTGTTGAAAGACTCGGAGCCGCAGCTTGCGAAACGCGCTGGGAAATGCGGCTAGGAGCTTGCATTGGGCTGCGGCACCTCATTTCGATTGCTGGATCGAAATGGATTATTTCTCAGCAAGCCACGATCCTTGACATTTTCATCTTTGCGCTTGAGACCCATCAGGAGCCTTTTGGTATTGACGTCTTTTTCCATGCATCGACCGGTGTGCAAGAGGTTCTTATTGCGTGTCATCTTGCTTCGCAAGACGTTCCTTCGGCAGCTGCGTCCACAAACACAAGGGATCCCATGGAAGTTGAGACGACTCCCACCGCCACATCGAGCTCAACAGACTCAACACCTGCATCAGCAGCTGCAGCGACGGCAGCCGAAGATGGCCAAGCTTCAACAACCCAAAACAACGCCCCATCAGAAAAGGAACTCACGCGAAGGCAAGCGACCTCTGCCAAGGCGCTGCTTCAGCTCGTGAAGAGCCACTACCAGCCAAGTCGACAAGCGGGCAAGCGAGCTTTTACTCTCTTGTCCCGGTTGTGCCAGCGTTCCATCGGAGAGCTCATTGCGCTGGACCGACGCGGCCTGGTCTCACTGCGGCACACGTTGCTTTCGCATACTGTGCGCAAGCGCACCAGCGGAATGCAGGTCGTCATCCTCGACGTGCTAGCCTTCTTGCTCGACCAGGATCCGTGCCCGATTGACTTGAGCGACGAGAATATCAAAACGCGAATTATCCAGACCATGGCGGACGCCATTGTCCTCGTAGATATGGCAGCTCGTCCGAGCAGCGAGCGCAGCTACGTCGTCTGTCTAGAATACAACTCGCGACTTCACAACGTCAAGGCGGCGCCGACCTCCTTTGCTTCAAGTGAACACACCCCTGGCTGCTTGCACGCCGGCCAATATTCCTTTCCAGACGTGCCGCGCAGCGTGGCTTTGCGCGTCGTGGCCGTGGATTTGATGCGCGCCTGCCTTGCACGAGGTGGCGTCGATCTCGTTCGGAAAATGGACGCCACCGACACGTCTCGTACTGTTCGTGATCGGGCTGTCAAGCTGGTCATCACGTCCGCTCTGAGCTCTTGGCCTTGCGTGAGTCGTTCTGCGCAAAGCGGTCTGCATGTCATTGAGAAGCTCTCGCATGAGCGACTGAGCTCTGATGCCCAAGATGTGGCCAAAGCGGTGCCCGCGCAGGTGGTCTCGGATCTGCTCAAGGTTGTGACACGGTCAATTCGCAGCACGGAATCAGAATTCCTGCAGACGAATGCGGCTGTCGACCTTGAGCTTTCTCCGCCCATGCTGCAAGGCACTCTCGCCATTGTTGAGACCTTCAAATCACAGGCCACCATCTCCACTGTCGCTTCTAATTTGGTCGCACAGCTTCGCACCATCCTCATGCAGCCACCGCCCGTGGAAACGCTCTCTTCGGAAGGCGAGCTTCGCACGGATCGAAAGCTCATGGGACTTGACCTGGCGAGCGAAATTCTGCGCGTCCTTTCGCATTTTCCGGAGCGAAACATCATGGACAACTTGAAAATGATCATGACCCACGTGGTCCGTCTCGAGACGGCAGCACAGCGACTGACGGTGGAACGCATGTTTTCAAGCACGCCGGCCTCGTCGCCCAACACCACCCCATTCTTCCGCATCCCGGGCCACCTCTCCTCGCCGATAAAGGAGCCTCTTCAGCTCATCTGCCATCGATTTCCTGCCCGGGTGATCACCTATCTGCTTGCGGAAATGGTCCACAACAAGGATCTCGTGCGGCTCTGCAAGCAGCTTTTGACGATGCCGCAAGCGGGCAAACTCCGCGCAGAGTTGCTGAGGCCCGAGCACACGAATCGTCTCATCACCACGATGCTCTCGCTCGGCAATGGCGCGGACAAGTCTACGAGTCGACAGGAACATATCGTGCTTGCATTTCACGCCGTGGACATTATTCACATTGTGATGCGATACATTCCACAGTGGCTATCCGTGCGTTTGAATCTGTACGAGACCTTGTTGTCTGTATGGCGCGATCGGCGACTGTTGAGCTACCTTCGGCAGGAAGAGCACCTTTCTTGGCGCCAGCGGGAATTCTACAGCAACATGAGCAATATCTTCATGGCGCACTTTCGCCACGCGACAAAGTCAATCGGGCGCGACCTGCAGCGCCGCGATGTTTCGGCATCGAGTGGTGCGAGTCCGCAAAGTACTCACCAAAATGAGCATTTGCTCGTGACTGCGGCAGCCGTTCCATTCGAGATGCTCACCTTGGCGTCCGTGCGCTCCACGGGCGATAGCGCCGTTCTTCTTCGATTCTACCGCAATGAAGTCGCGCAAAACCCGGTCATGGATATCCGGGTCGCCGTTGTCAAACATTATGTGCAGCTGGTTCACCAGGACCGCGAAATGGGCTCGCACATCAAGGAGGCTGCACTTCGACTCATTGTGATTCCCACTCTTGCACATTCGCGCGAGAATGGACCTTTTCACACGAGTCGCATTGATTTGGGCGAAGGGCGTCTTTTGGGCGAGGAACTCGTGCGTGAAATCATTGCAAGTGTCCCAGGAGGCTCGCGGACGCCGACTGTATCCGCTGCCACGGCCTCTTCTTCGTCTTCCAGAAATGGCAGTTCCTCGTCGAATACGGGCGCAGGCTTTGAGTCGGGGCCTTCTAGCGAGACAGCTGGTGGCACCCAAGGAACTGTTGACTCGCAGACGCATGTAGCGACATCGGTTGCTGGCGGCGCGACCTCTCCCTCGCAAAACACGGCGCAAGGAGGCGGAGGAGGCAGACCCACGGGTGTGGACACGGGACCGTCGTCGATGGGCCGCGGAAGCGCTCTTTCTCCACAACTTTTGCAAAAGATTCGCACGTCGCCGCATTCGCTCTTTGAGCCAACGCCGTCAAGTCGAAACGCGTTGCAGGTTCAGTTGCTCAAGCTTGCGACTCTGCTCATTGCCAATTACAGCGAGGAGCTTGATCCGCTGCGCAAGAGCCTGCTCAAGTTTGCATGGAACCACCTCAAGAACGAAGACACTGCGAGCAAAGAGTGGGCATATGTGAATATTTGCACGTTCATCAACGTGTACAAGACTCCATCAGACATTATCCTGCAGGTCTACGTTGCCTTGTTACGCGAGCACTCGGGCGAGTCCCGTGATCTGGTTCAGAAATCGCTCGATCTTTTGGTGCCTGCGCTCGCCAAACAATTGAAAGTGCAAAAGTATACGCGAGCAATTCAATGGACGAAGAAGCTTGTCTCTGACGAAAGTCACAAACTTGTGCAGCTCACGCACATTTGGCAGCTCGTGGCCAGTCACCAGGAGCTCTTTTATCAGCATCGACATCAGTTTTTGCCTGCGATTGTGGCCTCGCTGGTCAAGCTTTTTATGGTATCGCCAAGCATGCCGAACCGTACACTTGCTGTCGACCTCGCGGAGCTTTTTCTGCGCTGGGAATTGACGCGAGATACGGAGGAAGAAGTGTGGGAAGAATCGAACCGTCAAAGCAACCGGACGAAAGAGTCCACGAAATCCAGTACCAATAGCCCGGTGTCGCCAGCGGGACCAACGTCCGTGAGCAACAATCCTTCCCCTGCACCTCCCGAAGACGTTTCGGCGCGATTGTCTGCAGCGAGAGACTCGGCTCGAGGATTCAGGTCGACGCCACCACTCGTGACTGCGGTTTTGACCTTTTTAGTACGAGCTAGTACACTGCTTGCAGACGCCAAGGAGTCTGACGCTGCGGCACTTCGGCGCAGATGTCTCCATCTCATCAAGCAGAACCTCGACTTTGCTGCGCGCTTGCACGCGACGGCGAACAAGAAAGCAATAGGGGTTGCAAGCAAGCCGACCCCGTCTGGCGGCGGCGGCGGCGGCGGCGATGCGAACAAGTCACCACCCCAAGTAGCCGCTCAAGCTCCGGCAACGCCCCGGCGTCAGTGGGTCAAGTTCGCCTTTCTTGCAAAGCAAATTGAGCAAGTGGTGAAAAAGCAAAAGGAGCGTGGCGACCAGGCGGAATCTGCGGTCAAAGCTGCTGCAAAGTCGGCTGCTGCGAATTCTGCCGCAGGTGCAAGCGCAGCGGCAAAGGCTGCGCAAGCGGAGGCAGGCAAGGATCCCAATTTGACCGAAGAGAAGGCAGGTACACTCTACTGTATTCTTGAAATCCTGGACATGGTCATTGTGGCCGATGCAGAAGCCATTGCGGAGCCATTTGTCCGCGAGAATGCGCGTTACCTTCGTGTCATCATACCTGCCGTCTTTGGGTGCGCAGAGCGAGGCGCGCGCGATAAATTCCTTGCCTTCATTTCGCATTTGCGACAGGTCATGCCTATTCCCTTCGGCGGCGCTGCGGCTTCCGATGCCGCCTTGTCGTCTGCAAAGGCTTCATCGATGTCTCCTTCGTCGGCCCGCGCCTCGCATACCAGCCCGGAGTCTACCTCTGTCAAGAACAAGTTGCCTGCGGCCACAAGTGTTACAGGCTCATCATCAGCAGCATCATCAGCATCCTCGGGGGTGGCCAAGTCCCCTGGGAAGAGTTTCTCTCGAGGCGAACGTGATGGTGATTTTTACGCACACCTTTTCCATGCGATCGAGGAAAGACTTCTTTTAGCCGCGGACGATGGTAAGAAGGCAATGCAGGAAGCGTTGCATAGTCATCAACAAGCGCTGCTCTTGCAGCAGCAAAAACAAGCGGCCCTGAGTCGTCAGGCCAGCGCTTCATCGGACGGCTCGGAGTCGAAGGCGGGGCAGGGCAGCGCTGGATCGAAAAAGGCAACAAAAGGGAAAAAATTCAACATTCCGTCAAAGGCGGCGCACCAAAAAGCGGCGCGTGCAGAAGCTCTTCGCAAAGCCAAGGAAGTTGGAGCTGGTCCAAAGGGTACCTTGCAGACACTGCAACTGCTCCAAGTGCTGTGCAGCCGCGACCCACCCACCATTCTCATGCAGCGCGAAGGGGTATTGGATGTCCGGCTTGATGTCGACGCGTACAATAGCAAAGCAGTCGATCGCTTCATGGATTCCCTGATGAAGCTTATGAACAAGGTCATTAAAGATCTCGTTGGGGCCGCGACGAATCGTGCCAAGGCTGCCACTCGAACGGCAGCTTCGCTCGGGGGCTCCCCGACGCTATTCGTCTCGACCCCTCTCTCGCCATCGAATGAGACGATTCAAGAGTTTTCGTCGCGCACTATGTGCATCCTTCTTGAAGTGCTTGGATCGAGAGTTTTGTGCCATGAGACGCATCGTCGTCAATATCTGTTGAACTTGCAAACGCTTCTCGATAAGCTCGACATTCATGATGACCTCGTGCTCTGCGCAATTGTGAAGCAGTGCATCAACTGGATTGCGATTGCACCGTTTCCATCGCCTGGGAAGCGCAAGGCGAACTCGGACACCTCTTCCTCGGCCAAGTCCAACAAGGCCGCGTCGAGCGCTGGCACGACAACGAAGCGCGCGTCCGACTCAGCGGCACCTAACGCGTCGACGGGCATTCCCTCGATGGTTCCCAGCAAGGAGCACGCATATGTCGATGCCACGAGTGCAAGCCAAGATGCGGAGTCTGCAGGTAAAGCGAAGTCGAAACCCGAGGCGGCTACAGCCCACTTGTCGAACAAGCTTTCAAGCAAGGAACGACAGCAGCTTCTTGTGAAGCTGGAGCAGCTCGAGCGCTTGGACGGTTTGCCCCAAGCGCGTCAACTCATGCGACTTTACCGGGATCTGCTCCTTCGCGTGGTGGATCCGCACGCGCGAGACGAACGCTTCAAGATTGGGTGGGTCCAACAGCTCTGGCCTCGCGTGGTGGCCGGACTCATGTCCCACGATGTACAGCAGCGCAGACAGCATTTTCAGCTTTTTGCTTCGCAACAGTTCAAAAGCAAGAGCCCGTACGCCAAACTGCAGGCAATCATTCGCCAGGACTGGTCCCATATGGCGGAGAACAACTGGATCCCGGCGGCTTTGCAGATTCTCATGTCTGCTCTGCACCCGTCTTCCTTTGTTGATGGCGGCTCCACGTGCCAACTTCGGATCGCGCGGTACTCTTCTCCTGGCGCAGAGGCAAGCCCAGCGTCGGGACGGCAGCTTCCCTTGCTGGACTCGATGCGGCGCACACTCTCGGCGTTGCGACGTTTGAAGACGAGTAGCGCAATCGTCGAGCCTTTGCAAGAGCTCGGTTACGGAGATCGGTCCGTGCAAACAGCAAGAGCGACGTGGCTCGAGGTGTTCCCCCAAGCTTGGCGAGCACTCGAAGAGCAGCAAAAGATGGTCATGACCGAAGGACTGCAGATTCTACTTTCGCGTGGATATCATTTGCCCCACAACGTGACATACTTTGGTGGAATCCAGCGCTGCGCGGTCATCTTGCAGCACGCGATGGACGAGATTAATTCTCTGGTTACTCTTCGAAAGGCTCGCAAGGTGCGCGCGGGCGTGGCTACGGATCCCTTTCAGGAGATTCTTCAGGCCTTTAGCCTCCGACGCGTTTCAACGTGGACTCTACTTGCGGGTTGGCACAAGGTGCCAAATCTCGTGGAAGTGATCATGGAGGGCCTCGTTCTCTTGCGACCCCTTCCCATCCTAGCGCCCGAAGTGCTTGACTTTGTCGGCAGCCGTCTCGGTGTTCGGCATCTTGCCATTGAGGCAAGCGAAATCCTTGGGCAACAAGTAAAAGGGGTTCACCGCGATCTGGCTGCTCGCGGCTTGCAAGCCGCGAAGGGGTCTTCACCCGAGAATGCCGATCCCGAGCTCCAGACAGAGCGCGCTGAGGCAAAGGCCGACTCATCGTCGACCAAAGCAGCCACGAGCTCAAGCTCGTTGGGGACATCTTCAAATGATCTTCGTAAGTCCGATGCGGGAGCCTTGCAGCCGAAAAAGAAACAAAAGAAGGCAGCTGCCCCTGGAAGCACGGATGGAACAAAGTCGAGCAAAAGCGGCCAGGCATTTTCGCCATCGAGCAATCCATATGCGGCTGCAGCTGCAGCGGCTGGTGCTGGCGCCTTTTCGTCCGGCTCTGCGAAAAAGACCAAAACTCTTGACAAGGATGGGAAGCGCAAAAAGAAAAAGGACAAGAAGGAGAAGAAGCTCCTCGTGGAGTCTGCAACCGCTGCAGCCGCGCGCGCCGCTGCAAAGCCTGGTCTTGACCGTGTCAATGCTAATCGCTGGACACGAACCCTTTTCGACCTCTATCGGCGCGATGATGAGGACATGATGCACGGTATCATTCGCTCTTGCTGCACTGCTGCGACGACGTTTGCGGCACTGGCGAGCGAGACGAGTGGTTCGTGGCAAGACGCCCAGCGCACTTATTTGGAGGCGATTCGTCGGACAGAGGCTGGCGATGGGACCTATCTCGTTGCTCGCACCCAGATTCGAGAACCCAAGGCTGCGCCGCAGACTCAGGTCATTCAGCCAATTGAGACCAATACCCATGAGACCAAGCTGTCACCGTCCGCACAAGGCCCTCTCAACATTGACCCTGTGG
Source organism: Aurantiochytrium sp. KH105 (assembly GCA_003116975.1). Taxonomy (NCBI): domain Eukaryota; class Bigyra; order Thraustochytrida; family Thraustochytriidae; genus Aurantiochytrium; species Aurantiochytrium sp. KH105. The sequence continues at coordinate 283,140 of BGKB01000021.1, read as the reverse complement.
GTGATGACGCCAATTTTGCGGCGATGGACCTTTTCGACGACGACTTTGGCGGCATGCTCGACGATCTTGCAAATGATATTGGTCTTGAAGGGGCTGGACCACGGCATGACGACGGCGGCGTGGGTGGGGCGTTCATTGACCCCCTTGTCCTTGATCAAATGGACGGCAACCTTGGAGTTGCAAATCAACAGCAAGGCTTTGACCAAGCCATGGGAAGAGAAGGAGGGCCCGGAGGGTCGCAACCGCATGCTGGCGCTGAACTCATGATGCTGGATGGCCGTTCGGGCGATGCGGATCAGCAAGCACACCTGCAGCAGCAGCAGCAGCAGCAGCAACAACAACAACAACAACAACAACAGCAAAGCGCATCGGGGGGAAGTCACCAGCAGATGTTGGCAGAGAGCCAGCATCAAGATGAGTACCTTTGGGTGCCGGCGCCGGTGAGCGCTCTGGAGATGGAGTTTTGGTATGCTCGCTGGGGGGCTTGCGCAAGGCGTCTGGGTCAGTGGGAGGAGTTCCGCGACGTCGCTGTTGCGCATGGAGACGCCGAGGCAATTTTGGAGTGCCAGGCGCGCGTAACAAGTCCAGATTGGTCCGGTAAGATCAAGCCTTTGCTTGCGCAAGAGATTGATCATTTGCAAAACATACATTTGCAAACCGCACAAGACCGTCCGTACCTGCCTTTGCATTTGCATCCAAACTTGCTACGCGTGCGGGCAGCGCTTCTAAACATCTCGCTTGCTATTCAGGAGTCCAAACCGCAACAAGACATTGATAATATTTGGCGGCAGTCCGCCAACGCGTTCTTGCTGGAATGGGCGACGCAAGGGGTCAACGGCGGAAGCGAACGACGCAAAGACCTGCTCTTTAGCTGTCAGCGCCTCGTTGAGCTGGAAGAGTCCATTGCATACCTCTCCAACGTGGTCAAGGTTGCAGGGGCTCTGAAGTCAACGAACCCTCCATCAGGCAGCGGAGGTGCGGCAAGCGGCTTCCAGCGGTCTGCGAGCTCGGCAAGTATGTCGAGCGTGCAAGCAAGCTCTCCGGTGACGCAGAAGTCATCCATGATTAGCAGGCTCTTGCAACGCTGGCGCGAACGCATTCCTGCTCAGAGCGAGGATCCCAAAGACTGGGACGATCTGCTTTGCTCGCGTCTGAGCGTGTTTAGGCTCGGGATTCGCGTGTTTGAGGAAACCCTTCGGCGCATGTCAAATGCCGTCAAGAACGGCTCAACGACAGGTTCGCTGGAGCTGCATCCTGAACAGATTCGCATTCTCAAAGTGAGCCAGGACATGCGATGGACGGTTTTAGAGCGAGCCAAGGTGTACCGAAAGCGTGGCATGGTCGATGAGAGCCTGAACATTCTCGGCAGCACATCGCTGACGAGGGCTAGAGGATCCGCCGAGGAGAGTTTCATTATTCTTCGGGAGCGCGTGCTGAATGTATTGAATTGCAGCAAGTCTGCCGTCTTCGTCTCCAAAAAGCGACACCTTGCCGGGGCGCTGGCGAGTCTTCTCGAGCTTGATATTTCGGGTTTTGGTGTGGAAAACCGCGCAGAGCTGTTCAGACTGCGCGCTGCGATGCAAGAGCAGCTCGACGACGGCCCGCAAGTGGTGCATAGCCTCTTCGCTCATTCCGTTCAGACACACGGCCATGCGAGTTCGTGGCTCGACTGGGCAATGTACGCCGACCGTCTGATCTGTGCCAAGGAGACCGGCGACTCGAGCACGTATCCCTTTGTGGATCGCGACCTGTGCACAATTTTAACCGGGGGCATCCTGCAGGCAATCAAGCACGGCAGCGCAGAGGCCAGAGTTCTCTTGCCCAAAGTGCTTTGGCGACTTCGGGCCGAAGCCATGGTCAGCGAAAGCAAGGAAGACCCCAGCAACGTCGCCGACGTCGCGTCGCTGTCGAGCGTCGCAAACAGCGTCATGATGCACCTTCCGATGATTCCGACGTGGATCTGGCTTCCGTGGACGACGCAGCTTGTGGGAATGGTGTCCATGTCATCGTCGCAGGTGGTGGAGATTGCCAAACACTTGCTTGCGCTACTGAGCCGAGAGTATCCAAACGCCGTGTATTATACATTGCGAGCTCATTACTTTAACAGGGACTCGCAACGCAAGCGCGTCGCTGTGGCGCGTTCCAATTCTGTGAGCACACCCACCGGGGTGGGGGCGGGTGTCACGACGACGAGTAGCACGGATGACATGTCTGGGGGCGTGACTTCTCCCTCTGGGAACTCGAGCGAGACGAGCTCTTCTACGCGATCCGCCTCGGAATTGAAGACAGCGTTACATCAGTTCCATATGGCAAATGGACGCTTTTGCCAAGAGGCAGAGACGCTCATTGAAGAGCTGTCTATGCTGGTGAAGCGCCATGATCCGCTCGAAGAGATGCACTCAACCATTCACATGCTGCTCGAGAAATGCATTCAGGTGGCCTCGAGCGAGCTCGTACAGGAGGATCTTGTGGCCAGCAGCATGGATGTGGACCCTGGCACGCGTGCGGACCCAGAGGCCATTCGCATGTTTCAAATGTGGCAAATGCTCGAGCGCTTGTGCGCAAAAATGTTTTCCGAGCAAAATGTGGCTCGTTCGGAGCAGCACAAGGAGCTCATCACGCGGCTTCGCAAACCATTCGAGGATGACTTTCAGCCGAACCCGGAGCACCTTGCATTGCTGCGTCGAGGTCGGATACCTGTCGACGGTCGCTCCGTGGGCGGCCGGGAGATGTCCTATGCTGCAATTATCTTGCGTGTAGGGCGTTGGAAGGCCATGCTCACGGATGCGCTCTACGCTACGCGCGGAAATGAGGCGTCACTCACCAAGTGGTCGCGAAATATGGCCACCTTGGTTCCTGAGACCCTGCACATTCCGGGAATGCACATGCTCAAGGACGGCTTGCAGGAGCCTTGCTTGAGCAATCACCCCCAGCTCGCAGGATTCGACCCACAAATTTACTTTCGTCGGGACTCGGGCTTTTCGCAGCCTGGAGTCGGCTTTCGCTCCGCGAATGGGCGATCGCACCACTTCATCATCAAGTCGTCTCCGCTCAACTTCACGGAAGCGGATCAGCGGGCCGTCCAGCTCAAGGTTTTGCTGAATGATATGCTTGACCGCGCCAATGCGTCGGTGCGCCGGGGCCAGTTGCGTATAGAGCTCCCGGTTCTCGTCCCCATTCACGCGCGTCTGGCACTTCAGTCAGACTCTCCTGGGACGAAGAGTCTCGCCGTACTCTTTGAGGAGAGCATGCGCCGCGAGGGCGTGGCGCATGCCAAGGTTGCATCTGCGGCCTATTTAGTAGACGTCTTGCATGGCAGCGAGGTGTCTGGCACAGGTGTTCTGGCAGAAGGAGGGAGGGGAGCTCCAATCGATCTGAAGAAGACGCGGGTGGAGGCTTACTCGCGCGTGTGCGAGGTCGTGCCAGAGTATCTCCTCGCCAATCACTTGCGAGCGCAAGCGCAAGAGGCATGGCACTTTTCAATGCTTCGTGACTCGCTTACGAGTAGCTTAGCGCTGTCCTCCTTCCTTTCGTATCTCCTTTCGACAGGACACCAGAGTCCAGCGCGGCAGCTTTTGCGCGAGGATATGAGTCTTTTGAACGTTGAGTTTCGACCGGGTTACACCCACGATGGACGCGGGGACCTCATCAACGACGATTTGCAGGTTCCCTTCCGCTTGACTCGTAACCTGGCCCACCTCCTGACTCCCGCCGGCGTTCAGGGACGTTTTACCAATGTTCTCACGACAGTGTCGGATTGTGTCACACACGATCCTGTTAACCGCACAGGTTTGCGCTCGTTTCTCGAGTCATATCTGTTCGACGATTTGCAGGTAATGTTCAAGTACCCTGAATCTGCTGCCGTGGCGCCAAGCGACCTCTATCGCAAACTGCGGAGGAACATGAAGGTTATCGACGCGCGTATGGAGTCCTTCTCGACGAATAATGTGGCAGGCCCCAAGGCGGACCGTGAGACTGCAAGAGCAGATGCTGATCCGCCGGTGGCCAGTCCCAAGGACTTGGAACGTCAAGTCAAGCTAACTGGCTCTGTCGCAGAGGGTCTCTCTCCCAAGGAACCAATTGCGGGCGATCAAGGTGTGGCGCGCCTCATACAAGAAGCGACTGATGCAAAGCGACTGGCAAAGCTTGATGCAACATTGTTGCCTTGGTTCTAGTCTGATATAGTAAACACAATCTTTATCTTGATATGAAAAAGAATTGATCTGAAGGATGGCACGGTTGTAGTGCTCATCCATTTACTGATGCTTGCTCCACTCCAAGCAAAGGGATAAATCCAAGAACACAAAAAAAGAAAAGAAATAAAGAAATAGTGAAGTACGTCTGCGTGAAATGCGAAGAGGGAAACAAGCTTTCATCTTCGCCGCAAGGTCTTACTTCTTTCAGGTGAGCGTGTATCCGAATCGATTGGCGGCGCCAAGTTGATTTCGCACTTTTTTTGTACGCTTGTCAACGTTTTCGCGGATCGCGCGATAATAGACTTTTGAGCGGTGGACAGTATCGTCGTCAAGCTCAAGAGGCTCAACGGGTTCGGCTGTTTCTGCGTCATAGGATTCATGGAAAAATTCAATGACAAAGGGATGCGTCAGTGCTTGATTACATGTGATGCGTCGGGTAGGAGTAAATTGCAGGCATGCGCGTAAAAAGTCGAGGAGCTCCCCTGAACTGATTGGAAACATTTCGCTTGTGGCTCTTGGCTCGATGCGACCAATGATCTTGGGGTCGAGCTGCTCAAGAGCAGTTGGAGCATCTAGATCTTGAAGCTCTTCTTCTGAAGGTAAACCTGTCATCTCCAGAATGAGCTGCAGCTGATGTGTGGTTGAATGGCCTGGGAAAAGAGGCTCGCGCAGGATGAGTTCGCCAAGCACGCATCCGACTCCCCATATGTCGACGGCAGTTTGCACGTGGATAGCGCCAAGTAAGCTCTCTGGAGCACGATACCATCGGGAGCCAAGGTAGTCAGTCATAGGAGGAAAGGGCAACAACGTATGATCTCTCGTGGCGTTCTCTTGGCCTGCATCCACCTCGTTGTGAAGGTGCGCAACGTCCTCCGCATGCTCGGCCTGCGCGAGATTTGGGGAAGAACGAGTGTACGATACAGGCTGCTCGTGCGATTCTGTATGCGGCTGTGATTGAATGGACCGCGCGTGGCCAAAATCGCAAATTTGCACTTCGCATCGAGCATTGATGAGAATGTTGCTCGGTTTGATGTCGCGATGAACAAAACCTGAACGATGAATATGCGCAAGGCCCTCTAAGATTTGTACGGTGATGTAGGCGTTATGCTTGTCTTCGAGGACGCCAGCGCGAATGAGCGCGAAGAGATCCGTGTCCCAGACCCCAAAGACAAGGTAGGCGTCGCGGACGCTGTTCGAGTTGCTGGGAAGCAAGACGTTCCGAAGTTGGACGATCACGTCTGAGCCTTGCAGACGTTCAAGAATTGCGAGCTCTCTATAGGCCTGCTGCGCACGCTTGGCGTCATCAAAGGCTCCGTACAACTTTTTAAGTGCTACGGCCCCACGCGTGCGTTTGTCGATGGCTTTCCAGACAACTGCGAAGGGGCTGTGTCCCAGTTTCTGCACGAGTTCAAACTGTCGTAGGATGCTCTCGTGCACAAAGTCATCGTCTTCGGGCCCGGGGCCAACACCCGTGGCGCCGCCCAGCGTCTCGTTCGCGCGTGAAGGGGTCGCCATTCCCCGCCTTCGAGACAGCGCCTGCGGACATGCCCTGTCTTGCGTGCGAGCGCGTCCCTCGCGGCAGCCTGTGCTCGTGCAGAACTCCGAGTCCGAGGAGTCCCAGCTCTCGGCCAGCTGAGACGGTGATGATGAATGGGACGGTCGATGGTCGAGTCTCAACGCCTCGTAACGGAATTTTTCTATTGGAAAAGCAAGCAAGTAACAGTAAGCAAGCAAGGACGCACCTATAAGGAAGGAGGCACGGGAATGCAAACAGCGATTGGCCAGTCAACCATGCATGGCTGGCTCTGGCATGGCAAACGAATAGCGCAGTCTAGGTCTAGGAAGGGTTTGCCTGCTGTGCTGGCCACGGTTCGCCTCGTGGACCGTTTCTTTCGATTGACCCCGCAGCAGCGGTGTACAAGCACGCACATTGGCACGCATACGTACGCACGCACGCATACGCATTGACTGACTGACTGACTGACTGACTGTCCACCTCGAGGTGGAGGCGGTTTATTCTTGTAGAGAGACTGGCGCTGGAGACGACTCGGAGAACAAGCAGCCAGCCGACCAGCCAGGTGAAGGACAATGAAATGAAATATTCACTTGCGTTGCTTGCATGGGTTTGCTTCGTTGTGCTTTGCGCCTTGCGGGATCCGTTTGATCACGCGACGACTCAGACTCTCCCCCTCATTTACGCTGGTGACACGCACGCGACTGCGAGCCTTTGCTGCTTGCTGTCTGTTCTCAGGCCCAGCGGCTTCTACGTCCCGAACAGTCTCCGCTCGCTGCCGCGTGCGCGTGACACGGGCCGCTCTCGGTGAAACAGGCAGGCAGTCAGGTCATCATCGATCGACCCACCCACCCCATCCATCCCCAGCCAGCCAGCCAGCCAGCCACAAGGCCACAAGGCCACAAGGCCACAAGGCCGGCCTCTGCCACTACTAACCCACCCGCCCGCCCCTTGCTCAATGCGGTCGATGGTGTAGTGAGAAGCTTTTGGGGCGCCATCTTGGCGATGTTTTACATTGCTTGTCGGAGAAAAACGACCGCTCACGCCCACCCCCCCCCCCTCTCCCCGCGCTATACTGCGAGTCGAGTCGTGCTCACGGTCGGCCACGCTTGCACGCGCACGCGAAGCAAGCGTCGGCGGTGGGTGATGGACGCACGCAGGGAGGCATCGCATGGCTCCATCGCTGCATTTCGGAAAGGACCAGGTGCGTCTCACCATCCCATCCCCGCTCGCCGACGCAGTCCCAAAGCAAGCCTACATCGCCCGAGCCCGCGAGAGGGCCGTGAAACGCACGTTGCCGCGTGGCCGGCGAAAGCTTCGTGGCAGCAAGCAAGCTGCTGCTGCTGCTGCTGTATACAACGTCCAGTTCGATCAGGCAAAAGCGAACACCAAGAAGTTCACATCGACCGAGCGTTACTCTGGCCGGCGGGGTGGCGGGCGGCCAGGAAGAGCGCGCTCGCTTTCCGCAAAGCCCTCTCCATAACAGCCAAAACGCGAAGGCGTCCATTCTCTCACTCATTCGCTCGTTCATTCATTCGTTCATTCATTCATTCGTAACAGCCAAGCAGCACGCCAGGCATACGTAAAATTCGTCCATAAACCTGTGCTCGGCTCGGCAGTGACTGAGCGCGCTGCCCTGCAAAGCCCCAGCCCAAGCAAGCCGACCAGGCCCAAGCCCGGTCGCAGCTCGCGCGCCCTCTCCTTCTCTGGCCTTCGCCCGCTGCCTCGAGGTCTCCGCGCCTCGGCAAGGCGCTCGCTTGTCGGGCGAGCTGGCGTCGCGTCTCCTCTCCGGAGCCGCAATTTGCTTCGAGGACCGATACCAGGCAGACCACGCAGAGAGACCGACCGACCGACCGCCCCCCGCCGGCGCACGGCCTCCGCGAGGCCTCGACCTCCAAGCAGAGAAGACCAAATCAGAGCAGAGCGGAGCAGAGCAGAGCGGAGCGGAGCAGGCGGGACCAGGCCAGGAGAGCCCGGAAGAGGCGCGGGCGGGCAGCCTTGCCTGCGCACGGAGGCCGCGCGCAGTCTCGCAACACGGCGCCGCCGCGGTGTGCGTGCGTCCCCGGTAAATTGCGTTGCGCACACACTCTCTTCCTTTGGGCTGGCGTCTTCTCCTTCTTCTTCTGGCTGGGAGAGGAAGCCGCGTGCACGGACGGCCCCGCTGCATTGGGGGCGAAACACATTCGCGCGCTCCGTGTAAGGTGCATCGCGCCGCGTCGCTCGCGCGAGGAAAGAGCAGCGGCGCAGCAGAGCAGAGCAGAGCAGAGCAGAGCAGAGCAGAGCAGAGCAGAGCAGAGCAGAGCAGAGCAGAGCAGAGCAGAGCGGTGCAGCGGTGCAGAGCAGCGCGCGAGGTCGAGTCGACGGCTGGCTCGGGTGGGTCCGAGGAAGAGAAAGCGCGAGGTCGATTCAGAGCTCGTAACGGAGGGAAGGAAGCGTGAGCCCAGCGCAGCACGCGGCGGACGCTTCGGAGCCGACCAGGACGTGCGGGTGGAGGACCGAGAGCCCTCGGCCTTCTCCAACCCACCACCGCCGCCTCCACATTCTTCTTCTTCATCTTCTTCTTCTTCTTCTTTGGCCAAGGCAGAGCCGGCACGAGCGGAACTGCATTGCGTTGTGTAGCGTGGCGTCGAGGCCGAGAGAGACTCGAGCGGAAAAGAGTCCCTTGCCCGCCTCTTGCTCCCGAATAGAAGAAATAGAGCAGCAGACGTGGGCGCCCCCCAAAGGATGCTGCGCAGAAACGGTTCCGGGCGCAGCGGCGGCGGCGCCGCAGAGCTCGCGAGCAGACTGTCCGCGACGAGGCTGCGGTCCATCGGCTCGCTGACGAGGTTGCGGCGGCGGAACAGCCGCAGCAGCAACAGCCCGAACAACGACGGGGCCAGCTCGGCCACGGAGACCCGGCGCCTGGCGAGGGCGCCCTCGGAGATTGAGCACGGCGACCTCGACAATTCCGTCGCGGACGAGACCAAAAGCCCCGACTCTCGCGTCGAGGAGGAAATGCCGTCGCAGGCGAGCCAGCATCACCATAGTCATCACCACCACAATCACCACCATCACAATCACCACCATCACCATCACCACCACCCGCCCCACCATCACCAAGGGGACGGGGCGCAGAACGCGGGGAATACCGACGATGAGATCGAGAAGCGCCGCCTCAAGCCCGTCAACTCCGCTTCCGGCATGTCGCAAGAAGATCTTCGGCGCACCATCCGCGACATCCAAATGGACACCTCGCTGACGAGCGCAGAAAGAGCGAAACGCATCCAGGAGCTCATGACCTTTTCGTGGCGCAAAAGTCAAAAGGATCTCCATGCAGCCAAAGAAAGCGAGTCGATGCGCCGCAGGGCCAGCACAAAGTCCATGCGCCGTATGCGCAATACAAACAATAATGTGCCTCCCGGACATGTACCTCGCACGCAAAGCAGCTACTTTGCAAGCGACGGTCGCCTAGCGCAGTTGCGTCAGGAAGAGCGCGGCAACCAGTCCGGCGAGGTTGATAGTGACCTAGGCGATGACGACGAGGAGGTGGCGCCTCTGGATGAGAACGATCTGCTCAAGAGCTATCACGACGAAGAAAACAACATTCTTGGCTGCGAGCACTACCAGCGCAAGTGCATGATTAGCGCGCCGTGCTGCAATGAGTTTTTCGCGTGCAGGTTTTGCCACAACGAGGAAATGGATCATGAGATTGACCGCTACGCCGTAGACCGCGTGCGGTGCATGATGTGCAGCAAAGAGCAGCCAGTAGCAAAAGCTTGTGTCGATTGCGGTCTTGAATTCGCTCGCTACTACTGCGAGCCGTGTAAATTTTACGACGACAAGGAAGGCAAGGCCATTTACCATTGTCCCAAGTGCAACATTTGCCGCATCGGCGAAGGCCTCGGCATCGACTACTTTCACTGCGATAAATGCAATGCCTGCATGAGCATCACGCTGCGCGAACACAAGTGCGTCGAGCGCTCCCTCGAGTCTGACTGTCCCGTCTGTCACGAGTACATGTTCACCAGCACCACTCCAGTCATGTTTCTCAACTGCGGACATTGCATGCACGTCGTTTGTTACGAGTCGTACACGGCTAGCAATTATACGTGTCCATTGTGCAGCAAGAGCCTGGGCGACATGTCAGCGTACTTTCGGCGCATCGATCAGCTCCTCAAAGACGAGAAGATGCCTGCCGAGTACGCAGGCCTTCGCTCACGCATCTTTTGCTCCGACTGCGAGACCCGATCTATTGCGCCCTACCATTTTGTTTACCACAAGTGCAACGATTGCGGATCGTACAACACAAAGGTGCTCGAGCAGCTGCCCAAGGAGGACGAAGAAGAAGCGGCTGCGGCAGTGACGGCTGCGGCACAGTCCTGATTTTTTTTTTCCTTGACTCCTTGACACACACAAAAAGAAAAACAATGCCCCAATCGACAACGTCACACGTCGATTTCTTCAGGGGAAAACATGAACGAACCATCCAAATTCTGTACGTAATTATGCATTGCTACTTTGCTTTCTTTCCCCCCCTTCTCCTTCTTTCTTTCCACAATTTGTAGTGCGCTTCTGGCTTCAAGTTTCGGTCACACGTGCTGCACTGCGCTATGACGCGCCGTGCAATTTATGTCAGCATGGCCTTTTAGGTTCTATTGCACGACAATACCAGCGAAACGTTGCGACTACACTCAAAGAGACAACCGAGGGAGCCAGAGAGGAGAAGAAGAACGCAGGAACTCAATTACAGTTTTAATGAAGTCGTGCAAGGTCTTCCACAAAGCGCGTCAGACTCTCAATGTCAAGGTTGAGCGACATGCTCTCCGCAGCCCCGGTACCCGCCGCAGCAGCCAGCAAGAGAGGCGCAATGTCTTCACCCGAAGGAAGTGGCTTCACTCCGTTGACAAGGTCCACCACCTCTTGGGCATCTTCCGTGCCGAGCTCCAGAAAAGCCTCGATAAGGTCGCCGTCGATGAAGCCAATTGCGGGAGTCTGCTTGCGGTCGTTGGTGAACGACCTCCACTCCTCGTGTTTAAGGCCACCAACCCCCTGAATCACGGACCCGAGCGCACGCTCCATGCGTTTGAGCAACTTGTACTGAGGCTCGCTCAGCGATGCAATCACGCCAATCACGCCATTCACCGTGCAAAAGAGCATTTCCGGGGTCGCACTCGAAGTGAGAATCGAACGGACGGTCTCGGAAATCTGATCTGGCGCCGTTGTGCTAACCGTAGGGTCGACCGGAGTTTCGTCTCGCTTGCTCGTGGGGTCCTGGTTCTTCATGACGAGAGATCCATGACGGAAGCGGTTCACAAATTCACCAATGTGGAATTCGCCTACAACGCGCAGCATATGGCGCGCCTCCTCGGTCACAGCGTCGCTGTTCTTTTGTACCGTAAAGAGATTCATGTGCGTTTCGGTGCCTACATACGTGTCATCGTCCATGATGCCCACGGCCGTCATCCAGTTCGCATTGTAATCGCGTGCGATTTCCTCAATCGAGTCGTCGAGAGCTCTGTACACTAGCAGCGAGACCGAGTTCATCAGATCGCCCACCACAATGAAATCGCCCCGTGACTGCACGTAGAGAGCAAGAATGTGCTCATTGTGGCTGCACTTCGCAATCAGCTCGCTCTGGTCTGGGCCCTGATCAATAAAGGCAAAAAGGGTCACCTCTGAGTTGATGCCAGCCAAGAGCTTGCCGTTGAAGCTATTAAGTGAGTACACCGCGCCGCGAGTCTGTTTCTCTGCTACGAGGATGAGCTTGCGACCTCCCTCGACGCCATTGCTACCACCCGAAACCTGCCCAGAGCTCGACGCCGATTGCGACTTGCTCGTGTTGTTCTCTGCCACCTGGAAGACCAGAATACGGCCCTTATTCGGCTCCTGCTCTCCTTCAATGGGGTAGGCCGTGCCCACAACGATGAATTGCTTGCGCTCGGCGGCCTTAGAGCCAATTACCTTGGCGCTGCTGCTGCTGCTGCTACTCGACGACGATGCGCCGGCACCAGACTGTCCGGGAGCACTAGGCAGTGCAGCCACCTGGGCCTCGCCAGCTTTGGCTTCCGTCGTGGAAGAACTGGAAGAGGATGACGACGATGACGTTGCGCCAGCCTTGTCAGCGGCTGTCCCATCGCCTTCTTCGTAGAATGAGCATGATGTAATGGAGCATCCAGTCTCAAACTCGTCGAGCTGAAAGGAATCGAGAATCTCAAAACTCTGGTCGTCAATGAGACGAACAAAATTCGTCTCAATCATGTCAACAGTGTCATCCTCCATCCCAGCGCTCGCGCCGACGCTCCCAGCGGAACCGCCAGCGGCCTCGGCGTCCATTGCGTCCAAGGGCTTTTCAGACTTGTTGCCGCCGAGGCCACTGGGGCGAAACGCTCCAGTACCGGAACGCGTCGTGCACACCGCAAAGCTGCCGGTGGCGCCATCCTTGTGGTGGCAAATGCGCCGAGGATGCTCGCCAAGTGGAAAGGACCGAATGTGCAGCTTTTGAATCTCATTGATAGTACCAATCGTGAGATCTTCCTCCGAGGCAAGCGCCAGACTCTCTGGAAAGCTCTCGGCATTGAAGGAGGCCATGCAGGTGACCTCGCGCTGGTTCACGTTCGAGTAAAGAAGCTTGCTTCCGCTCGAGTAAATGACTGTAGGCCTGTCGGATCCGGCAAAGACATGCGTCACATCTTTGGATCTGAAGCGAGAAAGCGATATGGGACGGGATCCCAAGGTGATCTTCTTCTTACCAGACAAGAGAGCGTTCTTCTCCGCTCCGCGGTTGAGGTCAAAAGTGAAGAGCTTACCGTCACCAAGACCGGCAAGGAGGTGGTCGCGTCCCTCCAAGGAGACAAAAAGCAGCGAACGGGGAATCGTTTCCACCGTGAGCTTCTCGCTATGGACTTCTTCAAGGCTTGGCAGTGCAAGAAGGCGCACCGCAACGCCCGTCCAAAGACCAACAGCCGCCAAATCCGCGCTCAAAGGTGCGCTGTCCACGCCGGCTTCAACGCCAGCATCAGTCATGACAGCGTCGCCATCCTTGGCCGCACCGTCGAGGGGATGAATTGAGATGCAGGCCACCTCGTGCGCGAGTTCCGCCGTCGCCTTTTCTTGCAGAGTCCCCGAGCTTTTGTCAAGTTCAAAAAGGATAAGTTTGCCGCCGTTCAGCGCCACGAGGACTTGAGTCGCGTTTGCGCTGGCAACCGTTATCCTGGACGAATCCGGTGGCGCCCAACGAGTATGCACAGCGTCCGGATTGCTGCAGCTTACAATGCGCACTTCAGCGCGTGTGATCTGCACAAGATGGTCCCCGACCATGTTGCCGCAAAAGAGGCTAACCTGGTCAAGCGCGAAACCTCCGAGCTCGACCTCGGTGAGCTCGTCGTCCTCGATCGCAAGGAAACGAGTTTCGCTCGTAAAGGTTTGCACAAGATATCGGTCCCATTTGGACGCAAACGAACTACGCAGAGACCACATGGCTTGAATACCCGGCAGCTCCACTGCACACTGCTCATCAATACCGATGCCGTTTCGGACCACGCGAAGCGAGCCATCCTTGAAGCCGCCCGAGCAAGTGACCGCTTGGCCCTGGCCCTGGCGATCTAGATCGACGACGCAAAAATCCACAATCGGGCCCAAGTTGGTGCAGGTCTGCACCACTTCAACGTACGAGTCCGTTGCCGGATTGCGTTCGGTGCTGAGACGAATGAGCTGAGAATCGCCAAAAGAGCTTCCGATGAAAACGTACCCATTGTCAAGATACGCAATGGAGGATGCGATCGAGGTCTCGCCCAAAAACTCCATGCTGAGGTCTACAACTGTCACTTGATGGCGTTGTTGCGGCTGCTGCGACTGCTGCGCTTGCTGTGCCTGCTGTGCAGAGAGCATGGCCGACGAGGATGAGGACGAGGATGAGGACGACGACGATGAGGACGATGAGGATGAAGAAGTGGCCGCTGCTGCACCCGTGGCAGATACGCCATCATCCGTTGGGGTTCTGTCCACCTGTAGCGCGAGCACATGCAGGCCGCCCCACTCGTCGCAGAGAAGCCAGCGAAGGCCCTCGGCGTCAATGGGTGCATAAGCACGGATAAGGCCGCAGCGGATGGGAATCGCAATCGTAGTTCCGGTCTGTCCACGGCCACTCGCGCGACCGTTGCGGTAGGCAATGGTCTCGAGGCCCATGATGAGAACACCACCAATGGGCTCGGGCACAGGAATAATCATGTTGGTGTCGAGATCAACATTGGGTTGGCTCCACGGGCCCTCGGTGAACTCCATATTCTTCAAAGAGATTGAGTATGTCTTGATGTGACGCGTGCTTCGGTTCTTCCGGTTATCCTCGAAGAGCACGCAGATGACGGGTGTGTCGTATCCGTAAAGAAATTGAATGTCAATGACATTGATCTCCTCGAGGCGAATATTGAAAGAGTCCTTGAGTTGGCCCCGCGAGTCCATGGGAATGACATCAAACTGGCCCTGGAAGAGGTTGAGCCCAATGACGCGGCCGTCTGGGTCGATAATGCCGATCTGGCCGTTCTCGTTGGGCCTATTGATACGGCTCTGGATCTGGCCCTTGGCGCGGGTCATGATGGCCTCCTTTTTGGGATCATAGCCCAGCACAAAGTACTGGCGGCGCTCAGTCACCACAAAGAGTAGCTCGCGCTGTTCGCCGCTCGGCTTGTAAAGCTTGCAGGTGGCCACGCGACCGTAGATGCCAAGGTCGAACTGCGCGACGAGGCCATCCTCGGTGAGCGTGTGGAACTCCAGCCGCGTGGACTTGCAGATGATCAAGTTCAGCTCCTCTTCGCTCAGAAAGTGGCCCTTGAGCACGTGCGTCACGTTCGTTGGTTTCTGCGCGGACACCACATACTGATACATTCTCGCTCAGCACCGCTGTTCGCGGGAGTCCAAATCTCCGCCCGGAGGCTCGCCCGCTCGTGCCTGCGAACAAGGCGAGGAAAAGGGCCCTCTTCTGCTGCTCCTCTCTGCCTGCTCGGTGCGTGCCCGCCCGCTCCCCTGCGCGCGCGTGGCGTGAGCCGCCCGGCCTCGCTCGCTCGCTGGCGCCCAACCACCGCGACGGCGCCTAACTGCCTCTCCTCGCGACGCGCGATCGAACGAACGAACGAACGAACGAACGAACGAACGAACGAACGAACAGACGGACGGCCTCGCGCCGCGTCGCCGCGCTCTCCCGCAGACTGCGCCGCGCCGCGCCGCGCCGCGCTGCGATGCCCCGCGCTCTCGCCTCGTCCCCGCGCGCGCGCTCGCGCCGCTGCCGCGTTGGATTGGATTGGGTGATTGGGCGATCGATGGATAGAAGGGGAAGAAGAAGATCGAGAGGCCCGCCGCGAGAACACTGGGGAGAACGAAAGAACGGAGGCGCAACGCAGATTGGGTAGAAATTGCGTTCTGCACTGGAAGCGCTGGAGCTTTTGCGGTCGTGCCGCGGCGCGCAGAGTGTCCGTTGGGAGGGAGCGAAGCGGAGGCGCGAGGGAAGGGGTGTAGGTAGGGATGATGGATGATGATGGAGAAGATGTTGGAGCGAGAGAGAGGAGGAGGAGGGAGGAGGAGGAGAACTCGAGCTACTTGGCCGGTCTGTTAGATATGCCGTGGAAAACAAGAACAAATGTTGTACGCTTATGAATGGATGATCAGCGAAGAATCGGATAAATAGGAACGTATACTTGCTTTTTGCTTTTAAGCTTTGCCTTCGACAGTCAGACGACAGCGTACTGGGCGTCAGCTGTCCTCTACGCGCCGTCTGACAACTGGCACGAGGTGCAAGGAAAACGCAAGCCAAGGGCGAGCGAGCGAGCGAGCGAGCACGCGAGTGAGAGTCGAAGGCTTGGCAAGGGAAAACGAAAGCTTGTGCGGGTTGCGTGATTTTTTTCGCCTTCTTTGTCGCATAGACGCTGTGCGGCCGCATCGCTTTTGCTCGTGTCTCAAAGGCTTTTCGAGCTCTCCTTGTTCTTTCTCGTTTTCGAAAGAAGTGGCGGCGCCGTTGACCGCAGCTGAGCTGCGACGGTCGCTTGCGAGGTGCGCAAGCTTGAGGTGGAGTGGAAACGCTCAAGAGGACATCTCTTCCCGTCTCTGCAGCAGACATCGCAGCAGAGGCCGCCTCGGCGCGCAACCGCGACAAGATGGCGCACAGCATCTACGATGCGAAATGGAGAGACGCAATGGCAGAGCTCAAGGAGCAGCTCTACCTGGAGGATCATACTCTCTCAGGTGGCAAGGACCCAACGGCGCCGCCAAGTTTAACTGAAGCAAACCAGCACTGGGCATCTTTGTACGTCAAGTATCTGGAGATATTCCGCACGCTTGAAGGATGCTTTGATGGTATCGTACAACCCCAGAAGCGAGTTGATATCAAACTTGTGCTCGAACTCGTCATGTCTCGCATCGTCGAACTCAAAGCACTCCTCATCAAGTGGAACCCGGCTCATCCCTCTCTGGTTGCTGAAGGCTGCGATGGTCCGCTCGCGTGGCCATATGTGAACTTGGACGATATGCTCGTTGATCTGAAGCTTCCCCCAAAAGTTCTCGAGGTGCCAATCCCGAGATACTTTGTCGAGGAAGCCGCCGACAAACAAGCCGCGCGCGACAAGCTAATTCAGGCAGTCAAGACAATGAAGCTTGGAGAAGACGCTGATATTGGGCTCGAACTTGACCGCGAAGAAAAAGTGGCTCCTCCCTTGGTGGACTTTACACTCGCCGAGGCCATCGAGCTTATTCAACGCATGGAGCGTGGTCGCCAAGGTATTGTTCATGCCAAGCTTACGGAGCGGCTCTCGGCCGAAGAAGGCGCAAATACCAAGACGCCTGCCTTTAAGTCAGCGACGCAAACTGCCATGGGTGCTTCGGCTGCGCTGGAAATGGAACCCGAGACGGCTGCAGGACACATCCAGCGTCTCTACCGCGGGCTCCGGTCGCGTCGCGCCGCAAATCTTGAGCGCGAGCAAGAGCTGGCATTTATCGGGATGAGTCGGCCCAAGCTGTGGGATGATGCTGAGAGCAAGCGCGAGGAAGCAAAGCGATACGAAGAGCTCGACCAGGCGCGCGCACGACGTAAATTGGAGCAAAAGGAGAACGAAGATGGGTACTCTCAGGCTCTTATTGACTTGCACGGCACGGTCCTCGAGGAAGAGGGTCCAGATATGCGCGAGCGCATGATGGATGAAAGGCGAGCCTGGTTCACCGATGAACTCGGCAAGGGTGTCTTTCCCGAGGATCTTGGCGACTTTTATCTCGCTCAGAACCCAGAGGGTGACGAGGACCCCGAGGCTGCCGCTGCTGCAGCGGCTGCCGAGGCTGAAGCAGCCAAGAAGGGCAAAGGTGGTAAAGACGACAAGAAGAAGGGCAAAGGCGAGGAAGAAGAGGAGGCAGAGAAAATCCCGCCCCTCACGGGCCCCACTCAGTTCACAGCGACTTTGCAGGACTGCTTGAATCGCTTTAGCGGCGTGTGGCTAGACCGTGACGAGTCGAACAATTTCCAACAAAAGCACGATGTTGACCTGGCCAAAAACGTGGTGCGCCCCAATGTTGAGGAGGAAGTTCGAGAGAATGTGGACAAGATGCTCGTTGTGCAGCTGCAGAACCTCAAGGCGCAGCTTGAGGCCGCCTCGGGCGCGAAAAAGGGTAAAAAGAAGAAGGATAAGGGTAAAAAAGGTAAAAAGGGCAAGAAAGACAAGAAGGGCAAGAAGGGCAAGCCGCTTCCAGGTGAAAAACTCTGCGCAGGCATGGAGTTTGAAGAGATGCTGGGCACTCTCATTGAGCATGGCGTCGTTTGCGAGGCCTCTCCGGGGCGCCTGGCTGACCTCATTGGCGAATTTAACTATCTTGGATCCACGTACCAGTCGCAGAGCGAGGCCAAGGATGCCTGGGGCAACTGGGTCCCACAAGACCCGTCTCTTTCCCAGATTCGATCTTTACTCACGGAGCAGATTGTGCTGCCGCTAGGCAGTCCGTTCTTGCGCGTCACCGCGCCGTATGCCAAGTCAGCGCTGCTCTATGGCCCGGCCGGCAGCGGGAAGACGACGGCTGTGCAGGCTGTAGCCAACCACACCAACGCGGTGCTCATCAATCTTTCAGCATCGGTGCTTGACAACCTCCCAAAGGAGTTTCGTGAGGGCAAGAGCGGTCCAACTCGTCTGGTGCACATGGCCTTTGCAGTGGCACGGCACCCGGAATTTGCCCCTGGGGTGATTTACATTGACCAGGTCGACCGCATCTTTGTCGGCAAGAAGAAGGGAGGCGCCGGGGATGCGGCAAAATTTAAGAAGGACCTCGTCACCTACGCGAACTCGCTCAAGCCAGAGGAGCGGGTTGTGGTGCTTGGCTGCACGAGCGAGCCGTTCAATATTCCGGATACGGAGCACAAAGACTTGCGCACTGTCTTTCAGATGCAGCTGCATCTACCATACCCAGACTATGCTTCACGTGTGATGTTGTGGCGAGCGTTTTTGGAAGAGGCCTTTGACAAGTTGGAAATGGACATCCCCGACACGATCGATCTCTTTGCACTCTCGCTCGTGTCTGAAGGCTACTCGGCGGGCAATATTCGCACTGCGATCGCGCGAACGCTCACGCAGCGGCGTTGTGAGACACTCAAGACGCGACCCGTCACGGAGCAGGACTTTGTTGGCCCGCTTTCCATGCTGCCTTTGACATATCAGGAGGACAATGTCAAATTTCAGGCCTTTACGGCGAGCATTTCTGGCCTGCAGCAGCGTCGCGATGCCGTCAAGGCTATCCTTGCCGGAGATGGTACAGGCGATGGCAAGAAGGATGCCAAGAAGAAGAAGAAGTAAAAAAAAAGCATTTCAACAGTGTAGTGTAACGAACGAATGTCCAAATAATGGGGGGGGGGTTGGGGGGAGGCAGACGAAGTTCGCGCGATGAGATATGAGCCAATGACAATGAAGGCAAATTCAATATCGAGGGAGGGATCGCGGGGTGTCTGGGATATAATGAGAATCAACAAATCGTCGACTGGTTTCCTCTAAGGGCATAACAGCCAGCCGGAGATCCTTGTATGTACGTCAGAACATGCACGTATTGCCAGCTTTGAAAACTAACTCTGCATACGCCTCATGTGCGTTAAACCGTTCTTCTGTTACTAGACTAACTACTTACTAACTTTAAAATACTTTTTCTACTACGCATGCCGACTATGAGACATGTTGCATGTCTGTTCAGTTGTGCATGGGACAGACATGCGAGACGGTATGCAATGATAATACTAGTCCACCCTTTGAAAGACGAAAGAGGGGACAAATGCAAAAAGAGTGTATACATGCGTCTTGCATTCATTGACGCGAGAATGGTGAGCGTAAAAATTGGCGGGCGGAACGCAGACGAACAAAGTTGAATCTTAGATCTCCGCACCACCACGTTTGCTTGAACGCAAAAGATAAAAATGTAACGAGAGAATTCAAGACGAGACTGACTGACTGGCTGACTGCGAGACGAGACGAGACGAAACGAAGGAGATGGGTGCGGATCGAATCTGGACACAAAGAAAAGCACAATCTTCAGTTTTCCACACACGCGAAAAGAAAGAAGAGGCCATCACCAGTACTCAACGACCCCGCTTGCTTTTCGAACAATTGTTCAAAACGTGTGTTGCTGCCTCTGGGGTCACTTGCCCAGTCGGATTCCGAGACTGAGGCGCTGACTAAGGCGTGACAGAGAGGAACGTTTGCTGGAAAGCGTGTGGATAATGGCCTCGCGGTGATCGGGGCTAGCGACGCCGAGATTCTCGAGATCTTCGTCGCCGCATTCCTGACCAGCCTCAAGACTGGTGATATCCTTGTCGAAAAAGTCCGGAATGTAGCGTTCCATTGCGCACGAGCGAAGGCGAACCACGAGCTCTGAGCTCAACGCAAAGAGAACAAAAGCCTTGAGCACCTCGTCTGAAACGCTCTCCGAAGCTGTAAAGTGCGCACGTTTCGGCGCGACGCCAGAGGCAACGAGAACCTTGACGACGTCAAGGTGCTCACCTTCTACTGCGCTCAAGAGCGCGTCGCGACCACGAGACGTCTGGCAGCGCGGATCCGCGCCACGTGAGATGAGCATGACCACAAAGGAGGCGTGGCCTCGACTTGCAGCCACAAGAAGGGGCGTGGGCCCTGTCGAGCCGCGCCTCGATTCGAGCGCAGCACCTGCATCGCAGAGAATCTCACCACTAGCGACGCTTCCAGAGGCGGCAACAAGGTGAAGTGGGGAAGCGCCGTCGGTTTTTTGCGCATTCACATCAGCGTTTTTGTCGACGAGAAGCTGGATCATTTCAGCCTTGGTTTCTTCGGGCGCATCCGGACTGCACGCCTCGAGGAGAGCCGTCCAGCCGTCATTGTCGCGAGCATCGAGCGAGGCGTTGTATTCGAGGAGTACGCGGGCCATTTCGACCTTACCAAAGGCTGCGCAATGGTGCAGCGCAGTCCATCCATCGTCTCTGCGCGCGTCCACGTCGGCACCAGCCTCGAGCAGCTCGCGCAGAGCGTCCGCGTGATGCCCCAGCACGACCAGGTGAATTGCTCTGTACCCCTTCTCGCTCACCGCCTCTCGCAGGTCCTCGTCGGCCGCAAGTTCGCGCACCGTGTCCACGTCGCCCGCGCGCAAAGCTTGCCACAACTCCATGGCTGCCGCCATCTTGCCTAATCTTGTCCCGCGATCTCCTGGCTTGTCGATGCGCGCAGCCCTTGCTCGCGTCCTTCTTCGCCCGCCCGCTTTCTTCAACAAGCCAGACGCGTCCGCACGCTGCACCGCGCCGCGTACGTATCCGGCTTGCCGTTGGGGCTTTGCTCGCGCACTCGAAGCGAGCCCGACTCGAATGAGGGCGAAGACGAAGATCACGTATCTCGCCTCCTACTTACTGTCAGTGCTCGTTCGCCTGCCTGCCCGCCCTCCCGCTGCGAGCAGTGCTAGGTCTCTTGGCTCGATCGCGTCGCGGCCCGCCTGCCTGGCTGGTGCGTGGCCTCCCCCTCCGATCTCCCGAGCGGCCCTCGGCAGCTGAAAAAGCTCCGAGCGGCGCCTCGAAGCGGCGAGCCGCAGCGGCCGCGAAGCGCGCGCAGCACGTGCATGGGCGAGGGGACCTAGAGTTTCGCATAGCAATGGCGTAGTCCCGGCACGGTGCACACCCACCCTATAAAGAGCGCTGCAGGGGCTACCCTGCTGTGTGTAGGGTGGAGCCCTGCAGTCCGCGAGATGATATACCGCCCCGCGGCTGGGCGAAGCTTGTTTCGTCGCCCAACCTCGGGCCAAAAAGCGCACTTTGGGCCGGTCGCCTCATTGAGACGGACCCAGCCCGGATTGCGAACCGCAGAAGCACAACGACGAAGGGCCAGCGTAGGAGCACGAACTGCGCAAGTGCGACGCAAACGAGCCAAGAGGACACACTATTCATACTGATGTGAAGAACGGCCAGCGGCGCGGGCATCGTTTGTAGTATATGCTGCGCCTTCTTCTTGAACGAGGTTCGGTTACATCATGTCGAGGCAAAGACCGTTGCTTACATTAGTACTCTAGGTATAGCAGCCCGGAATGAAAAGATGCGCTCTTCGTTGGCTCGTAAATGCTGTGTTTAGTCAAGAAAAGAATGTGGCTACCGCTTTCACGAATGATTGACAGAGCTCTCTTCCTCCTCGGGGATATCTGTCGGAAGCTCGTCGAGGCCAAGTACGCTGACGCTGCGGTGCGTACGACTTTTCTCCGTCCTCGAATCCATCGACGAGCGACTATTCTCAAATTTGTCCTCTGGCTCAAAATGCATGAGCTCTTTGAAAAGCTCAAAGAACTTTAAAGGCATTCTCGAAGTCACCATTTCTGGTCGCAATATCCACGGACTTCCCCTGCTGAAAAAGCCGAGAATCACAGCTTTAAATGCAAAAATGAGAGAATTAATCATGTGTCCCAGTATGTACTGCAGAGGATGAACATCGGGAATCATGGGGATTCTGAGTTCGTCATTGATCGTGTCAGAAGACCCGCGAACGATAAGAAATGTGACGAAAGTAAGTCCAAGAAAAGATTCCAGCGCGATGACTACCCGGGTTCTGCTCGTCACGAGCTTGGCAGGGAGTGTATCCGAAAAGAGAGTCAGGATGCAGCCACCCAGAACGCACGTCCATCCAAGGGTGTTGAGCCACGAGTGCATGCCAAAAATCGCCCAGCTGAAAGTCATCAACAGATTGAAAAGCACAAAGAGTACTTCGAAGCTCTTCAAAAGCGAACGTATCAAACGAATGTTCATCATCGAAATGAGCGGGTACCAAAATATGGCAATCAATATAGATCCGGGAATGGCGAGCGTTCTATATCGCATTTGCGTTGCCGCAATCACGCCCAGGGTCATTCCTGCGCCGAGACAGAGTTCGGTCGCAAAGAGAACTCGAGGCTTTAAGAACCTACGATACAAAAACCGATACGCTCGAACCGAGAGGAAACGTGACATGACGCAGTCTGCGTGAAGCAGGATGTAAGGTTTAATGACCGGATAGGCAACGCGTACAGTTTCCATTGAGCCTCCGTTCAGGGAAGAGTCTACCGTGTTCGTCTCGAGTTTGCAGAGAGCGTCGACAATGGTTTTAAGACGGATCATGTCTTTTGGAGACAAAATGATGGAGCGCATATGGCATCGCGCAGATGGAAGGCGATGACTTGCATTTGTCCAATGATTGACAACGATACGCAGCTGATATGTAGCAAGGTTGAAGGCGAAAGAAGAGATTCGTATCCTGAGATCGTGCTCAAATCCATCGAACGCGAAGTATGGATTCTGGAGTTTTGCAATATGGGCTTGGTGCAAAACCACGATCAAGAGAAGCAAAATAAGACCCGTCCCAGAAGCCACTGCCGTCCACCGGCCGCGAAACACTGGTGTTGTGGCGTCTTGATAGCAATACAGAATGCCACATACAAAAATTCCGACGAAACCTACGAGCACAGGCGCTGATTTGGGAAAGCCCATGAAGAAGGTAAACCAGAGAACCACCACATTGCAAAACATAAAATTGCACGAGAACTGCTGGAGACAAAAGCGCAACAGAGTCGTATTGAGAAAAAGTATGCCATAAAGGGCTGGAGGTGTCAGCAAAAGTCCGCCGAAGGCCATCCAAGATGTAGGATCATGAATCCCGAAGCAGTAAAGAATTGCCCCTGCAATGAGCATGGAGTTGAAGACTACCATGCGCGCAACCAATGTTTTTCGCGTTGTGAGAAGAGGCTGTAATGATAAAGGTAAAAGCGTACTACAGATGGTATTCTTGCTCTCAAAAACAATGGCGCGTCCGACTGGAAGATAGACGCGCACACGTTGGTCAGCGCGATATACTTGATCGTGAATCTCATCCACGTCTTTGGCTATGGCATCCTTTTGCTGTGCCATGTAAAGTATCTCTCGCTGGGCACGCCGTGATGCCATACGGTCAAATTGGTCAGCAGAATTTGGAAAGACACGAGCGCCTCTCCATGCCCATAATCTCCTTTTGCTTGAGTTTTCTTCGGCAGTAGAGTCGTCGACGCTTGTACACGACGACGCCTGCGACAGGGCTTCATCCGTCGCGTCGGCGCCATTCTCTGCGGCCATCTCGTCCACTCACGACTGAGACTTGCATCAACGGTGTGGCACTTGCATCGCGCGTCGGAAAAAAAGTGGCGGTTTAACAAGAGCAAGACACTGGCAGAGCCGTTCACATATCCCGATGATTTGATAAAAATTAGACAATTGTCTGAGTTAAGGAATTATATGGCAAATTTCCTATCAATTGAAAATATTTTTTGGGGGTAAAAAAATGGAAAATAGGCTAAGTTAGACAATTGTCTGATTTATTTATATAGGGAAAAGGAGGGAATTCGGTTAAAAAGAATTTTAAACTCTTTTTAGTCTGATGAGTTGCTTCTTGGGCCACCCTTCTTTTGATAATCTCTACGCTTCACGAATTGATTCCTGTGCCACTGGTCCCAGCATGATACAGCCTGATTGACAGAATGGCGGAGCTGACGATGCAGAACGACATTACAAAAGGTACAACGGGTCCGGGCTCCTTTGCCACAGACAACACAATTTGGAGCTGTCTTGGTACTCTCATGATTATGAATGTTGCTCGAGAGACGTAGACGCTTGAGCGCTGTCGTATTAGCTAACCCGATGATCCCACGTTTTCCATTTGGAAGTCGGAGCTGCTCGTGTTCTTCTTGGGATAAGCTATATCCTCTGGAAGCGTTTTGAATGCCTGAGAACGTCGTCGAAGCTCCCACGTCAGGCTCCGGCACCGCCATGTCGCGAGATTTTAATTTCTCAGCGTGTGCGAGAAGACCGAGGACAACCTTTTCAAGGAAGTCGGTCAGACGAACTCTTCGCGAGCACAATGTGAGGAATTTTCGCAAGTCAACCCACATGAAGGGGTCATAAACCTTGCACATCCGCCAGACAACCAGCGAATTGATAAACACGTCAGTAATAAGCCCGAAAATTATGCTGTCGAGCACCTGCATTTATGCCACAAACCTCGCTGGCTTCTTCGCGAGACAAAAGCTCTGGATCCAATGTTTGTGAGTTATTGCCAAGCTGCATGAAATGCCTTGGAACGAGCAGAGCTTTGCCCGGAAGGCGATCTTGTGTTTTCGCCCGTTTCGCTCGAGTTGCTCTGTGAGGCACTTTGCGAAGCAAGGGAAAAGTCACTTTGCGAGCTGTTCTGGGACGAGCATGGGGCACGCGTCGAAAAATCATTTGTCGAAGTGCTCCTGGCTGTTGCACTTGAGCTACTCTGAAAGCTGTTTTGCAGCGCCGAGCGACCAGGATCTTGCAAGGTACCATGCGACGAGCTTGCGTTTCGAGACCTATGCTAATAAAAATCGCAGTCCCTACTCGTAACCCGTAGGTGGCCAAACTTGTGGCATGCACTGCACTGTTTAACTCGCGCCCCCAAAGTTGTGCTTGCGCGCTAACGTGAGACCTGGCTCAACGTGTCTCGGGACGATCATCAGGTTGCCTCTCGGTCGTACTGCTCACGTCGTGGCCAGGCTGGTGGCCAGGCTGATGACTTGAGGCATCAGACATAGGGACCTCACCATGCGCGACCTCTGTGACCCACCCTTCTCACGTGCACTGCAACAACGTTCGCTCTTTGCCTCCGCGTGCCGGTTTGGTGGTTAGGTGCCATCACTGAAGATCACGAATCACCGAAATTCACGAGCTTCAAACCACCTTACTTGGAGGGACGTTGCAAGCGTAATGCCTGCGTGTCAGGGGACCCAGTAAACCAGGTCTTAAGGTGGACCGACGTCTGCAGCACGAGAGACAGACACAAGAAAAGGGTGACCTAAGTCAAACAATTGTTTGACTTAAGCACTCAATCTCCTTTTAACCTGTTAAAATTTATAGCTTAATTCAAACAATTGTTTGACTTACAAATTATCGGGATATTTTAGGTCAGCTCTGATGCCCCAAGGACCCCGCACTGGCGTTGGAAACGGCGTAAGAGACGCCGCCGAATAGGGACAGGTCATAGAGCCTATTAGTGCCCAGGGTCAACTGAGCAACTTGGCGACGTGCGAGGCTTCTCTGACGGCTGCTTTCCAACATCAACGGATCTCTGGGAACTCTTCGCGAAGCACCTATACACGTTGCAGACTGCAGAGAGAAGGGTGCGATGGCGCAAGGGTCGGGTTGCGTATCCTATCATAAAGCATATGCGCGCGTAAACTCGTCAATGAAAACGTTTTGACAGTGTGTTGGTAGATTCCCATTCTTACTGGACACCTTTCGTTCAGTCGCGAGTTTGTTCAGTGACACTGATCGGAAGAGAACTTTTTGAGCTTGAGAAAGCCACCACTCAGCTGCCGATCAATCCGCTGTCAAGCATCAGGATTGTACACGTCCGTTAGACAATGATGATGAACACATATTTTAATTTTATCGTCTTCTTTTTCCTCCTTGATTGGCTTGGCTGACGAGGGCGATGGACTTGCGCGGAAAGTTAGAAGGTAAGCCAACGAGATCTTGCCTTGCAAAGAAGCGGCACGACTCGTCAAAACCCACAACTCAGCAATACGATTTAGGCCTCTACTTGCATGCTGGTGAGGTAGAGCCTCATACGAACAATTTGACACGACTTCCAGCCGTTCTCATCAAACCCTATTTATATGCGTCGACGTCAAGGAAAGTCGAACATACCAAGCGGCGTGGGCAAGCCGGGTGCAAACCGTCGGTATAAATGGCGATCGCGTCTTCCTCAGAAGCAAGTCTGAAAAAAATGAAAGAAATTTTGCAGCACAAGAATTGAATATACGACAAGAGCAAACAGGCAGACGAATATCATTCTTTTTCAATAATCGTTCGCAAGTTTCAAGTTATCGTACACAGACTTAATTCTATTTATTCTCAGGGCTATCCCCTTCGCTGATGCTGCTGCTGCTGCGCGAGAGGCTCTAGCGAGTCGTCCTCTTGCTCGGATCGAGCGCAAGGACGCTCTTGGAGAACACTTAAGCTTGCGCTCTGTAACTGCTTTTCAAGGACGCTTGCACTTTCGCTTTCTGAATTCTCGTGAGGAACACTTTCACTTGCGCTCTGAGGATGCTCTTGAAGCACGTTTTCTTTTGAAATGGAGTCTCTGCTTTGGCGAACATTCCAGGATGAGTGGCTGTGACGAGAATTGGACTCGGGCTCAAAATTAATGAGTTCTTGAAAAAGCTTGAAGAACTTTAGCGGCATGTTCGCATTTACCATGTGTGGTCGCAACAACCACGGGCTTTCCATGTTATGCAGACTAAGAAAAGCAGCCTTGAATGAAAAGATCATGCAATTCATCATGGGACCGAGCACCAATTGCGTAGGTTGAGTGTCGAAGTTGAAAGGTAAATGCACCGTCTCTTTTAGAGTGTCAGCGGATCCACGCACGAGAAGAAGGCTTACTGTTCCAAAGGCAAGAAAAGACTGGCACGCAAGGACCACTCGAGCGCGGCTATTAACGATTTTGGCAGGAAGCGTATCTGAGAAGAGGCTCAGAGTACAGCATCCTGCGACAGCAGCGTAGCCTATACAATTATACCAGGACTTTAGTCCGATGATCGTCCAGCTGAGCACCACGCATAGGTTGTACAAGATGAAATTCACCTCAAATGTTCTCAGCATTGAGCGTAGCAGACGCACATTCATGAGGAAAACATAAGGATACCACATCGCGCTTATAAGGATCGCGCCAGGAATGGCAAGGAGTTCAAATTGCGTAAAAAGTGCCGCAATTGTACCCAGCGACATGCCGAGACCCAGACAAAATACGCTTACGAAGCGCATGCGAGGCGTTGTATACCATCGGTATAAAATGCGAAAAGCCCGTACGGAAATCATGCGGGACAAAACGCAATCTTCGTGAAGCAAAATCAGTGGCTTGACGACAGGATAAACCACATTGATGCTTGTTGAATGCGGGTCAGACACGGCACCATTGGCTGCCTTTTTCTCGAGCCTGCAGAGCGAGTCGGAGATTTGTTTAAGTCGCAACAAGTCTTTGCGAGTCAGGAGTATCGAGCGCATTGGAGACCGTGGAAATGCAAGTCGGCTGCCTGTACTCTTCCTCTTTAGCGCAACGATCCGCAGCTGGCACATGGCAGTTGTAATAGCCAGATCCGATGAGCGCAACCCCATATCATGCGAGAATCCATCAATAGTTCTAAAGATCTCCTGAGGCTGTGCGATGCCCGACTGAAACATGAGTACGATGGCGATGAATGAGAAAAATCCAACGAAAGACGCAAAGGCAGTCCATTGGCTTCGATAAACCGGGAGGATTGCATCCCGGTTGCTAAAGACCATTCCCCAAACGATGAGACCTAAATAGCCAATATTCAAGCTCAAAGACCGCGGATATGCGAGTCCTACGCCTAGCCAGAGGACCGTAACATTTGCAAACATGAAGTTGCTGAGGAACTGACGAAGAGAAAAGCGCAGCAGGGTGGGGCTGTAGAACATCGCCAAAAATAATGCAGCAGGGGCAAGCAAAATTCCACCTGAACCCAGTTGCGATGATGGATCATGAAGACCATAACAAAAGAGTCCAGCACCTGCGATGAGCAGAGCATTGAAAGCCGCCATGCGTACGTTCATAAGTTTTTGCGACATAAGAAGATTTTGCAATCGCAAAGGCAGAAGCGAGCTGCCAATGGAAATATCTTGGTCGAAAACGATGGCGCGACCAACTGGAAGATAGACGCGCACGCGCTGGTCCACTCGATTGAGATGATCCTCGATTTCTAAGATGTCCTCGGCAATCGTCATTGTTTGCTGCGAGACAATCGTGTCCTCAAACTGGCCGTCGCTGGAGGCCTTAATTTGAAACGAGTCCGCGAACCCGGGTAAGATACGATTTCGCCACTTCCTAGCATTGCGTGTGCTCCTTTCTCCTTCTTCTTGGGGACCCTCCGCACCTGATTGCGACGATGCCAGCGACGTATCCTTAAGTGTCGTCTTCGTGGTTATGCTGACCATCTCTTTCGTCTTTGCCTGGGGTCAGATGCAGTGCCAGATTTGCTCACCCGCATCTCTTGCTCATTTCACTCACGTATTGTTATGCATCATCATCTTGCCTTGTTCTGCCCGTTGTTCCTGTGCACTGGAGTGAACGTTCACGCGCCACTCAAAAGCCAACAAAACTGATAGCTTCTCATGGACGCCTGCGGGAGCCACTGCATTCGTTTGCTGGAAGCAATTTACGTAAGTGTCACTGACATGTATGTCGGCCGGAGTGGCCGGCCACACGTCGACTCGCGGCGCCAGGGCCGGCTAGATTCTTGTCAACGGATCTATTACATTCTCTGAGCATTTCGATGATCCCCCAACTCATTGTAGTAGGGCCTAGGTTAAGACATAGGAAGGCTTCGATAAGCCATGTCCTGAAACAAGCAAGGTCAGGCGCGATGGGCGTATTTCCAAGTCAAGACCAGAAGTAGAGTCTTCAGATTTCACAGCAGCTGCAAGTTTCGTGTACGTCATGGTTTCTTTGTCTGAAAATGAAATAGCAAAGAATCATGTAGGCTTAGGCCCTACAACTGAAGACTTGAAGACCGTGAGAAATTGGCGGAAGCCATCCAATAGCTTTGAGCTAGCGCGATGTAAGTTTGATATCGCGCGTACGGACAATGAATAAGATGTTTACTCTGCAGTAGCATCGGGAAGGTCGACCTCGTACATGAGGTAATGGCTCGGTTGCATGCCCATGGCCACATAGGTAGATTTGGCGCGCTCATTGTCATGCTCAACGTAGAGGCGAACCGCAGCGGCCTTGTCCTCCTTGGCGAGCGCATAGATCTTGGCGTACAGGCGCTTGAAAAGCCCGCGGCGGCGGTGGTCCTTGTGCACGTAGACCGACTGAATCCACCAGTAGTTGGCCGCATTCCATTCAGACCACTCGAAGGTGACCATGCTGCAGGCGACGACCATGTTTTCCTTCTCCACGACGAGGTAGAAACCCCGCGCGCCGCTGGTATCGCCAATAATGCCTTCGAGCCCACGCCGGATCTTATCGCGGTCAAGCTGGCGGTTCTCCGTCTCGATCGCGCTGTCGTTGTTGAAGGTCACCAGCGTTTCCACATCCTCCAGCGTGGCGCGCCGCAGCACGTAGCCGTCCTCGGCCTCCCCGCTCGTCGTCTTCGCCTCGTCGCTGCTCATGGTCGCCGCGCCTTCTTTTTTGTGCGCCCGGTCTGCCTCGCCTTACTTCCCCAGCTCCTCGTCCTCCTCGAGCCTCGTCTCCGCGACGCGCGCGAGGTCTCTACGCTCGCCGTCGGTCTCTCGCCAGCCGCAGGTTAAGGATTTGCGCGCCCGGACCGAAGTCCTCGCGCCGCCGCGCCGCCGCTCTGCGCCGCGCGCGGAACACGCTGCGATCCCTGCCGGCCTCGCCGCCGTGAGAGCTCGCGGCCCCGCCGCTTCCAACCAGTTCGATCTCCCGCCGCCGCTGCAGATCGCTCGAGATCGCTCGCGCCGCGCCCCGCGCGAGGTCTTTGCGCGTCTGCATGCGCACGTGCGTGAGCGCGTGCGCGTGCGTCTGTCCGCGTCTGCACGCGCGCGGGTCTGTAGCGAAGAGAGGCGGCGCTCTCTTCCCTCCGGGTCCTCGCTCGCATGGGACTCTCTCGAGACCAGCGACGGCGGCTGCGGCGGGACGATTCCTGCGTGCATGGCGCGGAGGTCTCGCTCCGAGTCTGGGACGTGAAGACGACGGGCGGCCTGCGCCCCGCGGCGCGGCGAGGCAGGGGTAAATAGAGGAGGGCGGCGGCGGGAGGGGGAAGGGTGGTGGCTGTCGAGCGAGCGTGCGGGCTGGCGTCTTGCGAGGTCGGTCCTTTGGAGGGCTCAAGGTTTGTTTTCAAGAAAATGGTTTGGGATCTGGTATTTTCATTGGAATTAGAAATCGATGTGGAGTTCGCAACGGAACTGGTGCGAAAGGCACTTCGATCTGCAGGACATACTGGGCTGCGGTGCGCGCATGGTGGCGGCTGCGGCTGAGAAGGTTACCTGATGGGCGACGTCCCGCGTAAACTTGCTCGCCTCGCTTCTCTTTATGACCGCGTGTCTTGGCCCGTGGCCGTGCTGCCTGCCAGCGGATCCGGGCTGCCAAGTATACGCCAAAACTGTCAAAAGAAAGCGAAGCCCGCTAGAAACCCTCGCCTCGAGAACGGCCTCGCGACGACCACCGTGATCGACCGGAGGCGCGCGGCGCCTTCGCCAAGCTGCCACGCAGCGAGAAACGAAGCCAAGAGAGGCCCGAGCCTCGCGAGACGAATCGACCATTGCGTCTCATTTTGTCGAGCTGTGCTTTGCTGTTGCGCTCTGCCCAAGGCCTTCGGCGACGGGCAGACAGACAGACAGACAGACAGACAGACACCAAAGACGCGCGCGAAGGCGTCGCGCACGCGCGGAGGCGTCGCGCGGGAGGCGCGGGAGGCACGCTGCGGGCGGCGCGATGAGCGCAGGCGCGGGCGGGCGGCGCGCGCCGCGGACGTTCCGCAAGGATGCGGCGCCGGAGGGCTACGTGGCTGGCCTGGGCCGCGGCGCCGTCGCGTTCACGACGCGCAGCGACGCCGTGCCGCTCGCAGGCGGCGCGGGCCGCGGCGCCGGGCGGGGCGCGGGCCCCCTCGCGAGGACCGACTTCGGCGCCGCGCCCAAGGGCTACGTGGCGGGCGCCGGTCGAGGCGCAGGCGGCTTCGGAGAGACCAAACCCTCGGCCGAGTCCGTGCGCGACACGCACACCGCCGCCGCAGACGCTGCGGGCGAGGACCCCGACGAGGCCTGGGACGCCGTGGAGAGACGCATCGCCGATCGCAATGCCAAGAAACGAAGGCGCAGAGAGACCGAAAGCAACGGCGGCGTTCTCGGCGGCATGCAAGGTGGCCGCGTAGCTGACCAATTTGCTGACCTCAAGCAGCAGCTGAAAACGGTCTCCTACGCAGAGTGGGACGCCATTCCCGAGGCGCGCTCCGGTGTCCGCGAGCACCGCCAGCAAGAAACATTCACTCCCGTCAGCGACGCGCTTCTCTTGTCATCAGCGGGACTCGCCTCGCAAGGCAGCGCGAACGCGCGCAGTATTGAGCGCGGGCGCGCTCTCTTGAGCCAAATCGACGGCCAGGGCGACAAGCAGGACGGATCGAGCGCCTTTGACCCTGGAGACTATTTGGCGTCGCTCGACGACGGTGCCAATGGCGCGAGTGCGGCCGCGCGCGTTGGGGACGTGCGCAAGGCGCGTCTCTTGTTCAGGTCCGTGACAACGAGCAATCCTTCGCATGGACCAGGCTGGATCGCAGCGGCAAGGCTCGAGGAAGTAGCTGGCAAACTCTTGGATGCGCGCAAAATCATTGCCGAAGGCTGCAAGGCCTGTCCAACCTCGGAAGACGTGTGGCTTGAAGCTGCACGTCTCAACACGCCGGCCAATGCCAAGGTGATTCTCGGCGATGCGATCCGCCATTTGCCTCGCGCCGTCAAGCTCTGGCTCCGCGCTGCCGACTTGGAAGGCGACCACACGGAACGGAAAAAGCGCGTCTTGCGTCGCGCGCTGGAAACCTTGCCCAAGTCCGAGCAGCTCTGGAAGGCAGCGATCGAGCTCGAAGACAACGAGGCTGACGCTCACTTGTTGTTGGCGCGCGCAACCGAATGTGTGCCCACTTCTGTTGACCTCTGGCTCGCACTTGCACAACTTGAAGATTACAAGCAGGCGCGTGCTGTTCTGCAGACGGCACGTAAACGGCTTCCTCGCGAACCCAAAATCTGGGTTGCTGCATGCGCTCTCGAGGAGGCCCAAGTTGTCGACACCGTCGGCCATAATGGCTCTAAAACCGACAGCAAAGTGCCCGAGCCCAGTGATGACGCTGCACTTGCCAAACTTCGTACTGTCTTGGACAAAATCGTTACCAAAGCGGTCAATGCGCTCAAAACGACCACAATGCGGGCGGACTGGCTCGAACATGCCCGTGAGATGGAAGGTGCCGGGTCCTTGGAGACATGCCGTGCTATCATTCGCGGGACCATGTCTCTCGGTGTTCCTGCTGCGGAGCAGAAACGCACTTGGTTCGCTGACGCGTCCGCTATGGAGAAGGAAGGCCTGTTGGTGTGCGCGCGCTCTCTCTATGCGGAAGCGATGAGCTTATTTCCTGGGCACAAGGACGTTTTGCTCCGAGCAGTCGCCTTTGAGAGCCGCAAGGGTGATAAGGCCTCGCTCACAACGTTGTTGCACGAGGCGGTGCAACGGTGCCCCAAGGCGGAGCTCTTTTGGCTCATGGCTGCCAAGGAAACCTGGAAGACGCTAAACGATCCTCGCGAAGCCCGTCGCATCCTGGATCGCGCCCTCACCTCACAACACAATACCGAGCGAGTATGGCTCGCTGCCCTCAAGCTCGAGTGGGAAACCGGAAATGTCAAAGAGGCGCGGAGTTTGCTGAAGGAGGCCCAAACCAGGTGCCCTACGCCCCGAATTTGGGTCAAGGCTGCTTTGCTCGAGCGAGTCGAGCTCTCAAAGGCCGAGCTGGGATCGGACAAGGCTAGGACGCTCTTTGCTCAAGCATTTGCGATTCTCAAAGAGGGCTACACCAAATTCCCAACCTTTTACAAGTTGTGGCTTATGGCAGGCCAGCTCCAAGTTGATTTTCGCGCTCGTCATGGCGCTCCGGGTGACCGCCAGGATGCAGTCCAGACGGCGCGAAAGTTGTTCCTGGATGGACTCAAGCATTGCCCTCATGGGGTGCCACTATGGCTCGGAGCGGCTCGACTTGAAAGAGAGTTTGTTTCACCAGTAAAGGCGCGTTCTGTGTTGGAGCTGGCGCGCGTCAAGAACGCTGATCAACCTGCGCTCTGGCTGGAGGCCATTCGCCTCGAGACAGAGCAGGGGCAGCATGGCATGGCGGAGGCCCTCAAGGCCAAAGCGGTTCAGGCCTGTCCCAAGGCCGGTGTTCTTTGGGCGTACCTTATTCTCACTGCCCCACGACCCGAACAGCGCGCCAAGTCTGCAGATGCGATGGAGCGTTGCGAGAATGACGCTCATGTGTTTTGCGCGCTTGGAAGACTTTTTGCAAGTCGTAATAAGGTCCCAACTGCGCGCAAATGGTTCGAGGCCGCCGTGACCGCAAATGATGACTTTGGTGACGCCTGGGGCTACTATTTGCATTTTGAGCGCAGCATCGCTAGCGACGCGGATGCTGCCGAGCAGGTGCTCCGCCGCTGTCTCGCCGCCGAACCTCACCATGGCGAGCTTTGGCAGCAAGTTGTCAAACGGGATGCCTTGCGGCTTGCTACTGATCGAGAACGTCTCGAAGCTGTCGTGCTGGAGTGCGCCTCGGAATTTCGGCGCTGAGACGAAATAGGACTGCCAAATGTGTATGTGAGCGAGGAAATGGAACATGTTGGCTGTCGGGTGTAAAGAAGTAAGTTTTTATTCCCATAATGTGGCTCTCGGCATGACGTCAGAGAGCTTCTGTTTGACAGATAGCAGGCAATCCTATCAAAATTGACTGCCTTTGATTGTTGTTGCAAAGCCAAACCTAATTTGGCGAATAATGAAAAACAAACGAGGTAATTTGAGATGATGAGCAAGATAGAAAGAGAGCGTGAATGAGGATTTTACTCGATTTAGAATGAGGACTCCCATGCCAACGTGACGGCTGCCGCAGCAGGCGCAGTACGAGCCTTGCGCGGTGGCATTCTTGTGGCGCGAGGATGACGTTGCGGCACTTGGGGCGTCGACGCGTGCTGGAGAGTCTCGAGCACCCGAGACTGGCCAATGGCTTCCAGGACTGATTCTGGCGCCGGAAGACGACGCGCGCGCAGTGCTGTCATGTCAATGCTGTCAAAGTATTCGTGTTCTGAAACTGTTGCGGACATGCGCCCCATTGAATCACTACCAAGCCTGAAAGATGGGTCTGGATGCAGCAGAGCGCGCACGAGATCAACAAAGGCAAGATCATTCTTGCTCATGGTCTGGAGCTTGTCGAAAACGCCATGTGAAGGATATGTTGCGACATAGTCAGCATGTTGCGCTCGCAGCGAGGAAACCATTTGAGCTGGAAAGGGAAACGAGCCCGTCATGAGCTCGTAGTAGAATACACCGAGAGCCCACCAATCGATTGACGTCGAGTAGCCCTGGAGCGTGAGGACCTCGGGCGCAATGAACGTGGGCGTGCCGCACAGCGTGTAGGTGCGCGAAGTCCCGACTCCAAGCTCCTTGGCCATACCAAAGTCCGTCAGTCGCAGATAGCCATCCACACAGAGTATACAGTTTTCTGGTTTGATGTCGCGAAAGACGATACGCTTGAAGTGCAAGTACTCAATGGCCAGCGCAATCTGTCCTGAGAAGAACTGCATCTCTTTTACGGTAAGAGATTGGGAAGGCCGCGACTCGATGAGATCAAAGAGGTCGCCGCCAAGGCCACACTCAAGCAGGAGATATACGCTGCGATCGTCTTGGAAGCTTCTTACAAAGCCGGCGATAAAAGGGTTTTGACCACCCACTTTGGCCATGATTGCCCGCTCTGCCTGGACGCGCTGCTCTTGCCGGCGTGCGATGATCTTTCGCTTGGACAGCTGCTTGAGTGCAAAAATGTGATTCGTTTCACGGTCGCGAACCAGACTCACCGAGCCAAAGGCACCAGCTCCTAGGTTCTGCAAGCGCTCGAGGCTGTCGAGCGAGAGCACGAGGCCGGTGGCACGTTTTTTCGGCGACGTAGCCTTGTTCGGATTCTCATGCGCTTGTCCAGGAGTGCGTGGTTTCGCGGGCCGCGTTGAGGCTTCAGATCCACGGTGAGCCTTGCAATACGTGCGCGAGGTTGGTGTGCCATTCCGGTGCGGAGAAGGCATTGTTTTGCTCGTCAGGATTGATTCTGTGCTCTCCAGCGAGCTTGTAATGGAGGTCTCTAGCGGGGCAAGCCCACTCAGGAAAGCAAGCTGTTTTCTTGTCTTGAGCGTCTTACGGGGAAGCTTGTTGGGCGACAGATTTGCACAGTCTGTGCGAAGACTTCTTTCATTGTCGTTTTTACCTCCACCTGCACTTTTGCCGTCAGCCGATAGAAAAGGCACAATTGGAACAGAGGCTGCACGCGTCATGGACGCTGCGAAGAGACGACGCTGCCGTGCATGAAGCGAGGAGCGCCGCGTCGGGGAGCATGCTTGTGGACTTGCCTTGGGAGATTCCATGGGTCCTCTCCAAGCGCCAAAGGCTTCACTAATTCCTACTGAATTTGGTGACGCCCCAGGCTCACAGTTGCAAGCTGTCACGGGAACGCTCTGTAGGCGTGGTCGACGGCGCTTGTGCCCCGGCTCGGTGTCTTCGTCGCTATCGCTCATCATCTCCTGATGTTGATCCTCGTTGCCGGGCTCGGTGGTTTCAATACAATGTGGACTCGGCCACGTTGACGCCATGAAATGGTGGCGGTCTGATTGCGGCTGGCGTTTACCACTACCAACAAAGGCAAGTTTTTCCTTGAAAGTGTGCTCGGAAGCGCTAGTGGAGGGGAGAACGTCACTCTCACCCTCTTCGTCGGTGACGACTTCGACTGCAAATGTAGCGGTTGTGTCCGTACTCGGTGAGCGATGACGTTCGGGCGCAAAGTCGGCATCGAGCGAAATAACGGTGGAATGATCACGAGCAGACTCTTCCGAGTGCTGCCGCACATAACGGGGACGCTTTCGAAGTTTGAATACGTGCTGCGGAAGGTGATTATGCTGCTGATCATGAAAAAGACGATGCTGGTGGTGCTCTTTTTGCTGTGAAGAAGGTAGGCCTTGTGTGGCGGGATAGATTTGGTCGACTGCGTGCTCGAGTGACAGGCTCTCGGTGGGCGCGGTGACAGCATTGTACATGGTAGCATCTGGGGCAACCAAGAGACAAGTTTCTGCGGCCAGAGATACCGTGATGCCTTCGCCGTTACGGAGTCGCTGGAGGGGGAAGCTCTGTCCCGTATTGAGGCACCCGATCACCTTGGTGCCATTGGATTCACTGGCAGAGACTTCGAGCGCGCCTTGCAGCACGACAAAGCACACATCGTGACCAAGATTGGCATCGGTGATCAGTCTCGCAATGAAGTCATCGATGGCGAGGATTTCATGATGCTCAAAATAAACAGTGAATGCCGCAGCAGCGACCTGATATTCGACAATGTGTGCGGGAAGGTTTGAATACGGATGAAGCGTAAGTAGGGTCTGCACGAAAAAGTGGTGGCGCAAGCTCTCGCGAAGGCCGTGTAGGGACTCAAGATTCTTGTAAGGAATGGCAAAGACGACAGTATCATCTTGGGCAACGACCACATCCGTAGAGCAGCGACGAAGACCGCGTACGCACGACGCGTCCTCTCCAAAGTATTCTCCCCGCGTACGGCTCCACAAGACTTCGCCGTGCTGCTTGAGATGCACGAGGCTTGAAACACCACCGTCGCGGAGCACGGCCCAGACCTCTCCGTCGCGGACGAGAAAGAGCTTTGTCGCGATCTCGCCGTGACGCATGAGCACTTGTCCTTTCGAGGCTTGGATGCACTCTGCGGCCGCCTCGAGGTCGCTGCGCTCCTCCATGGAGAGCGACTCGAACACGGGATGGCGCGCTATGAGCTCTGCGCAGGAGAACGGCAGGCTCCGCGCCTCCTCAAAAGCGCGCCTGGAGAGTCTCCATAGGCGCGTGTTTGGTGCGATGACCTCGAGCGTCCACGTACGCGGGCACGTGCACACAAGCGCATGCGTGCCAAAGTGGCCGGCATCGTGAAACTCGAGGACCTCCTCGTTGACGTCGCCGGGTCCGTTGACGTCGACGATGGCGGCGGCGGCGGCGGCGGCGGCGGTGTCGCCGTTCTCGCCTTCGTCTCCGTCTTGGATGTCCTCGTCCAAGACCAGCGAAGGTTGTCGCGCCATGCGAATCCGGCGCAGACGCACGCTGCCGCTCGTAAGGAAGAACGCCGCGTCCCCGCGGTCGCCCTGCGCGAAGACCTCGCCCCTGCACGTGCCGCTGGCCTTCTCCTCGTGCTCGACCTCGTCCTGGTGCACGCGCTCGAGCGCGCGCAGACACGCCTCGACCTCGCTCTCGCGCAGGTCCACGCGCGCGTCGTCCTCCACCGTCAGGGCGCGCAGCTCCGCGCGCAGCGCCTCGGCCTCAGCCCCGCCCGGCGCCGCCATCGCGCGCGCGCGCGCCGCGTCTCGTCGCCTCGCCTCACCTCGCGCGAGCGCGAGCGCTCTCAGGTGCGCGCGGAATCAAGAAAGCCTGAAAGACAGGAAAGACGCGCGCTCTCGCTGCGCCCGGACCGCGCCGAGCTGGACCCTCTGCGCCCGCGACCGAGGTCCGCCCGCCTTCCGGCGCCTTTCTGCCTTCGCCTTGGCCTTTCCTGGCCTTTGCCGCGGCTGCTGCTCCGCGCCTCGTGCGAGCGGCGTGACGCTCTCGCCGCGGCGCGCTCTCGGATTTGGGGTTTTGCGTTTTCGGTGCCGGTGCTGCGCGGCTCTTTCTTTTTTTCCTCTTCCCGCCCCCTTTGCTTTGCTTTTCGCCTTTAAAAATTTTAAACGATTCTGGAACTCGCCGAACGGACCTCCGGCGAAGGAGTGATGCTTGCTGAAAGAATTGACGTTCACGATGTACAAGTCTGCGTACAAGTGCACTGATGGC
Organism: Aurantiochytrium sp. KH105; assembly: GCA_003116975.1. Lineage (NCBI taxonomy): Eukaryota > Bigyra > Thraustochytrida > Thraustochytriidae > Aurantiochytrium > Aurantiochytrium sp. KH105. The sequence goes on along the minus strand of BGKB01000021.1, from coordinate 245,344 downwards.
AGCTTCGAGATCTCTCTGTCCGTCGCCCTTGGTTTTCCAGGCTGCGCAACAAAGAATACAACTGGCGCGGCCGTGGCCAAAGTATTCGCCGTTCTCGACGCTCCGAAAAGTCGCCTGCCTCTGTCTGTAAAAGGTAAAAGAATCCTTGACCTGGGCGGTATGCATCCTTGCGCTGTGCCAGGCTGTGGTGCAATATACACATGCGCTCCGTTTCTTTGTACTTTGCGGCAGCAAGATCGTGCATATCGACCACGAATGTCTTCCTGGGTTGTTCCTCGATTCCTTCCTTTCCTCCTTTCTTATATTTATAAACCTTCCTTCCTTCGTCTCATTCTCTCTCACTTGCCTGATGGTCTGTGCCGACGCGCTAGCAGGCTTCCGGATACATTCGAAAGTTTGTGTGTAGAGAGTTAGAATCGATGCTGCTGCCTCCGCTGCCGCACGTCATCAGCTGCAGCTGCCGCTGCTTCCCAAGCTCGCAACGTAATCTCGGCGCCCCACCCCAGTCTAGCACCTTCTTCCTTTCCAGTGCCCCGCCGCCGTGCTTTGCAGAAAAAAGAAAGCAGCGCTTCACCTTCGTCGGCGTTCTTGGCGGGGCGCGAGCGTGGTGGTGAGAGAGAGAGAAACGTGGAGACAGCTTAGCTCGGCCTTCGCAGGCTGTTCGCGAGCGCGCAAACTCAAAGATAATTCCCGCGAAAGGAATGAAGGTGGTTGACCGACAGTGAGCAAGTGAGGGAACTTTCGACACTATAGCTAAAGAAGAAAAAGAAGTCCGCAAAGAAACGAAAGAAACGGCTGAAGCAGTTACAACAAATTATTAGAAGATATATGAACATTGTGTTCGATGTATTACATTGTAGGAACATTCTTTCTCGGTGGCTCATACGATACGACCGGGTGTGGAAGAGACCTGAATCGAAAGCAAAACCAAATCGTTTCCAGCAAAACCAAAACTCGGGTTGGTGGTGTCGCTCAATGTCAGATGAGCGACACTACGTCTCCATTGGAGTCGCCGCACAGCGGCTCGGACTGCACAGAGATACAATACGAAACTACGCCAACGACAACAAAGTCAGAAGTTACAGAACAAAAGGCGGACATCGACGAGTATGTATCGAGGACTTTGACAACAACCCGGACACTCCTAGGCAAACGGAAGTTGAGCGACGTCGACTATGTTATGCAAGAGTCAGTAGCAAAGCGCAGAAAGACGACCTCTCCAGACAAGTCGCTTGGTTCGAAGAAAACTTCCCCAATCACCAAGTCATGCAAGACATCGGGTCGGGCATCAACTTCAAAAGGCGCGGTCTTCGTTCCATTCTGGAACTCGCAATGCGTGGAGAACTCGAAGAAGTCGTGGTTACCTATAGAGACCGTCTCTGTAGATTCGCATTCGACTTGCTCGAGTGGATTGTCACTTCCAAAGGAGGGTCAATTCGAGTTGTCCATCCAAATGGACAAGAAGACGATGGAGGACCGCAAGATGAACTCGTCAAAGACCTCGTCTCAATCATCACCGTCTTCGGGTGTCGTCTCCACGGTCAACGAAGCAGCCGACGAGGAAGAAAGCGACTTAAGATCGATGAAAGTTAAGCTGCGACCAACACTTCGTCAAAGAAAGATTTTTGCCAAAATTCACCACGCACTACGTGCATTGTGGAACCTGGCTCTTGAGCATATCAAGAAAGGAAATGTAGGCACTCATTTTGCGGAGATGAAAAAGTACTTTCTTGGACCAACCCGTAACGCGTTGAATCGCGAAGTCGAGAAGGAACGAAAGCTCGATGACGAGATTGAGAGTATTCCATACCATATGCGTGGTGACACTCTACGTCGTCTAGGAGCAGCTTACAAATCCGCTTTCTCGAACAAAAAGGCTGGAAATGTGAAAAAGTTCGAAATGCGCTTTCAGTCAAGGCGCGACAAGCGAGGTTTTGGTGTTATTCCAGTTCAAAAGTGTATGTTCGATAAGAACAATGCATTTGACGACAACTTCATATTCATGATGAAACGATATAGGTGGAAGGTGGATGGAGACAGCGATACAAAACCATTTGGACCACTGCGATACAAACGTCAAGGTTCGAAGAAGCGAAATCGAAAGCTCCCCAAGATTGAAAAGGACTGCAAAATCGTTTACGAAGAGCCCGGTCGTTGGTACCTGATCATTCCATATCAGAAAAAGCGAGAAAAGCTCAAACCAGCACCTTTCAAAGACGCGACTCTCGATCCAGGTGCTCGTGACTTTCAAACACTCTATTCGAACGATGCGAAACTATGTGCAACACTCAACGTCTTGCCACGTACGACTGGTTCTGAGAAACGTGGAAATTTCAAGTCTTACAGTATGCTCGACTTGTCAAAGCGTATCGACCAGATCAGAAGCTCCCGGGGTTGGGATGAAAAGACTGGAAGTCGCATTCATAGAAAGAAGACCTACAAGCACAAAGAGCAAATGCTTTGGGCAAAAATGAAGAACAAACGCAAAGACACACACGACAAGATCATTCGCTTTCTTCTGGACAACTTTCAAGAAATCCGGGTTGGTAAAATAGGTGTCAAGAGTATCCTCGAATCACCCAAGCTCCATCGAACTGCGAAGCGCAAGATACAACTGCTTTCTCACTGTCGCTTTCGCGACAAACTCATTCAAGACCACGGACATGTAAGAAACACGCTGGCCGTTCCTGAAGAGTACACTTCAAAAACATGCACAAGATGCGGATACGTGAAACGCAATCTTGGTGGAAATAAACGATATAATTGTGATCGTTGTGGTCTCTCCATTGACAGAGACATCAACGGTGCTCGCAATATTTACATCAAATCCATCTCGTGCACGAAGTGACTCTTCTGGTAAACTTATGCTAGTTACGGCTTGTAAAATATTGTTTATAGAGATAAATAGTAACGGTAAACTATGTAAGGCTAATGACTTACATTTATTTTCTTTAGGGGAAAAAATGATCCGTTACATCCATTTTTGCTACCCCGCGGGCCCGGGCGCGGCACGGCTTCAACATGCGTGAGAACCCGATCACAATCGAATCATGTCCAAATTAGCACACGAACCTATCTTTTACGTGAATAACGAACGTTAGACCCATAAAAGAAGAAAGTATTCTCGCAGCGTCTACATTGGCGGAGAGAGTATTTTCGCGTGAAGCAATGTGCTTCTTGGGCTAGTCTCCCTCCCTCGGGTACAGGTGTGCATTTCGAAAATACAACGAGACTGTGAAAGACCGAGGGTGAGTTCTACGCATTTTGAATTTGTCGTGCTCTTTTGATGTTCAATGTTTTGCACTTGTCGAAGTAGAGACTCGCCACCATAATCGTGAACTTCACCTCACTTATCCAGCGTATGAGCTTCTTGCTCTTGAGCTCTCAAGGCTAACTATGCAATGATCTGTCTGTCTCTCAATCTTTCCCATGATGACTGTCCTGATCGAGTTAGTACTCTCGAGAGCGATTTATGGCGAGATTTTCACGATCATTCTTGCAAGACGTCATGGCCTAGCAAGGGTGATATACATACCTTCTTGGCCTATTTCTCTCAGGCTGTGATCGTGAGCTTCGCGGCTTTTCAGACCACGAACGCAAGAACGAGGGGCTGCGTGGGTCTGCGTGGACCTCTGCAAGAACGGAGTGTGAGCGAAGCTGCCGCGAGCGCGGCAGTGCAGGAAAAGTAGAAGGCAGCGAAAACAGAGGTGGGCCGATCGATGAGCAGCAACCTTCTACGTGGGGCCGATGGGAGCGGTCGTCGTGCTGAGAAGCCGGGGTCCACGCCAGCGACACTTGTCCTGACGGGCTTTGGCAAGTTTGCCGGCGTGCCAGAAAACCCAACGACGCAACTCGTGGCGGAACTGCAGCAACGAAGGCCAGAGCTATTGACACGCGTGCTGGAAACGAGCATGGTTGGCGTTCGTCAAGGACTTGACGAGCTTGACGCAAGTCTCGCAGCGCGTGACGTCTTGCCAGCTGATGCTATTTGGGTCCATCTTGGTGTCTACTCGTCGTCGAAAACCTTTCGCCTCGAGCACAAGGCTTACAATGAGGCCGATTTTCGCGTGCCCGATGAACGTGGCGAAAGCCCATCACACGCCAAAATTATTCCTGATGGCGCGCCGAACCTCTCTTGCGGATTCGACCTTGACGCACTCTGCAGCGACGTGCGATCATCCGTGGGGATTAAGGCACGAGTGAATGTTACTGACGACCCGGGCCGATTTGTTTGTAATTTTGTGTACTATTCGAGTTTAGCGCGCCATGGGTCTCATGTTCTCTTTGTGCATGTACCAAGTTTTGCGACTGCTCCGCCGGCCGTGCATCTCGAGGTCGTGGAAAGTATTCTCGATCATATTGCGAATTCACGGTTGCAGCACATGTATTCTCTTCACGGTACGGACGCCACAGCTCGCCTCGTGCTCGGAGATGACACTCCGCTTCAAGAACGTCGCGCCTGGGCAGAGGAAAACAAGGAGGAGTCCGAGCGTGTTCTTTGTACTTTTCAAGACGTCATTGAAGCGCGAACATCTAGTGCCGAAAGCTGATCCGCTTTGATCTTCACAGACTTTGGCCAAGCATAGCTCGCCAATTTTCGAGAGCTTCAGTTCACTTCAACTTGAGCACGATGAAGCGATCGATACCTGAGAGCGTTTGATGATGTTTAGATTTATGGCGTGACTAAAGTAAAGTAACCCAAGCTTGTTGCTTTATTCATGCTCTTTAATCGTGAACTGGTAGGCCGCAAAGAGATCGATTGTTCACTTTCAAGAAGAAAAGCTGCTGGAGGCCTTGACCTCGGTATCGTCGCAACTTTGTTTAGACGCGATGAGAATCAAGTCTTGCATTCTCCAGTTGCTTGCGGTCTCGTCTATACGCGTTCAGAGAATGCACAATTTTTAAAAATTTCCAAAAATAAAATTAATTTTTTTTTTGTAAAAATAGGCCTACTATGAATCCGAGAGCAACAAGGAAAATTCTTTTGGAGTGTTTGTACAACCTACGGTTTAACGGAGGCGCTTTTGGTTATCCCTGACAACTACGTCACCCACGCCAACCTGCAGGGCAATCTTAAAGGAATTCGGACAGTGAGCCAGTTCCCCGGTCCCATTTGCCTTGCTTCGATCCTGGAACCCAGTGGCGAATCAGCCATGTTTTTCGTTGAGGAATTGCTGGAGGCACAGATTAAAAACGATACCGGCAAATTATCTTCCGAAAAGATGGTCAAAGCATACGAGCTGGTGTTTGCAAGGCGCTGGCCATCCGCCTACTGCCAGCAGTCCCCACCGTTTCGTACGGCCAGTGTGATAGCCTGTTTGGTGTCTTCGTCTTCCAAACAAGGCTTTTGTCCTTGCTCTATGCGCGCAACGAGTGGTTGTCATCGACGCAAGCAGCTTTTGCTCAATGTCGAGCACGCAGCCTTCAATGCGGCCCATGCTATGATATAGCACGTGAGGGAAACAGGAACTATTCTCCCGCACGGTTGCTTCAAGGTCGGCTTGCTGGTGAATAGCGCGCGTGAAGGGGGCGCCTGTAGTCTCTTACCTGCTGAGCAGAACGAGGTGCTCTCACGTAAACCTTTTTTTGAGAATTTGGGCGATGTAGGAAAGATAATAATCTTTTTGGAGACTTTGGGCGATGTCGGAAAGATAATAATCTCTCTTAGTCTATGGTCAACGACATCGGCGGATCGTAGGGTGCTGTTTGGTGTCGCGCGCGACAATTTTAATAGTGTAGTCTTGCAGAGCTCGAACATGAAACAAAAAAAACGTGTTGCACGCCAATCATACCAAGAGAAGCATTAACCTCTTCTCTTGCGACCATGTGCAGATCGAAACACAGCGCATGTATGGCCACTTGTAGTGCAATGGTATGCCGTGAATTCTGCAAAGGTTCGAGAAGAAAGTCCGCGGGAAAAGTGTAGTGCTCCAGAGGATTCTTTACCGAGCCGAGAGCTGCCGACACTGGCACGATCGCGAAAGACCATGCTAAGCAGGTGTCACCTTGAGCGCAATGGCAAATCTACAACTTTCGCGACAGAAAGCGGTGGTTTGAAAGACTATCGGCGTCCAAGGGCACTCGAGATGCGTCGGCTCAGACGCCTTGGCAAGGATTCGCGCTTCTGTGCGGCAACCGCCTCTGCGAGCGCGCCCGAAACTGCCTCAGTACCATTCAGCACGAGCTTCGAGGCTCCTGACTGTGCGTCCCATACCCGCACACTGTTGTCTGAAGATCCAGTGACAACTTCCGATCCTTGGAGAGACACTGACCACACCATGTTCGAATGTCCCTTCAGCACATGCAGTTTAGCACCGCTGTGTGCGTCCCAAACGATTGCCGTTTTGTCGAAAGACCCACTCACAATGTAGTCTCCCTGGAGCGCGACAGATCGAACCAGCTCGGTGTGTCCTTCAAGGACATTGACGAGCTCGAAAGATGGCACAGCGTAGACTCTAAGCTTGGTATCCTCGGCCCCGCTCACCATATACTGCGCATTCATTGCCACCGAGTTGATCTCGCCTGTGGCATCTGTGAGGACGTGAAGCTCCTCGCCACTGGTGCGGTCGAAAACGCGTACGATTTTGTCGTCCAAGCCCGCGACGATCAAGTCGTCCTGCGTGGCAAGCCCATTGACCGCCGCTCCAGCGTGAATCGTCTGAAGGCACTCGCCGCTCGCCTTGTCCCAGATACGAATGGTCTTGTCATCGGAGCCAGACAAGATTGTGTCTCCGTCGAGGACGAGACTCATGACATCGTCAGTATGGCCTTCGAAATGTTGGAGCTCGGTGTGAGACTGGAGGTCCACGAGAAAGAGGCCACCGCCAAAGGTCCCCATGGCGGCAAGATTGTCCTGCACGGCCACCGTCAGTGCCCACTGATTATTGGGCGTCTTCATCTCGAACGCAAGGGCTCCATCTCTGCTCCACGCGCGCAGGGACGCGTCAAAGGAGCTCGCAGCCACGACGAGCTCCTCGGACTGCGCCACGCCCAGCACGATACCTCCAATGCGGACCATGGCCGACAAGGCGCCCGGACCACGCGAGCACAGGCAACGCCGCAGTCAGCCACCCAGCCGATCAACCGCCTGCTTGCCGTCCACGCACGCCTCGACGCGCGGTTCGTTGCTCCGAAGCGTCGTCTCCTCTCGTCTTGTGGCGTCTTGCGTCGTGTTGTTGCGAGTTTGCTGCTCGTCGCCCCAAATCGCCGCCGAGTAGGCCTAGGAGTATCGGCAACAGCAACTTCTGTGATCACAAGCTGCCCTTGAACCGTGAATGGCGAACGAACCGGCACACATGCAAGCAAGCAAGCAGGCAGGCAGGCAGGCATGCACAAGCAATCTAGCACTTCACCCTCTCCACCACCATCACCATCATCCTCCAAGCCCCCGCTGCTCGGCCTCCGCCCGCTGCCGCTGCCGCTGCCGCTGCTGCACGCGCTGGGCGGTCCGTCCGCATACCTCGAAGGCGCCGGGCGGGCGCGCAGGCGCGACCTTCTCTTTGTCGGCGCGGACGGAGAAGGCGCGGCGCGCGCCGCACGCGCCGGCCTGGAAGAAGAGAGGCAGGGCAGGCCGAGCGGAGCGGCGACAGCGACCATGGCGAGGAGCAGGGCGCGGAGCACGGCGAGGGGGAGGCCGGAGAACGGGCCGCTCTCGTCGCTGCGCTCGCGGGGAGCTCGCCTCGCCTCGCCTCGCCGCGCCCGCCGCGCAGCTGCACCTGGCTGCAGGAGGGAGCGAGGAAGGAGGTCTGTACTCGAGCCAGCCACGCCGGGGACGGGCGGGCCCGCGACGCGCCGGGAAGCAGCCCAGAGTGAGAGAGAGTGTGAGGGTGTGTGCGGTGCGGGGGAAGGGGGGGGGGGGTGCGCAAGTATGCGCCCTGCGGCGACCTCTCACCGCTTTTCGCGCTGCAGCCATTCGAGCTTGAGCATGAGCTTGACTCTTGACTCTTGAGCTTGAACCTGAATCTTAAGCCTGGGCTTGACTCTTGAGCTTGAGCTTGGAGCTTGAGCTTGAATTCGAGCTTGTGGCGGGCGGTGTAGAACCGTCACGTCGACGGAGAGAAAAACAAAACGCAAGAGCTTGGCAGAATTCGTAAAAGTGAAAATCAGGCTAGCTGGCGATAGCTGGACTTTTTTTTATTTAGGTAGGGTGGTGCCCTTGGACGCGCGCATAAATTTTGCAGAGTAATTCTACACCCAAGAGGCCCATCCAGGAAACATGTGCGCGAGATTCTCAGGATCCCGGGCCTGCTGGATGAGACGTCGCACGTGGCCCTTGACGTTTAGGTTCTCGCCGCCCGTGTCCTCGCGCCCGTGGAGTTTCTCGCGAATACGAGCAAGCACGTTCTCGGCAACCTCGTTCTTTCTCTTGGCCCGGGACTCGCTCGTCTCGTCGTCGGCAGCCAGGGCTCGCGTATCTGCGTCGTCCTCGCCTTCCGGCCCTTTTTTGGTGCGCACCGTCCAGTTGTAAATGGGGTCGTGCACGAGAACGTCAGAAATTGTCGTAATAAGTTCATGATTGTCTTGCAAAATCCCCATGGTCCGTTCACATGTTTTCTCAAAGGTACCCGCGGTCGACTTCGCCGGCATGCCGTCCACGAGGTCTCGCGTGAGACGAAAGGGCACGCGCTCGGGCGTTGCCAAGGTCTTGCCAAACTCAAAGAGCACACCAAAGTCAATATGAACCAACTCCGCAGTGGTCTCGTCAATAAGAATATTCTGCAAATGACGGTCGCCAACTCCGAAAATATGGCCCACCATACTGTTGACCGCCACAGACTGCGTGTACTCTCGACGACGCAAGTACCACTCAGGCGGCGACGGGAACTTTTCAAGAAAAAAGTACCGCATCACAGGTTTGAAATGCGCACACACATTTGCGTAGGCGCCTTGCACGCTCAGTTGCGTACTGTCTGACCGGCTTGAACGTCGCGATGATCCCGAAGACGTCTGCCCCCCGCGTGACTTGGCCGCGCGTGCGCCGGAATGGGCGTCGATCATCCGACGCATGCACAAGAGATGTGACCAGTCATGGCGCTCCGCATATCGATGATGTGCGCTTGTATCTTCTCCCGCGGATCGCGTCTGCGTGCTCACGAGGTACGACGCGAGCGGCAAAGTGTTTTCCACCCACTCGATAAGACCAGCCACGGGCGTGAGTGGAACAACCTTGTAAGTGCGAATGCTCAACCGCGCCTCGCGCAAAAGGTGCTGGACCAAGCCGAACAATTGCTCCACCACAGCATCTTGGCGAAGATCATCCGTCCCCTTAAGGAGTATGCGCCGCTTCACACCACTCGCCATTTTGAGCGTCACAATCTTGGGTGCGTTGATGCCCGAATCGGTGATACGAAAGGTTTCCTCGATATCTTCGACGACCTCGTGCGGACCAAGCAAGGGAACAGGATTGCCACTTTTTTGGTAGGCGGCAAAATAGTGGACAAACTTGGCGCATTCCGTCGTACGTTGATCACGCGTTCGTTCCTGATATTTGCGACTCGAAGGCCCCGAATGGTACGCAAGCTCTGTGAGCGCAGAGAGCAAGCAGTCAAGCGCTTGCACCTCGGGAAAATTATGCTTGACCCTTTCGGCAATGATTTTCGCTGCGCTCAGCTTTGCTTGATCTCTCGTGGCGAATTTCCGCAAACGCTGCGCGTTCGGAATGTAGTCTCCCTTTGCAAGAGCAAAAATATGAGGATACGTATCGTACGGCTGCTCGCGCGCAAGCTTGACCAAAAATTCGTTCAGGCTGTCGTCAAAGCCCACTCGAGAGGCAATCTGGTACGACAAGGGCAAAAGACACGATGTGGGGACTTGCATGGCCTCCTTTGCCACGGCTTCATCGCCTAAATGGTCAAACCAGAGTCCCAACAATCGAAACACAAAGCTCAATGGCGTCTCTGCGCTTAGCACGATGGCCTGACGCAACTGTTCTGCGAGTTGTTGGCGATACGTGAGTACGAGTTTCTCTTCACGTCTGCGCTCGTTGGCCGGCTCCACGACCTTGACGAGCTGTGCCACGAGGCGTTTCAAATCGGTCTTGTCGCTTTTGCCCGAAGCGCAGAGCTCCTCGCGCGCTTTTTTGAGCTGATCCTCCAATTTGGTTTGCGAAGCTGCTTTACGTGCCCACTCGGGAGACTCCACACGGGCGTGGAGCGTGCGATACAAGAGATCCAAGTATCGCGCAAGCGCCGATCGGCACGCAGCCTCTTGTTCCTCAGACTTGGCCCGTTTGGCCAAAGTGGCCGCTGCCTCAAATCCGGAGCGGATTTCAGCACTTGGTGCCAATGATAGATCTGCATTCCAACGTGATCCTTGCAGCATCACCTTTGATATCACGAGAATAGGACACGGCTTCCTTTTCTGCTCCGTAGAAATCACTTGCCGACACACATCGAGGGCAGCCACGGCTTCGCCAAGGTCCCACATCACGCAGGCGCGCTCCATTGCAAATTCGGCAGAATTAGCGGCCCTATCCCCGTGCATCAGCAGCATGTTCCGAGCAACCTCTGGTTTATTTTGTTTCCGAGCAAAGGACGACGCTGCTACCACGTGTAGCTCCGTATCAGCTTTGTTCGCAACCAGAACTGAAGTACGAAGCGCCATGAGCGGTTCGCCATGCTCGAAGCGCAAGCGACGGAACCTCGCGAGCTGACGATCCCACATTGCAATCGTCTCATCGAGATCATTCTTTTCCGCGCAGCGATACGCTTGGCCAAGCTCGCGAATCTGTTGTAAGGCCTGCAAACTCTCGTATATGCCCCGCGAGCACTCTCCGGACTGCATGCTTGCTGCCATGCGTTGCGTCGCCTCTCTGCTCCCATGCTTGAGAACGCGCGAGAGCTGGGCGGTCGACCTGCTGCGCATCGCGCGAAGCGCCTCGCTAAAGACAACGTCTAGAGATTTCCAGTCGACGTTTCTATCCAGACTTGCTCTCGATCGACTCATGCGCCACTCTGACTCAGCTGGGTTTGGGTTGACCATGTCCAGCAAGTGAAAGAGGCCTAGACTGCGCAGAGCCCCAGCGAGAATTTCACGTTCCCCTCGCACACTCTCATCAAAATGCGAAGCCTGTGTCGGCAATGCCTGGGCGGAAGTGTCGCTATTGAAAGTAGACGACGAGTCCCACTCTCGGCCCCATGCCAGGGACGAACCGTGCACGCCCAGCGAGCCCTGGCCCTGTCCATCGCCTCGAGCCAAAGCGCCATCCGCTCCGACGAGTGCCGTCAGCCAATTTCGTTTGGCAAAATGTAGCTTGGTGAGCGCATCAGAAAAGCCGACGCCGTCGAGGTCTTCGACGGACCCAAGCTTTTCATAGGACTCAAACATGAGGTCTGCCCGCAAAGTAGGACTGCATTCCTTGCTATCGGCAAAGTGTTCGAGGTATAAAAGTGCCAAGCTTGGCAGCTCGCAGCGTAGCGCAGCACGGGCAATTACAATGGGGTCCAAACGAGCGGCAAGAGGGTCTCGGAGGGCTTGTTTTTGGCCCAAGCCGTCTTGCACGAAGCGACGACGAGAAAATGTTAGACAATCGAGAATTACGCGAAGCTTGTCGACAGAGGCAGACGCGGCACGCAGATTTCCTAGCGTTTCCAGGCATTCTCCAAACACTTTGGCCAACTCGCCTATGATCTCAGAGTCTCCACTTTCTACAATCTTACTCACGACACGAGGCAGCACGAGTTGAGCAAATCGAGCATCGACAGCTGCGAGCTCTCGGCAATATTGCAATGGCTCCGTGTGCGAAGCCCAACGATTGTTGCACATCGCAAAAGCGAGTCTGCGAGCCCAAGCGTCGAACGGCGATGCAAAGGCCGTCCAGAGGCAACCATGCACCTGAAATGCATTGCTCGACGACAAATGCTTTTCTTGCGGAAAATCAGCAAACAGACGATCCACAGTGCGACGTGTCAGTACAGTCGCAAGATGAGAATCGAGGTGCAATTGCTCCTCCAAACGAATGTCTCGGTACGCACTTGAAAGCTCTGTAAAGCGCTTGAGCAAATTTCCATCTAATTCTGCCTTGGCATCTACGTCATTGAGCTCGCCTCCATTTCCGAGACATCGAAGCGCCTGAAGAGCTGCTGCAGAGATGGGCACGTCTGGGGACCGTACAGCGCAGACAAGGTGTGAAACAAGCTCGTGAACACCGTCGTGACGAGCCATGCTCTGCCCCTTTCGCTCAACGCCAACACGGAACAAGTCTGTCACGGATTTGTCGATGCATCCAACAGCTCCGAGGCATTCCGCAGCCTTTTCTCGGACTTGGATGGGCACATCTTCATGGAGAAGTGACCCCAGGATAAGCGTTGCAGGTCCTAGCATAGGATCCTTCAGCATACGCTCAGTGTCCTCCACGTACGCGTCAATTCCCTGTAGAGCGAGGAGACATGCTGGCGTGTACACGACCGGGTTCATGTGCAAAAGCAAAAGAAGACCAGCGTCTTCCTTGAACGCTTCGACAAGGCACGCAAGCTTACTTGTGTCTTCATGTTCCTCCCGTTGCAAGGGCGTCATGGTAACCCTTGCCCCTGGGCGCAATCGAAGCACCATATGCACGCTGGGCACCTTTGCAACAAGATCTTCTGTCCAATGCTTGAGAAGTTTATCAAGTCTGCGCTTTCGTTGCTCATGCGAGTCATGGCATGCGAGTCGCAGGTCTCGTAACGTCGCAAGCACCGCCAGGACGTGTCTGGCCATCGTGCTTTCGCACGTCTTTGCAGCCATGCCCGCCTCAGTGAGTGTGGACAGACATATCAGCCCATCGTCTAGCAACGACGAGTCCGCCTCTTCAGGAGAATTACTGTCCTCGTTTGCACGCGCGCGACGTAAAACGAAAAGAACAAGGTCGAAGCTGGCGGCGAGTGCAAGGGGCTGGTCTGCAAATACCTCTGCGGACTTGAACCAATCGAGCATAACCAAGAGTGTTGGCAGCGTATCGCCCATGCTCAGTTGCACGCGTGCGTTCAGGTGAACCACAAGTTCCGTGACATTTGCCTGCCCCTGCAAAAAGGACCGGCCAAATCCACGGTTCGAAAATTCGACAATGTCGCCAGCGCAAAGGTTCCGAAAAGGACCAAAAGCGCCTCCGGGCATTGTAATCGTGTCGAGCGCGTAGCGCAAAGCCCTGGTCTGGTTTGGAATCGAATAGGTGGCTCGATCTCTGGTAAAGTTCCACTTTCTTTCGAACGCTTTCCAAAGAGCAGCACCGGGTAACACTCCAAGGTAGCCGAAAATTTCCCATCTCAGTTCCTCCATGACCGTAGACACTTGGTTCATGGGCCCATCGAGGCAATACATTTTCTTGATGCGGTCTGAGAGGTCTTGCCCGGCTTCAATTCCACGATAAAGCAAGAGACCGACATAGACTCGCGGGATTGCAACCAAATGAAAGCTCCCGGCCTTTTTCTTGTCAATGTCGTCAAAGAGAAAGCAAGGAAACCGATGCAGTGGATCGGTGGCCGCCCACTGGGCGTATCGGACCCAGTTCATGAGAAGAAAATCACTGTGCGCGAGGAACATGTGCGGACAGGCATGCGCAAGGCTAATGCGTCTCATGAGCTTTTGCAAGAGACAGCGACGTAGCTCAAGGCATTCGGTTCGATGTCCGGTTGCAGATTTGTCGCCGGTATTTGCGGCCGCGAAAATAACCAAACGAAAGATAACCGGACGCAAGAGTACAGGGCTGGAGCACGCCAGGACGGCTAATAGACTCCAGTTGACGAAGACCATCTCGTCGGCCCAGAGGTGTTCGTAGGAACGCTGAATACACTTAAAATAGACTCGCCGTCCCGTTCGCTCTCCGCGAGCTCGAACCATGACGTCAGGATCCAGGGCCATGACCGAGCGTGCCGCCGGCTCTTCTTCGTCTTCGTCTCCATCATCATCCACGAGCCATTGCTCGTTTTCATCGGATCCGGGAACGGCGCCTTCATCGACCATCGTCAAGCTAGCGCGCAAACCGCGCAAGGTCTCGCTCTTCGCTGGAAAGACTAAAATAAACCGGGTGAGCACATTGAGCGGAGACTTGCGCTTGAGACGGCCAAGAAGCGGAGCAGCACACTCGGTCGCTCGAACGCGCAAGTTGAAGCTGGCGGTGTCGCGGCACGCATTAAAAATAAGGTACGTGGCTGCCTTCTTGCCCCTTTTGCATTCTTGCGCGAGCCAGAGTTCTGCCAAATGTACGATGGTGTCGCATATGTTCAGCTGGATCTCCTCGGGCATGGGATGGCAAGAATCGCGTGATCCTTCCTGACACGCGCGAATCGAAAAGTTATATTCTACCTGGTCGCACTTGAGAATGAAAGCAGAGCCAAGCTCTTCGTCCATAAACCAAGCTTTCTGCACAACAGCCGTCGTGTCTTGGCACCACGAAGATCTCACGATTGACGCGTCAAGCTTTGCAAGCAAGCTTGTAAAGGAGGTAAGTGCGCGGGAAATGGCGAGGAGAATTTCCATGTCAGACTTGAATACATCAGCAGCCGCGACGATGATGCGGAGACCTTTCGGGCACGCCTGTTCATTCCAAGAATCGAGGAGATCGCCGAGCTTGTTGCAGTACGCCATTTGAGCAATATCTTCAAGGCTCGCATTGAGAACCTGGATGCAAATCACGACAAACTCTCGATTTGGAATTTGGCTGGTTTTCTCAGCACCGTTGCTATTGAGAAGAAAGCTTTCAAAGAGACGCAGACGAGCGTCTGGGGTCGAGTGAAGGGCGAAGAGAATGCAAAGTAGATTACGCGTGAGCTCGAGTACCTCCGTTACCTCAATGCGCTCACCAGAGATGGTGTCGATTTCGTCCGGGACTACATTGATGACGGCATCGCTCGCGCCAGAATCCTCAAAGAGATGGATCTCGGTGTCGCTTTCTGCAAGATCAGCGGCCCCGACCTCTGCAACGGAGGAAGAGAAGGACGAGGAACCTGACAGGCCTCTTTTCATGGGCGTCTTTGGTTTTGAGGCAGCGAACTCGTCGTCAAAGTCATCTACAAAGTCATCGTCGTCGTCGTCGTCATCATCATCACCACTGTCTGCATTCGGACGTGAAAAGGTTGCGCGAGGCTTTTTGGATGGGAGCTTTGCAAAGGGGAGACGACGCAACGCTGAGGCGCTGCCATCGCTTTGCTGACTTTTTTGTGAAAGCGACGTGGCGCTTCCATTGCCATTTGCATCGAGGCGTTGGCGCTTCGAGGCTCGTGCGCCGGTTGCATCGCCGGAGGAAGAGAGTGGGGCGATCTTTTCTGGTGGCGCCTGAGACTCCATCAGTACTTGATGACTCTTTTGAATAACGGCGAGCGTACGCGAAATGGACGCAATGGCCTCGCCCGCACCGTCATTATCGGAGATTCCGGAAGTGAAGTGAGGTCGTTTGCTTCTGTCCAGACTGACGAGCGCGGGGTTTGCTGCGAGAGCTGCGGCGGTAATGCGCTGCTCTCGCGAGCTCAATGTACGAGAGGATTTTCCAAAGGCGCGCAAAAGGCTCGGGAGTAGCGTTCGGGAGGCAACAAGAGCCTCGATGCCAATGCGAGATGATTGGTCTTGCTGAGAAAGTTTACCAATGACAAAGGCAAGCTGTGCAGCATAGCGCACGTCCCTTTCGTTGCTCTCTGGGGATTGAATTTTTTCCCCAATGTCTCCTGCGCGCTTTGAAATCTCATCTGCAAGAAGCGTTTGACACGCAACTTCTGCATCGTGAGTAATCATGGAGGTAATCTGCGAGACGGAGACTGGCGCGGGGTCGCTTTGCGGCGTTGGCCCAAGGCAAGTCCGCGGAAGAACTGGATACGGGACCCAGGGTGAATTCGTGCGGCAGGTTAATGCGACCAAGAGCACTGCCAGTGCGTCCAGCACATTCTGCGGGGCGGGGCGTTTCTTCAAATTGTTCATGACTTTGATGACCCACTCGAGAACGACAACGCGAAACTGCTTGTCTTGCGGACCTGGCAGCGATGCGCAGCGAAAGAGCGCGGCAAGAGCGTGAAGTGTGGCTACGGTGGGCTCTGCAAAAAAGGATTCATTGTTGCCGGTCTCGATGGCGATATTCCTATCGAGTGAAAGCTCGCAGACGTGGCAGACGGGCTCAATTGCGCCTCCGGCTGTTGTAGCATTAACCAAGTCGTTTGTGAGAAGGATCACAGTGAGACGGAGCCCGTCGTCGCGATTTGTGCGAGGAAGTTGCTTGAGGGTCCGCGTCACAAGCGTTCGCCAAAGCGGAGCCCATTGAAGGTGGTCACGACATGCGGCACGAAGATTTTGCGCGAGTTGCTCGCAGCAGCGAAGAATCCACTTTGGTTCTTCAGATGCCATTGCGACATTGCTAAGTCGATGGTGTAGAACCCGAAGAATGCTTTGCGCTCGCGATGCATCAAGAGGGTGGCGACTGAGGTAAACGGCGAGGATCTGGAGCCAAGCAATCGTTTCGAACTCGAGATGGCGAGGTCCGATTGCGGAGGAAGCGAGAAAGGTGATGATACGATCCAAGGAGGGTAAGTCGTGGATTTGGTTGTCTGTATTTCCGAACCAGAAGATGAGATCGACAGCGAGATGAAGATGGGCCTGCAGTCCTGCGTTATCGTAGTCTGGATTGTAAGCGGACACGATTTCCTGCATTTTTTTGCTCGGGCTGTTTGATGTGGACGATTCTGCGGCGCCGAAAAGATCTTTGGCAATCTTGGCGCTCTTGTCCGAGAGAGAACCCTTTGATTTGCTTCCGAAAGGATTTGCGGCGTCGGCGCCCCATGAAGCCGCGCGATCCGCGACGAGCGTGAGCTGGGCATGTAGGCAGCGCAGAGCGCTCACGCGTAGAGGCGAGGTGGGAGAGAGCGTGTGGACGGACCTGGCTACGAACGAAGGGACGGTATCCACATTTGCTGCGAGCGCGGGGAAAAAAGCGCGGCCTCTTGCGGAAATGAATGCACTGACCACGTCAAGGACAACTTGCGTGGTCTTGGCGAGCAAATCGATGGCAATGGAGTCACCATCGGAGCGAGGGGTGAGCCAGAGCTGAACATGGGCAAGAATGTCGAGCTGCTGTTTGTCCGTGACATCGAAGCGGGCAGATCGCAGAAAAAGGTACAGAAGATCCGCAAGAGGCGCGCCCGGGTCAATGGCTTCGTAGGTTCGCGGGGGTGTATCATATATTTCGTCGAGACGCGAGATGCAAAGTTTGAGGGCGCTTTTCAGAAGTGGAGCAGGCACGGCGTGATGATGGGTGCTGTCGAGGAGACCGCGAACGATTTGAACGAGATCTCCGCTCAACTCGTCGTATACGTCTTCATTTTGGAGGCTGTCAATGCAAAAGGAAAGGATCTCATCGACCAGGGCCGGGTTTCGTAGACCTGAGCCGCGACTGGCTGCAACAACTGCCTTTTTCAGGACAATGAGCGGGTCGCGCGCAGTCTGAGCCGTACTTTGGCTGCGCGACCGTTCGAGGAGGTCCTTTAGCGCGCGCAGAATCACCTCGCAGGTATGAGTCCAGGCGCTGTGTCCTGCGATAGCGCCTCGCGCATCCCTGGCAGTGACCTGCTCGCAGCATTGCTCATCGTCGAGAACAACTTGCACGCTTTTGAACGCTGAGCGCAAGGCCTTGATGGATTTGGTCTTGAGCTCGGCGAGTGCGCCGCGAAGTCGGACCCATCCGTCCGCCGCCTGCGCCGCCATGTTCGCTCACGGCCGTCCAAGTCTGAAGTTTGCTGTCGACTTGGTGTTGCCCTGGCTATACTTGCTGGCAGAGAGCGACAGGGAAATTGATATGACTTCCGAGAGAGATGGCAAGAACGAAACCGAGTTGAAGTTGTTGTGATTGTGGGTGGGCCTTGATGATTGGGGAAAAAGACCAAAGTCTTGCGTGCGTGCGTGCGTGCATACGTGCGTACGTGCGTACGTGCGCGAGGTATAGGCTGCAGTATCATCCCTATTTTCAAAATTGTGCAAACATTAGCTATATCTCAGACATTTTCGGTGCGGCGTCCGCAAGCTCCATGCGAACGTCGGTGGAGGTCTTGTCAATAAAGATGTGCTTGCCATCGTGAATAAGATCCCTGCCATCAAGTACAGTGATAAATTTGGGAAGCAGGCTCGCAGAGACGTCGTCGTCGGCACATGTTTCGTCTGAAGCTTGATCACTTTTGATAGAGACACGACCTTTGTTTTCAGGAGCGAAGCTATCATCGGAGTGGTGTGGAGGGTGTGCGCCTTGCGCCGCAAGCGCGCGGGCCTTTGCAGTAATATCCTCGAATGCTTCCGCCGACGCAGACTCCGAAGGAACGGTGACAGAAATCTTGTCGGCGGCACTGCTGCCCGAGTCGCGAAAGATTTCGCTGCGCGCCATAAGTCTGTCAATGGGCGCTCGCCCATCGTCTCCCAGTGCGTAGTCTGCGGAGGAAAAGGCAATGTGATGGGCGATCGCAGCAATGAACATTTCGACGCAAATGAGAGAATTTTGTAGCACAGAAACATCTGTGCGCGAAGGTAGAATGTGAAGCCAGAAGAGCGTCTGGAGAGAGCATGCTTGCCAATAGGAAAAGAAGACGACAGCTTTGACTGCAAAGAACTTGGACAACGGTTTGAAGGGCTGAAGAATGGTCTCCGTGGCGAGATAGAAGAGCACGAGGCAGTACAGCGCCACGGAAACGCTGAGGTTGTTGACGAGACTGAGGTAGAGGTAGGCATCACCAAAGGAAAAGGTGCCTTCGTGATAAACGCCTGCGAAGGAGAGCACAAGGGCGAGCAAAGCCGTGAAGGGCTTGACAAAGACGAATTGTAGGACACCTTGTTGCACGCGACGAAGAAAAACAGGTCCCAGAGCAATATTGCGTCGTCGCGACATGACCTCGGCCATGATACCCCAATGCTGTACGTGACCGCGGGTCTCGAGCCAGCTGCCGAGCTGACGCTCGCCGCCAAGGTAGGTGAGGAGGAGCGCCAAGAAGGTATAAATGACAAATGCCTCGTAGCAGCCTCGCAATGTGTCGAGGGCAACCGCGTAGGCGGGCACGAGGAGCGCGACAAAGGAGATGAGTGCATAGACGGGTACGAGAAGGACGATCCTGCAGATGAGCTTTTGATGTGCGGGGAGAGTAAAGTGCGTGAGGTGGCCTAGCAGGGTGATGGTTGCTCCGCAGATGGCGAGCAGCGTGAAGATGCCCGCAACGGTGAGCACTGGGCCCATGTGGAGCCATGCGTCGGCGCCTAGAGTCCCGAGCGCGCCCTCTGCCTGTTTTTGCGCGGATTGCGCGAGGTGAGCAGCCACGGCGGCCTGCGCTGCCTGGGCGGCAGCCTCTTGTGCCGCGCTCTGCGCGGCGGCGGTGGCATCGTCGGGGCTCGTGGCCGTGGCCATGGGGCCGGCCAGGCCAGGCCCTCCCCGCCTTCGAAGGCTGCCTCCGTTCACGAGGTTCAAGGATTATCCATCGATCGATCACAGCTAGCTAGCTACTACATGGAGCCAGAGACAAGTCAAGTATGGAGTTGGGATAAGGTGAAGTGAAGAGATCAAATCTACTTGTTTGGGGTGGGGTATACTATCGAGCAAAAGTATATACAAAGAAGGGTGGGTGTGTGTGTTGTGGGCTAGAGTAAAGACACGGTATGACAGAGACTATGGACCGACCAGCCGGGCGCGAACCCGGAGGCGAGGAAGTCTTTATTATGCCGAGACCTTGGTGGAGGCCTGCTTGTTGCGGCGCTCGATGTTGCGCTCGAAGGCGGTGCGCAGGGTCTCGTTGTCGATCATGAAGGCGTAGGAGCCGTTCTCCTCGTTGGCGGCCATCCAGCCGATCTTCTTGGCGAGGCCCATAGTGGCCTTGCCGCCGACAAAGTGCTTGTCGTACTTGAGGGTGTCGAGGACCTGGTCAATGGTCATGGTGTCCGGGACGAAGCAGGGGAGGCCGGTGGCGCCGACGATCTCGTAGTGCTCGTCGACGACAGAGTCCTCGCAGATGCCGAGAAGGTTGGCGACCTCGGCAGAGACGCACATGCCAATGGCGACGGCCTCGCCGTGGAGAAGAGGCTGGTTGCCGTGGTGCCACGAGAGGTGCTCGATGGCGTGCGCGGGGGCATGGCCGTACTGCGGGACCATCTCGTTGTAGGCGTGGTCGGCGTTGTAGGCAGGGCCGAGGGTGGACACCTTCTTCTCCATGCACTCGATGATGAGCTTGAGCAGGTAGTCGCCGTCGCGAAGAGCCTCGCGCTTGTCCTCGCCGGCATCGCGGAGCGGGTCAACGATGGTGGACGTAAAGTCCGTGCACTGGCAGAGGGCGTGCTTGAGGGCCTCGGCGATGCCGTTGAGAATGTGGCGGTCGCTGAGAGACTTGAGGCAGTCCGGGTCCATGACAAGGTAGTCGGCAGGGTAGTAGCAGCCGAGGAGGTTCTTGCCAAAGTCCGAGACGTTGAAGGCCTTCTTGAAGTCGCACGAGGCGTCGCACATGCCCATGGTGGTGGTGGGGATGGTCACGAGGCGGATACCGCGGTACAGGGTACCGGCGATGGTACCGGTAATGTTGTCAACGGTGCCGCCACCGAGGGAGATGAGGCAGGTGTGCTTGGAGACACCAGTGGAGAGAATGGTGTCGACGATGCGGTGGTACTGCTGCTTGTTCTTGAAGGGCTCGGTGGAGGGCTCGCCAGAGTCGTCGATGGCAGCCGAGGGGATGACGATCTTCTCGATCTGAAGACCGCAGTCGCGGAAGCCCTGGAGCACCTTGTCACCATAGAGGTTGTCGACGATCTCGTCGGTGACGAGGTAGTTGGGGGCATCGTGGGAGACCTCAGGGATGATGGTCTTGCCGATGGTCTTGAGGTTGTCGAGAATGCCGCGCTGGATGACAATCTCGGTCTCAAGGTACTTGCCGGGGCGCTCGAACTTGTTGCGGAAGCATCCGTTGTCGTCGACCTCGCAAGGGGTGCGGAAGGCCTGGGTACCGGGGTGTCCGCCGCGCACGCAGTACTCGGAGTCGGTGTCGAGGTCAAACCAGGGCGGGCTGACGAAGCGGAAGCCGCGGTCGAGGGCATTGATGCGGTCCATCTGGGGCTTGGTGAGGCGCCAGTCGAGGACATCGCGGTTGGAGGCAATGCGGGACGGGGTCAGGCTCTTGGGGATGACCGAGGTGCCGCGCTGGATGCCCCAGCGAAGGAGGACCTGGCCGGGGGTCTTGCCAACCTCGGTGGCGACCTCGACGATGGTCTCATCCTCGAGGAGCGAGGGGTGGCCCTCGTCGCGGTAGCCGACCTTGCCGAGAGGCGAGTAGGCGATGACGTTGATGCCCTCGGTCTGGCAGAGCTCGACGAGGCTGGGCTGGGCGAGGTAAGGGTGCATCTCGACCTCGAGAACGAGGGGGCGGATCTCGCAGCGGGCGAGGAGGCCCTGGAGGGTGCGGGGTCCCATGTTGGAGACACCGAGGGAGCGCACGAGGCCGAGCTCGACGAGGCGCTCCATGGCGTGGTAGGTCTCCATGATCTTTTCGATGTCGGTACCGTCATGGACGACCTCGTACTCGAACTTGCCGCCGTAGTCCTTGGAGACGAGCTTGCTGTCCTTGGACATGCGGTTGGGCCAGTGCATCATGTAGTTGTCAAGGTATTCGACCTGGAGATCGGCGAGGGTGCGGCGGCAAGCATCCTCGACGTCCTCGGGTGCTGCGTCCCAGCACCAAAGCTTGGAGCAGACAAAGAGGTCCTCGCGCTCGACGTCGCCGGCCTGGAGGCTGGACGAGAGTGCCTCGCCGACCTCCTTTTCGTTTCCATACAATGCGGCGCAGTCGATCATGCGGTATCCTTCCTTGATGGCGACCTGGACGGCCTCCTTGACGCGCTCGCCGTCCTTGAACTCGTTGAAGGTGCCGAAGCCGAGGAGTGGGACGCTGGCGGCCGAGAGGGTGCCGGCGGAGCTTGCGCCCTGGGACTTGGCCTCGTCGTCGACGAGGTTGTTGGAGCTAGCGCTGGCACCCATGCCCATGGTGGAGAGGGTGGCCGAGCTGTCGCCGGAGCTCATCTTGGTCTCGGACTCTTCGCTGCGGATGGATCCGGTGGACCACTTGCGGCGGTCGTTCTTCTTGGGGAGGACATCGTCCTTCTTGTCAGCGCGGGGCTGCATCCAGGCCTCGCGCTCGGTCTGCTCGGTGCTATTCAAGATCGCCATGGTTGTGCTGTGTGAAAAGCTGGTGATGTACAGGAGGTTGGACCTTGGGTGGGTGGGTGGGTTGTCTTGCTTGTTTTGGACTTGAGACTTGGTTGGGTGCGATGCGAAGCAAAAGCTTTGCGGTTGCTTGGGCTCGAGGTTGTTTGAGGGTTTGGAGCTCGAGTTTCGGGTTTGCTTGCGACCGATTTCCGGCGCGGCGCGAGCTCGCGGCGGCCGTGCAGTGGCGGTTGGGTCGGGCGGGCGGCTGTTTCTGGCCTTTTTGCGGCTTTGCAGCCGCTCTCGGTTCCTAGCAAGCGGCGGCGCCGGCGCTGGGAATCGCGTAGAACCGCGCTTGTTCCAGGAGAAGCCGCGGGAAAAAAGGCGCGACGGGAGGAAAAAGAAAAGAATGCGCAAAGAAAAGGTAACTAACCGGAAACAAAAAGAAAAGAAAGAAGAAAAAATGGAATTGGAGGAAGGCCGGAACCGAAAAAGAAAAAAAGGAAACAGGCGCAGGAAGATTGCGTGCATGACGCGCTGCGGGGCCGCCGACGCGCTGCGGGGGAGAGCCTCCGGCGCCTCACGCAGGCGCGCCGGCACCGCCAGTCGGCTTTCGCGGAATGCTCGACTTGCGCCGCGCCGGTCTTGACTCTCAGGCCCGCGCCGCGCCGCGCCAGAGGGGCGCGGGAGGGAGGCTGCGGAGGTCCTGCTCCGGCTGCGGTACCGCGCCCTGCTTGACGCCCAGGCGGACGGCCCCGGGCAGGCTACTCGAGGCGCGCTACAGTTAGTTCGCTGTGGGGGAGGTGAGAGAGAGGGAGACGACGCCAGCGGCGGTAGGTGGAGAAAGCAGAGAGGGGGGGGAGGTGGGCCGTGGCTAAGAGTCTTTGAAGAGTCCTAACGATGCACCTAGCGAGCCTCACCGCTTGCTCTCCCTCCGTTCCTCCCGGCACGGCCTCGCTCCTGCTCTCTCTCGCTTGCTCTTCCCCGAACTTTCGCCCGTCCGCTCCTCGACGCAACCCCAGTTGGCGGTCTCAGATCGAAGAAGAAGAAGAACAAGAAGAAGAAGTCCTGGCTATTTTCGTCTACCCGCACCGCCATCGATCGTACTTTCGTGCACGCACTGCAATTTTCGAGTTCTTTGCTCAACTTTTATCTCCTTTCTTTCGACCAAAGGAGCGAGCGGGTTTTCGAAAGCAAGCGCTCCATGCAGCCAGGTCGCTGGAATTTATTTGCACATTTGCGCCCTACCGCACGCGACGAAACGATTGCGCGCCCGAGGAGGCTGCATTTTTCGGCAAAGCCGGCGGCGGTTGCCCGCGCCGGAGCGTCGTGTGGCGTCTCGTGTCAAGTTTGGCGAGAAGCGGACAAGAAAAAAGAAAAGAAAAGAAAAAGAAAAGAAAAGGAAACCAGCGCCAGAGTAGGGCGGCGGTTCTCTCTGGACCTCCTCCTCTTTTTGAAGGAGGAGGTGTTGGAGGTATTGATCGAGGAACCGAAGGAAACATTTCTCCGTCAGTGCACGCGTGTCCTGCCGAGCTTAAAGTTTTTCGAATTCTACTCGCCAACTTAACGCTTCAATTCTACGCTCTATCCAAAATAAAACCGACCCATGATTTATCGACAGCGGCCAGTTCAAGGTTTCTGCCGATTCGCAACTTCTCTGATCCCCCTTCCCCCTCCCCCCCCTCCGCCCTCCCCCTTCCCCCCTCTCGGGCTCTCTGCCTCCCGCTTTTCGGCCTCAACAAGATCGCATCCCAACTCCAAACTGCAACTCGAAGCGGAAACCATCGCGAAAATAAAAAAGCCCATCAGGCCGCCGCTTCCGCGCATTTTCCGCCCGCTCCCAGCGCCTGCGCGCGATATGCCGGTGGAGGGCGCAGCTTCTGCGACTCTGATTCGTTTAAACCAAGCCATTCTTTCCCCCGCCTTGCATCTAACGCGGCAGCCACCTCCCCCCGCGCCAGCGTAACTACAAGTCCTGCTGCGTCTTGACCCTGGTCCGTATCTGCCCCGCTGTTCGCTTAAGGACATCTTGTCTCTGTCCCCTCCCCGCCGCCTCGCAGGTCTCCCCGCCCCCCCCTCCCACACCGACGCGATGCGCGTCATTCGCGAGCGTCGGCGCGCACGAGACGTTCTCGATGCGTCCCGGCCCAAGATCAGAGGGACAGGTTTGAGACGTCGAGGGGGGGCACGGGGGACAGCTGACGCGCGGCTGGGGGGCGGTTTTCGCTGCCCGACCCGGTGTCCGCGCGCGTGACGCGTCGACGGGACCTGTGAAAAAGGACGCGCGCGGGCGCCCGCTTCGTCACGCCCGCGCGGTCAGGTGTGCATTCGCGCCAACCGGATAGTCCTAATGACGTATTAGACATTAGATTACCCACATGATGCCGCCGTGTCCGGCCGCGTCGTCGGCTGATCCTGCCTGCCCCCCGCACAACTCGCGCAACCCGCGCAACCCGCGCAACGCGGGCCGCCCGCGGGGTCGTGCCGCCGAGGTTTCCCGGGTTCCGCCCCGTTCGACGGGGCGGGAGGTAGGGGAGCTCACAGGCTGAGGAAAAGTTTTCTCGCGCGCAGGGGGGGAAAGAGCGCCGCGTGCATACAAGCGATCATGATGCTACGCGGAAGACTTGTAGCGTCTGGGCTGTGCGAGGCGGTGTCCGTCGCGCTAGAAGGGTCTAGGCGCGCGCTAGGCGCTGAGAGAACGGCCTGTTCTGTGCGTCATGGCTTGCTTGTGATAGCACAAGACGTCGTCGCCGCCTCCCTACCGACAGTGCGTCTGAGTCGTGGAAAATTAACAGACTCAACAGACAGAGATTTTTTGATTTTAAAATTTCTCCCAAACAAACGGGTTGTCTGTTTCGGCCGGCCACGGGCGATCTTTTTTCATTCTCTACTCGCAGTCTGTATACTCGCGGTCGATGATTCGCTCCGAATTCGTTGATCGTCATCGGCCGGGCACGAGAACCGCATCGAGGCGCGACGCTTCGAGCGTAAAAACATCCGATGGGGCGGGCGGTGCGGCTTCGTTCGGCCTGTACGGACAGCTGCAGCGCGATCGCGATCGCAACGGCGCACCAACTTGATACTACCCCTAGGAAAAAGAAAAGAAAATGAAAAAGGGAAAGAAAAAAGAAAAGAAAAGGAAAAAGAGCTCGTTCTGGATTGTTTTCGAAAAGAATGAATCCATTTGGCCGAGCGCCCGCGTCAACTTGGCCAACCCAGTGGCCGGCCACCGGCTAGCACGTCGTCCGACGACCAAGAAACCAGCCAGCTAAATGCAGCCAGTGAGCGAGCGGCCGCGCGAGGAGGTACACTTCGGCAGGCAGGCAGGCAGGCAGGCAGGCAGGCAGGCAGGCAGTTTGGGCAGGACAGAGAACGGCCGCCCGACATGGAGACCAAAAGTTCAAAAAATAATAACGCCGGTCTGAATTCACAGTCAACGNACGCAGCTCCTACCTAACCTTCATGAGCCGTCCCTGATCATAATGGACAATGCGAGCTACCACAAGACGCTGCCGCCAACCGCACCCGACGTCGCGAAGCTAAAGAAACGGGAGGTTATTGCAGCGCTCTATCAATATCAGATACCGCACGACGCAACGAGCACAGTTGCGCAGCTGAAAGTTCTGCTGAAGAACTGGATCAAGGAGAAGGTGCTGCCGGAAGTGATCGAGGCAGCACAGAGGGCAGGGCATCGCGTCCTCTTCACACCACCTCACTACTCGGATCTGCAGCCCATCGAACTGATTTGGGCTTACGTGAAAGGAAATATTGCAAGGCAATACACGAAGGACACCACTCTCCAAGATGTGAAGCAGAGACTCGATGCCGAGTTCATCAAACTCGAGCAACCCTCTGGTCGAGACTTGGTGAAGCGGATTATCGTCTCACGTGATCGTGTCATAGAGGAGTTTCGTAGTGAATCCTCGATTGAAGATGGTGTTGAAACTGACAGCGATGATAGTGGTGATGATGATGACCTTTTTGAAGAAGAATACGACGTTGATGAACTCGAAAAGCAGCTCGAAGCTGTCCTAACAATTTCAGATGGTCGACCCTAGAGGTTATATAGTAAAAACAATAAGAATGGTTACAATCAACTATTATCCAAATACGAGTTGGGCTCGACTATCAGCACAGAGGCCCGCCAACAACGCCCCTTCCCCCGGCCCTGTGCAGCTCCGTCCATTGCCTTTATAATTACCGATTTATGGTCTCGTTGACTGTCACGTATAGTAGCCTAGCAGCCAGGCCTGCCCCGGTCGGTCGGCTTTGGCCTCTGTGGCTTTCAAGGTCTCCAACCAAGAAGAACCGTGACCGCTGGCATCGGCCGGAAGCTGGCTGGCCTGCCTGCCCAACAACGGCACGCACGCGAGCGAATAAGCAAACAAGAAGGCAAGCAAGCATGCCAGTGAGCGAGCGAGCGCGAACTCGCGCTCAACTGCTCTTGTGTCGCGCGGTCTGTGTCTCATGCGCGCCCGCTGCTGCTTGCTTGCTTGCTTGCTTGCTTGCCAGCTTTCCCGCCTGCTACTAGTAGTAACTTTGGGGATACCATTGTGAGCTCGACTGTGGGCCAGAGAGAACCGCCGCGGAAGCTGAGCGGCGCCGTTCTCTCTCTCCCCCCCCTTCCGGAGCTGCCCCGAGCCCGGCCGCGGTTCGTTCGTTCGTTCGCCTGCCGCTGCCAGCCTCGCGCTTCGATTCTTTTACGCGCTCGGCCTCGCTCGAAGCCGCCCGCCTTCGCCCTGCGGCGCGCAACCCGCCGCGTCCAGCGCCGGGGAGCGCGAAGCTCGAGGCTCGAAGCCGCGCGTGGCCCTCACGACTTCCTGATCTAGCACCGTGCAGCGATCCGGGGGAGAGAAAGAAGTAAAGTGTCGATCGGCCGGGTGACCCCGCTCGGCTTGCCTGCTTGCTTGCTTTTGCGCGCGCGCTTCGTTCGACCTCCGCTGAAGTTCGAAGAATTGCGGCCACTCGCTCGCCTCGCCCCCGCGCTTGGCTTCGCGCGCCGGCGCCAGCCAAGCTCACGCACGACGGGCCTGCGAGGCTCGCAAGATTCGCTTGATGCGTCTCGCACTGGCCGATGCGACTCGCCTCGCCTAAACCAGTTTCGGACGCTGAGGCTGTGTCCGAAAGGGGACGCGCTGCGTGCAAAACCCTGAGGCCGAGCCGGGCTGAGGCGCCTCGCAGTTCGTTAGTTCCTCGCAGTCGCCCGCCGCTCCGAGGCCGCGACCACTGGCTGTGGCTGCCGGCGCGGCCGCGTGAGGCGGTCGAGGTGCGGCCGCAGCGCCACGCCTGCCGCGCTCGGCTCGAGGGGGCGCGTGGGACGCTCATCCGATGCACGCGATCGACAATAGGCTACGTCGAGATACAGGCCTGTGGCAGTAGAAAAGAAAAGAAAAGAAAAGAAAAACCCAAAAGGGCCGAACTTGCAGGGGGGCATCACGACTCCGGCGCCTTGCTCTGGCCGCCCTTCTTCCCCCGCGTGAAGCCGAAGAACCGCGACGGCGGCCGAGGCCACGGCGGCCAGGGCGCCGGCGGGTTCGAGTTTTCGGGCGAGCGAGCAAGCAAGCAAACGACAGCAACTGCGAGCAAGAGCAAGTCTTCGGCCGGTCGTGCGGATACGTAATTTTGAAAAGAACTTAGATTTGAAGATTTTCTATCTTTTTTTTCGAAATCCGCACGAGTTTCGAAATTCACTGTCAAACCAAACGCGGGAAAGATCGAGCTGCTGCTGCCGCTGCCTTGGCTCTCGCGTCCAAAGCGAGCTGGCCGCCGCCGACCCGCGTCCGCCCCGCCTGCCGCTGCCGGCCTATGCAACCCCCCCCCTCCCCCCTCCCCTCCTTTCCCCACCCGCATCTGCCTACTGCGCGGCGCGACTCGGGCGGGACTGCGCGAGCTGAGCGAGGCCGAGACGGCCGGCACGCCGCCTCCACCGTGCCGCGGACGACTTGCTGCTGCTGCTGCTGCTGCATGCGCGGGGGCGTTCTCTCCGGCACAGGTCACTCTGCAGCTTGGCGTCAACGCCGCGCAGCCCCGCGCAGCGCAGCGTGCTGCGGAAGACCTGAGGCCGAGCTTCGAGGATTCGCTGTCGCTTCGAGGATTCGCCTCGAGGATTCGCTTCGTCGCGCGCCGCATCAGTATCCTTGCGGTGCCCTGCTCCGGCGCTGCCGATCCGGGCGGCCGCGTCAAGGCCTGACCATGGCGAGTTGATTGCGCGCAAGATCGGCGCGACGAGCTCCAGCTCGGCACGCGGACGGACGTCTCCGTTTTCAAAATTCGCAACAAGAACAAGAACAACAAGCAGGGTTGCAAGCCAGGGCAGCACACGTGCGCGGGCAGGTAGGTATATAATAATGCACACGCATGCATCTACACCTCGAGCACCGCGAAGGCAGACTTCGAGGGCGGAGCGGCGCGGCCTCTAGAAGAAAACAAACAGCGGGGAGGGAGAGGCCGCTGGCTGCTTGCCGCCGCTCCGATCGTCTCGCCGCCTGCCCTCGGCCTGAATCGGCGCCACGATCTTGGCCTTCTGTGCTGGCTGCCGCTGCAGCTGGCTGGCTGGCTGCTGCTTACAAAAATCGGCCAAGCAGCGCGGTAGCTGCGGCACGCATCGCATCGTGGCGATCGCATCGCATCGCTCGCAACGATCTTGCGGAACCCCGCCTCGCCCGGAAATAGAAGGAAGGCACACTGAAAGAATGAATAAATGAAATGAATGAATGAATGAATGAATGAAAAGAAGGAAGCCAAGCTGGCTGCTGCTGGCAACGATCTGGCAGCTAGCTCCGCCTTCGCGCGCAAGGGCGAGTGTACGTCCTTCCAGGCCTGCGCGAGACGACTTCCGACGTCGCATCGTCTCGCGGCCAAAAGAAATTGGCGCAGACTCCGACCAACACCGCCATCAGAGCCGCGCCCGAGCCGCGAAGCCGGCCCAAGCCGCGAAGCCGCGAAGCCGCCACATCGCTTCGCATCGCATCTTTGCCGCCGCGGAGACTCGCTTGCCTGTGATGCGCGCTAGCCCTGCTGCTGCTGCAGCTGCTGCAGCTGCTGGCTGCGGGCCGAGGCCGGCGCGGTGAGGACCCCGGCCCGGCCCGGCCAGGCCAGCGCAGGGCGCGCGCCCTCCCGTCCGCGCGAGGGAGGCAGGGGAGAGGCGCGCGCCACGGGCGGCGGCGGTATGGGCGGCATAGCGGCGGTCGGCCGGGAGGGAGAGGCGGGGCGCGGTCCTGGCTGCGGCGGGGGCGCGAGGCGGGCGCCTCCCGCGCGTCACCGGCCGGTCACACCTGGCTGCTGCGGGGAGCTGTGGACGCGGAAAGGGGGGGTTCGGAGGCCAGGGTGTGGGTGGCGGTGCGGTAGGTGAAGAAGGCTGTCGGAAAGCACGGCGAGAAGCTGGGGCGCGCCAAGCTGCGGGCTGCTGCCATGGATGCGGAGAGAGGGCTGCGCGGACTGGCACGGAGTGTGGGGAGGGGGTGCGAGCGTGCGTCTGCGAGACGAAGCGAGGGCGCAATAAGGCAAGTACGCAGGCAGTAAGGTAGCAAGCATCCAGGAAGGCCGAGGAGGCGTCTCGCAGCGGCGGCGAGCGAGCGAGATACACCAGAGGCTACGCCCGCCCCGCGCGTGGGACGGACGCACGGACGCGCGGACGGACAGCACACGCACGCACGCACGCACGCACGCACGCTTGCCACGGTTGCTTTCTTGCCTGTCTGGCCCGCTATTTTTTTTAATAATTAAAATTTTTTCTTCCCTTCCCTTTCCTTCCCTTCACTCAATAGGTTCAGTCTCTCCTTCTCTCTGTTCCACCGTCGACCGACTGCGACCGACAAAAAAAAGTTAAAAAAATAAATGTAAAAATATGGAAAACAAGGACTTGGAAGCCAAGCGGTGCGGGGGAAAACTGCTCGCGCCGAGGCGCTAACGAAAGGGACCGAGTCGCTCTGTCTCGCGGCCAACAGACGCAGCGGGACGCGCCGTCTGCGTCCCGGCGCCCCCCATCTTGGCTGCGTCTGCGACCGCGTCTCCTTCTTGGAGTTCTCCTCCTCCGGCTTGCCGCTCTTCTTCAAGTTCTTCTTCTTCTTCTTCTTCTTCTTCAAGCTCTTCTTCTTCGGGCTCTTCTCCAAGCTCGAGTTCCGCGCCTGCGGCGGACTTCTCGCCGCCCCCGTCTCCGCGGCCCGGCGCCCGGCAAAGCCCCGCCGTGCGTGCCTGAAGCAAGGACCGCATGGGCCTCGGCGAAGGCGCCGCTGACGCGCAGGGCGCAGAGAGAGAGCGGCAGCGGGCTCGCGCCGGGCCCGCGCACGTGCAGCAGCCGCAGCGCAGCGCAGCGCAGCGCAGCTCAGCTCAGCTCAGCTCAGCTCAGCTGCAGCTCGCAGTCGCCGCCGCGCGCTCGGCCTCAGGCGTGCCGGCGTCAGCGTCGCCCGCGCGTGCGAGCGACGCTCGCGCTGCGCAGGTAAGGAGGTGGCACATGCACCCCAACTTCTCCATCGCCATCGCCCTCGACCAGTCGGCCTCGCCAGCCCGCGACGCAGCAGGCGCGGGCGCGGGCGCTCCGGGCGGCCGGCGGAGCAGCAGCAGCACGGCGTCGACGCGCTCCTGACGCGGCGGCGGCGGCGTGCCGCGGGGCTTCCCAGGAAGCGCGGCGCCAACGCCGGCGTTGCGCTGCTCTGCGCTGCACTGCGCGCTAAAACAGAAAGAGAAAACCGGGAGCGCGTGAAGGAGGGCAAAAGCGAAAGCTAAAGGCGCAGCAGGAGCGCAACAGCCTCGCGTCGCAGCCGCGCCGCGCTGGCAACGGACCCGGCCAACGGCAGCGGCAGCGCCTAACCTAAACAGAGCAGGCGCGCGTCGACGCGACCCGAGGTTCCGGTTTTTCCTGCGTGCACACGGGCCGAGGTCGCGAGAGCAAGTGCCCAAAGCGACGCCGAGCCGGTGAGTGAGAGCGCCACACTGCGCGCTAACAAAGCAAGGTGCAGCCACTGCCAGCAGCAGCAGCTGCAGCTGGCACTGCAGACCGCTGCAGCACTGCGCAGCCTCCGCCTCTGCGCAGGAGGAGGGAGCGAGAAAAAGGAGGACCGAGCAAAGCTGTTGCCGGGAGCAGCGAGCACATCTAACGACCAGCCGGGGCGCTCCGCCGTGCTGGCTTGGCCGCACGCAGCCCTGCGGTGCTCGAGCGGCACTCGTTTAATCTCTTGCGAGTTTTCGCGGCCTCGACCGCTCGCGAGGCTGAGACGAGATTCGCTGTCGCTGCCGAGGCTTCGTTCGAGGAGGGGTTTTCGTTGGCAGTGCAGGCTCTGCCGTCGCCGAGCGGCTCGAGCCTGTTTGTGCCGAGGCCGAAACTGAGGCCAAGCTAAGCGAGCCTGCAGACGCAAACTGACACATACCGCAGCACGGTCGAGCCAATACACACCGCACTCACTACCTGCACAACTCGTACAGGACAGCTGATTCCGTTGGTTTGGGTTGATTTGATTGCTTGGTTTGTGGCAGTAGTAGTAGTACCAAGTTCGCAAGCGAGCGGTCTTCGAGCGTTAATTTTCAAGCCAAGCCCAACGATGACGCAGCCAGCCTCGGGAAACGTCGCCGCCCTGCAACTCATGGCCGTTGCCGTCTGTGCAGGAGCTCTCCTCGCAAGAGCTCGAGCACGAGCTCTCGAAACCACAGCTCTCAACAATGTTGCCTCCGCCTACTGGACCATCGTCGAGAGGCGCGAAAAGGAGTCCAAGCAAGACACCAAGGATGAAAGCTTTCCCGCGCACATTGTCCCAGATCCATGCCTCGAGCCTGACAATGAAAATCTTGCCAAGCTTGGGCTAAAGCCCAACCATTGCTGGACTGACGTCGATATCAAAAAACATCCCGAGCGTAAACGCAAGCTCATTCTTCTCGTGCGCCATGCCGAGGCCATCCACAACGTCGCAGAAAATGCCGTAGGGAAAAAGGTTTGGAACGAAACCGAGGGGCTCAAGGAAAAGTATCTCGATGCGCCTCTCAATGACACCGGCCGAGCGCAAGCCGCCGCGCTCGCCGAAGCTGTCAAAGATGCCATTCAAAACAAGGGTCTTCACATTGATGCCATTGTGCTTTCGCCACTCGCGCGCGCTCTCGAAACCGCTCACATTGGCCTTGCGAGCGTGTGGGAAAACGTCCCCAAGGTTGCAGTCGAGCATTGCCGCGAACGGTTTGGCATATGCCTTTCTGAAAAGCGCCGTCAAGCATCCGTCATGGCCGCTGATTACCCAGGCGTTGACTTTTCACGCATGCTCGTCTCCGACCATGACTCGTGGCATCGCGATGATTATCGCGAGACACCCGCAGATATTGAGCGCCGCGTTCATACCTTTTTCGACTGGCTCATCAACGAAACCCCATGGGACCATGTCGCTGTGGTCACACACTCGGACTACATTGCGCATGCTCTACAAGCGCTCGGGGCTCCCTGGCATTGGCCTGCCAATGGCGAACTCGTTCCAGTCGTCGTCGAGGCCAACATCTCAAACTGATTCATCTATTTATCTTGCTCAATTCCATGAGACCACGAACTCTCAAAATCATCTTTGCAATTCTGCAATGTCAATCTTTCTCAGAAAAAGATATGATGACAGCCTTGCTGGGGGAGCTTTGGATGAGCGGGACTATACGTCCAAATTGCTCGCTTCTTCTCTGTCCTCAAGAAGAAGAAATTCTTGATGAACAAAAAGCTGCGAGTCGAGAAAGACGAACAAGCGACACTGACGAAGTTTCTGTTTCGGAGTTGAGCGCGGAGGTGCGCAAACAAGACACACTGCAGAAACACATGCAAATAAACGACAAAATGCGTTGAATCGCTCGAGACTTGCAGCAATGATGACGCGTTCGAGATATTGCTGCTCCAAATTTGATCACAGCGCACAAGAGCACGTGGATTTACGTTTGATAAATAACATCAAAGAATTCGAGAAGAAAACGTCAAAGAACTCAAGAAACTTTAGATGTGACCGTGGAGATTAGCCAGCACAAATTCCAAAGCGAAATGAGACCAGGCGTCGTGCTGTCGAAGAACCGGACCGCGACAGAAGAGTGATGCTTGTTGTTCAATCAAGGATAAGCAGAAGATGTCACGAGATGCGTTTACAAGATACTCTCCACATGGCAAAAGCCAACAGGCCAAACAGCAACCTTGGAGCAGTATCTAGCTCCATCCAGAAAAGGTAATATGCTGCCGCAACAGCAGATTCGACTCGCTTCTCTGAGTCTCAAGCCGCAGCAGATGAGGCTGCCCGTAATTCACGCAAGGATACGCAAAAGATGTCACGAGATGCGTTTCTAAGGTACTCTCTACATGGCAAAAGCCAACAGGCCAAACAACAGCCTTGGAGCAGTATCTAGCTCCATGCAGAAAAGGTAATATGCTGCCGCAACAGCAGATTCGACTCGCTTCTCTGAGTCTCAAGCCGCAGCAGATGAGGCTGCCCGTAATTCACGCAAGGGTAAGCAAAAGATGTCACGAGATGCGTTTCTAAGGTACTCTCTACATGGCAAAAGCCAACAGGCCAAACAACAACCTTAAAGCAGTATCTAGCTCCATCCGAAAAAGGTAATACGCTGCCGCGACAGCAGCTTCGACTCGCTTCTCTGAGTCTCAAGCCGCAGCAGATGAGGCTGCCCTTAATTCACGCAACTTCGCTTCGAGCGCCTTGGCGTCCTTATGTGAGGCTTTTATAGCAGCGTCAGCAAGTGCACGCGTGCGTGGCGACGCTGCCGCTCGCAGTGGCTGACGAATGGCTCCCTGGGGCCGCGCTGCCATAGGACGTGGACTTTCCGGTTCCGAATTTGTCGGCGCCAGGGCAGAGAGCGTGGGAGGCCGCTCCTCGATGGGCAGAGGACGTCGACGCTCCGGCACGCGGACCTTGGGCACCCCACGAGCGTACGCCTCGCGGGCCATTTGCCGCCCAAAGGCGAGAACCTCCTTGCGCTCGCGATCTCGTTT
This sequence comes from Aurantiochytrium sp. KH105, assembly GCA_003116975.1. Lineage (NCBI taxonomy): Eukaryota > Bigyra > Thraustochytrida > Thraustochytriidae > Aurantiochytrium > Aurantiochytrium sp. KH105. The sequence goes on along the minus strand of BGKB01000021.1, from coordinate 211,286 downwards.
GGAAGCCCCGCAATCCGCAATAGCGCGTCGTGCAAGTTTGCCCACAGTAGAAGCTTCAACACGCACGCGTCCAGCGGTCACTGGACCTTCGGGGAGCGCGTGCACATTGTTGGCGTACGAGCGCATGTGCTCCTCGATTTCTGCCACAGTCGGCTGCTTGTGCTGCTCGGCCAGTTCTCGTAGCTGCTGTCGACGCTCGTTCTCCAAAAGTTGCGTCTCCGCCATGAAACGCATTTCCAAGCGCTCATGCAACAGCGCCTTGGGCCGTCGTGCAGGTTGCAGACTTGCCTGAAGCCTCGCTTGCCTTTCTGCATGCTTTTCTCGCAATTCGGCCATCCATGCTGCGCGCTGTTGGGCTGTGGCTGCGGCTTCGCGTTGGAGTCGCTCCTCCGCAGCCATGGATCGTCGCGCCTCTGCTTCGCGTTCCGCCTCGCGCGTGGCATCCGCGCGTCTCGCCCGAGCACGTTCGAGGGCAAGTCTCTTGCGACGCATTTTCGTCACCAGACGTCGCGCCTCGCGCGCGCGCTCGAGCTCCTCCTCGGGTACATGTCGTGCCATGCGCTCTTTCCATGCGGCAAGCTGCTTTGCCCGCGTCTCTAGCATTTCTGTCTCCTGGGCACGCTGCAAAGTCTCACGTTGGACTGCGACGATGCGCTTGACCTCCTCCGGCAGAGAGTCGGCCTCACCCATGCCATCGGCGCCCAAGCACGGATGATTTGCGGCGTACTCTTGCATGGCGTCGACGGCTTCCGCGTGCGTTTCTTCGCCGCACTCGCCACACGAGCAGGCGTCCTCATGGTCTTCGCTTGTGGCGTTTACTTCATCCTCGACGGCTACATCGGCAGCTGCATGCCCCACCTTGCTGTCGTTGCCACGCTCAGTATCACCACTTTCGTTGTTATCGATTGCAAAACTCTTCTCGAGACTAGCCTCCTTACCAGCATTTTCAGATACTTGGTCAGCCAAGGCGCCATTCACCTCGTTCTTGCTTTCTTCGTTGCTCGTGGCCTCTTCTTGTTCCGCGTCATTTTCCTCACCTTCCTCCTCTCCTTCACGCTCTTCCGCACTTTCTTCTTCTTCTTCTTCTTCTTCTTCTTCTTCTTCTTCTTCTTCTTCCTTAGCACTATCCCCTGCGTTGCTAGACGCAGCTTCTGTGCCTTCTTCGTGCGCGTCGTCACCTCGCTTCTCCTGCTCCTCCTCCTCCGCCTCCTTCTCGCCGTTCACCGCCATCGTGGCCTTCTCCACCTCGGCGAGGTCACGCTCCGCCATGACGGACGCTCGCAGCTTCTTCGCGCTCTGCCCGCGCCTCCAAGCTGGCTCGGAGACATGAGAGGCCAATCGTGATGGACTCCTCGCGCGGCGCCCCGCGACGGGCCGGCCTGGACCCGGCTTGGACTCGCGAGCTCAGCTTGGCACCCGATCGAACGAACGGTCTCCGGCGCGGACCCGAGCGAGCCCCGCGCTGTCCCACCTGGCAAAACGAAAAGAAAAGAAAAGAAAAACAAGGTGTGTACCCTGGCTGGCGAGGAAAGTGTGTACTTCGAGAGCACCATCATAGGCCTAGGCCTATTAGTAGTGCGGTCCATTCCGGAGCCCGTCAGCCATGTGAGCTACGCTTGTAGATACCTAGATAACTTTTGAGAAGTTGACCGACAAATTGTTCTCACTTACATTAGGGGCACTAGCTAGCACGCTACGCCGAGCGAATTTACAAGCGCGAGTCTTCGGGGAAGCCCTTGAGAGAGGCGCGCACGGCCTGTGTGGCCAAGACCGACGAAGCGCCGCCCAGCACAGCGCCGTACTGGTACGTGCGCTGAAAGTTTTCGAGCTTGGACCCGAGACCTGTCTGCGTAAGTGCACGTCCACCAAAGATCTGGATTGCGCCGTCATTCACCACGCGTGCGGCCTCGACCTGCTGATTCTTGAGAAGAGAGATCGCGCCAGAAAGCTTCTTGGTCTGCTCTTCGTACGACATGTTATCCATCTTGTATGTGACATTATCCATCAATGCCGACACCGAATCCACATATGCGCACATGGTCGCGAGACGCTCCTGGATTTGAGGCTGATGAATCAGACGCTTGCCGAAGACCTTGCGGTTGTACGCCCACTTGTAGCACTCCTCAATGATGAGACGGCTCTGACGGTTGTTGCCGACAGCCATGGCCCAACGTTCGTGGTTAAAGTTAGCCATGGCCAACAAAAAGCCACCGCCTTCCTTGCCGAGCCGGTTGCTTACAGGAACCTTGGCATTCTCATAGGTAACGAGAGCAGTGTTGGCGACCGAGCTGTACGAGGTCTTGATGCGCTTCGTCGTTACTTCATCGGTACGCTCAACAAGAAGGAGCGAGAGACCACCATGGCCCTTGCCGCCCGTGCGTACCAAAGTGGTAAAGTAATCGGCCGGGTATCCACCCGTGATCCACTTCTTGAGGCCATTCACGACGTAGTGGCTGCCATCCGCCGAGAGCTTGGCCTCAGCGGTAGAATTGGCCACATCGCTACCGGCGTAAGGGTCCGTGATGGCCAGGCAGATGCGCTTTTCACCGCGCAAAACAGATGGTGCGATGCGGTTCACAAGCTCTGGGGAGCCAAAGTTCAAGAGGGGCGGAAGGCCAATCACACAGCCGCCAATGAGTCCGTCCACGAGTGCGGTGCTGCCGCATCGCTTGAGCTCTTCGGAAACGACACGCTCAACCGAATGATCAAATTCCTCCGGCTTGATGCCGCCCGGGAGCTTGTCGACCATCTTGAGGTGCTCACCTGGACCCATGGACGCAGCAATGTAGCCAAAGTCTCCCATCTTCTGGAAAACCTCAAAGGGGTACTCGCCAGCCGCCTCCCATTCACTGACAAAGGGAATAATCTCGCGTTCGACGAACTCGCGGCACGCGCGGCGCACGCGCTGGTGCTTCTCCGTCTCGAAAGGCGAGATCCACTCGGCGTACGGGACTGGGCTCAAGGCTCCGAGATCACGCGGCGGCGGGACCATCTTGCCTTTGACAGTGCCAATCATCAGCTTCTCCTTGTACTGTTCCAAGACACTCAGCCTGTGGAGGCTGTAGAACTCCTCGGTGCAGTCAGTGCCGGCCACCTTGACGAGCAGGTGCTTCGATCCGGGGTGAAAGTTCATGAACATGCTCACGTCCAGAACCATGCCGTCGATCACAAGCCAGGCGTCGCCCTCGGCATTGTGCTTTTCGACCTCGGCCATCTCAATCTCGCGCATCTCCTTCTTGCCCATCTTGCCTCAAATTCTCCTTTCCTTTCCTTTCCTTTCCTTTTCCTTTCTTTCGTGACGACCACTGCGTCAAAGCCCAGGTGTCCGGGGTTTACCTTGGTCTTGTCTTGTTGTCTTGCGGGTTTGCCGGCCGGTTCGCCAGCCATTTACTGTTAGGGTCATCAAGGTAGGGTTGACAAATGAGTCCGATCAGCAGTGTCTGCGCGTGGACTAGGAGCGTGCTAGACGGCGGCTACTCAGCCGCACCCTCGCACGGGCGCGCGCGCGAGGGAGGGAGGGAGGGAACGAGAAGGCGGCGAAGGGCGGAGTTCCGATCGTATGCCGCGCCAGCAGCCAGAAGCCAGGCTTTCGCAGACAGATCTGACGCTGACGGCGAGGGTGCCGTCGCATGAGGTGGGGCCGCGGATTTTGGACCGCGCGATGTTGGCCCTGCGCGAGGGACCAAGGGAAGAGGATTGTAGAAGTAGCATGTGGAGAGAGGCCTCGAGAAAGTGACGAAAGGGCGATCACCCAGTTCTGACCCGACTGGGGCTAAAGAGTCGAGGTATAGACGTTTGTGTGTGTGATTGACAAAGTGTAGAGACATCAATCCGAGAGGGTGCCATATTTTTTTAGTGGCATGGCCTTGAAACCATCATCCCTTCGACTGCCGGCGCGAGCGTGTAGCAGCACGTCACCGGCCCCCCAAAATCTACGAGAATGAGGGGATTCTTTTGGAATGCAAACCGTTGAAAACAAAATAGACCCCAAGTGTTACACAATCATAATGAGCATGACAAGATTGAATCTTAAAAGTTCTACAAACGACGAGAGAAGAGATAATTGGCCTCTACTTACAAGCGCGATTCTTCGGGGAAGCCCTTGAGAGAGGCGCGCACGGCCTGCGTGGCCAAGACTGACGAAGCGCCGCCAAGCACAGCGCCGTACTGGTACGTGCGCTGAAAGTTCTCGAGCTTGGATCCGAGACCCGTTTGTGTAAGCGCACGTCCACCAAAGATCTGAATCGCGCCGTCGTTCACCACACGCGAAGCCTCAACTTGTTGATTCTTCAAAAGGGAGATCGCGCCAGAAAGCTTCGTGGTCTGCTCGGCATACGACATGTTGCACATCTTGTACGTGACATTGTCAATAAGCGCCGAAACCGAGTCCACATACGCGCACATGGTCGCGAGACGCTCCTGGATTTGAGGCTGATGAATNAACCGAGTCCACATACGCGCACATGGTCGCGAGACGCTCCTGGATTTGAGGCTGATGAATCAGACGCTTGCCGAAGACCTTGCGGTTGTACGCCCACTTGTAGCACTCCTCAATGATGAGACGGTTCTGGCGGTTGCCACCGACGGCCATGCCCCAGCGCTCGTGGTTAAAGTTGGCCATCGCCAACAAAAAGCCACCGCCTTCCTTGCCCAAAAGGTTGCTGGCAGGCACCTTGACGTTCTCAAAGGTAATGAGCGAGGTTCCGGCCACAGAGCTGTACGAGGTCTTGATGCGCTTCGTCGTCACGCCTTCGGTGCGCTCAATGAGCAGAAGCGAGAGACCACCATGGCCCTTGCCGCCCGTGCGCACCAACGCCGTAAAGTAGTCTGCGTCGTAACCACCCGTGATCCACTTCTTGAGGCCATTCACGACGTAGTGGCTGCCATCCGCCGAGAGCTTGGCCTCAGCGGTGGAGTTGGCCACATCGCTGCCGGCGTAAGGGTCCGTGATGGCCAGGCAGATGCGCTTTTCACCGCGCAGAATAGCGGGCGCAACGCGCTGCACGAGCTCCGGGGAGCCAAAGTTCAAGACTGGCGGAAGGCCAATCACACAGCCACCTCCAAGACCGTCAACCAAGGCCCAGCTTCCGCATCGCTTCAGCTCTTCGCCAACGACACGCTCGACAGAGTAGTCATAATCCTCCGGCTTGATGCCGCCCGGGAGCTTGTCGACCATCTTAAGGTGCGGGCCAGGACCCATCGATGCCGCAATGTAGCCGAAGTCGCCCATCTTCTTGACGATTTCCTTGGGGAACTCGCCGGCCGTCTCCCATTCACTGACAAAGGGAATAATCTCGCGTTCGACGAACTCGCGGCACGCGCGACGCACGTTATGGTGTTTCTCCGTCTCGAAAGGCGAGATCCACTCGGCATAAGGGACTGGGCTCAAGGCTCCGAGATCACGCGGCGGCGGGACCGTCTTGCCCTTGACCGTGCCAATCATCAGCTTCTCCTTGTACTGTTCCAAGACACTCAGCCTGTGGAGGCTGTAGAACTCCTCGGTGCAGTCAGTGCCGGCCACCTTGACGAGCAGGTGCTTCGATCCGGGGTGAAAGTTCATGAACATGCTCACGTCCAGAACCACGCCGTCGATCACAAGCCAGGCGTCGCCCTCGGCATTGTGCTTTTCGACCTCGGCCATCTCAATCTCGCGCATCTCCTTCTTGCCCATCTTGCTCCTTTGCGTCCCTGCCTGACTGTCCTCACGAATGCGTCTACCTCTGCGTCTCGTGCGACGGCGATGACAACGACAATGACGCGGGTGACGATAGGGTTCTGCTCCGTCGCGCGCTCGGCCTGGCCGCGCCAAAGACCAGGCGCCGAGCCCTAAGGCCAGGTTTAGGCGAAACGCTACGGTAAGGCGGGGCGGGCCCGGCGTAATGTGCAATGTAACCCCGCCCCACCCAACCCAACCCAAGCCGACCCATGCGCTCGCTGCTTGCTGCTGCTAATGTTCATCCGCGGGCAAAGAAGACGGAAGGCGGCCGCGTCGTTGTGAGCGGAACAAGGCTGGCTGGCCTGCGACCGCGACGCGCGTCCAGAAGCCTAGTTTCGTGCGACGAAATCCATCGTTGCCAGGGGCGGGCGCGGGGAGATGATTCCGATCTAGGGTAAGCCAGGATATTCTGCAGCGGAGGAAGGCGGAGAGGATAAAATGGATCAGCGAGGATATGCTGCGCTGCGAATGGACAAAGGGCCCGGGGGCGGCGGGCGCAAGTGCAGGCGGGGCGGGCGCAAGTAGGGTATGCCGGTGTGCAAGTGGACTGTCGCGGGCGCAAGTGGAAAGTTTCGCTGTCGGCGGACCTCGACGCGCTGCAGGCGCTCAGCGTTGATCTAAACGCGGATACCGCAGAGAGGATCGGCGGGCGAGGCGCGAGGGCGCGCAGGCGGAGAGCAGCGGCGGCGGCAGCAGCAGCATCATCAGCATCATCAGCATCAGCAGCGCGAGCGCGAAGCCCGGGAGCCCACGCACGATGGGCAAGTCGAAAAAGTCGCGCGGGTCCCGAGCAGGGGCCAAAAAGGCCGCTGCACAAAAGCAACAGCAGCAGCAGCAGCAGCAGCAGCAAAAGGAGCAGCAGGAAAAGGAACAGAGCGCCGTCGATGCTGATCCGCCCAAGGCGGAAGACTCAAAGCAAGAGCCAGAGACCCAAGCGCCCCAGGCCAAAGAAACTGTTGAAAAAGGCGTCGAGGAACAGGTGTCCTCTCAAGCCTCGACCGCTGCCTCGGCTACGGAACAGAGCGACGAGAGTAAAAACCAAGCCACAGAGACATCTGAGGAAGATGGCAAAGAAGACACAAACGATGACAAGAATACCGATGCCGATGCTTTGAGCAAAAACGAATCTGTCGAAGATGCAACCCCCAAAGATGACTCCAACGACAGTACTGCTGCGGATACCGCTGATCCTGCTGCAGAAAGCGTTATGGAGGGCAATGCACAAGACGATGAAACGCGGGAGCAGACACGAAGCAAGCTCGATGACGCGCTTGGCAATCGTCCAGGTCGAGAAGAACTCGCCAAAGATGGCGTTCTGGGATCCAAACCAGGTGTCGCCGACAGCCTGCAGGCCACAGCGCAAGAGCTTGATCAGAAACTCCGTCGCAGCTCGCTGGACCAAAGTCTGGCGCAGCGACCAGATCAAAACGCACTCGAGGAGAAGGGAGTCCTGAAAAAGGAAAATGTGAGTAATACGTTGGCGCAGACAGCGCAAGATCTCAAGCGCCAGCTCAGTCAAGACAAACTTGGCGGCCTGCTGGAGTCGCGGCCCGACATTGACGAGCTCAAGCGTCGTGGAATGCACTCTGGCCTCGAGGTCGCGCCCAGTCTCCAGGATCGTCGATCATCGCTCGAACGGCAGATCCATGCCGACAAGGTTGCGCGCAACATGGAAACGCGACCTGAAGCCTCTGAACTCGAACGCGCTGGCGTCCTTCCCGAGGGGTCTTCTGAGCAAGGGCTTGCTCCGGGTCTTGCGCGACCGAAGCGCGACCTGGAGCATCAGATGCGCCGAGACAGCGTCTCACGCGGTCTATCATCGCGACCGGAGCCTGAAGAGCTCGCAGCCAAGGGCATTCTCCCCGAGTCATCGCCTTTGCAAGACGAACAGCCTACAGACAATTCGCGCGACGAAAACGTTTTGCGCTCGCGATTTGCGATTGCTCTTAAGGGCGCTCTGCACTTGGAGAAACTCGGCCTCATTGACGCGCAGCTCAAGGGAATTCTCAAGAATCTCATTTTCGATGAGGACGAGCGCATCATGGCCGTTGTCGAGGTCTTCGAGACCGAACATGACGTCAACGACATGCTTGACGGCTTGCTCAATGTGCTGCGAGCCCATATCACTGGCATCATGACCGCTGCCGAGTGATAAAAAAGTTCATTGTCATCCTCATCCCTCCTCCTTTTCCTTCTTCTTCTTCTTCTTTGTCTATGAAGAAGTCGGTACGTTTTTTTATAAACATTGTAAGAGCCTCTTGTATGCCATCTTTTGATCTTTAGGCTATTTTTTGGTGAGTCACGTGCCGGATGCCTACATGCCCCAGGTCGTGAATCTTGTCCCAAGCTGCGTGTTCACTGACTCTGTCGAGCACGCGATCATGCACGCACTCGGATTCTACCGCGAACATAGTCGACCTGATCGCAATAACGTAGAACGTCGCGCTTCACTGGGAGAACATTCAGGTGGACCATCTCAGCAACTTCGAGATTGCGGATGGAATCGATCGCCATGGTGAAGACCTTACGACCGTCACTCGGTGATCCACTACCACTCCACGGCAATTACAAACGATGGATCTGAAACGATCACCAGTACGGACCCATTCGACCCTTCGGTTGGCGACGCAAGTGAGATGCCTGCCTCTGACATGCTGCAGCTCCGCATGCTTTAAAAGTGTTCGAGATCGGCTCGTGAGGCTTTGAATTCAAACTACGATGCGATATGTCCTTGCACTTTGGAAAAGAGGGCAAGTGTGTGTCTGACGATAGGTTTGTTCTTCCTCTCAGATGCGACCACGAGAGCCGGCTCTGCAGAAGTAGTAGAAGTGGCGATGGTGTTATTTATCTATCGAATCGTGCATGTACTTGGATCTTGTGATCTTGTTCATTTTTCCTATATACCATCCATTCTCGGAGAGAGGGGGGACAAAATCCCTACGATTTGATAGTTTACCACGAGAATCACAAATACACTTTGAGGCCGTGACCCTTCTCTGTGCTTTACCCTCTATTCTACGACCTGTATAGTTCTAATAAAGGGAGGTACTCGAATCTTTGTTTCTTGTTCCCAGGTATAGCAAAGTCACACTCCATGTTGAAAACGAAGAAATGACCCATGACAAGCATCATGAGTGGACAAGATACCATACTGCAAGGATTCGTTGAAAAATGAGCAAAGGTTGGCAAGAAGCAAGAGGAAAAGGAAAGAAAGAAAACGAAGAAAAAAGGGGGGGAAAGGGGATGAAAGGTTCCGAAATACGCCTATCAAATAGGGCTACCACAATTAAGATGGCAGCCACGACGAAAAGGCAGTCTCGACGCCAAACAGGGAGTTCATCGTTCAGTCACGCAGTGTCGATCGATTTAATCAGAAAATCACATCGTCAGCTCCATGATGGCGTTGACAACGTCGCCGTCGTTGGCCTTGAGGACCTTGGCAGCCTTGGCCTTGGAGACCTTGCCCTGCTCCATGACAAGAGAGACGTCCTTCTCGTCGAGGCCGGACATGTCGACCTCGCCGTCGTCGCCCTCGGCGTCAGCCTCGCCGGCCTCGCCGGCAGCGGCGGCCTCGCCACCCTCGGCGCCGCCAGCAGCGGCCTTGCTCTGCGCCTGGAGGGCCTCCATCTGCTTCTGGAGCTCCTGGATCTTCTCCATGTTCATGGCGCCGTCGGGGCCGAACTGCTGGGCCGCGAGCTGCTGGGCGCGCGCCGCCGAGTCGTCCATGGTCGCCTCGCCAAAGACAATAAAGGTGTCCGAGTTGGGGGCGCGCATGACGTCCGGGCTCGCGATGGCGAAGACCTCGCCGGTCTTCTTCTTGATCGCGACGCGGTTCACGCCGGGGACGCTCTTGAGGCCGAGCTTCTGCACGGCCTTGCGCGCCTTCTTCTCGTTGCGGTTCGCGCGGCTCATGCCGGGCATGCCCTCGTCCTCCTCCTCTTCGCCGCCATTCTCCTCGCCGGCGACCTCCTCCTCCTGCTCCAGGGCGGCGGCCTCCTCCTCCGTCACCTCCTGCACCTTGGGCTCCTCCGCGGCCGCCATCGTCCCGCTCCTGCTGCTGCTGCGCGCGCAAGGCTCCACGATCTTCTCCTCGCGGCCCTCTCCTTCTTCTTCTGCTCTGCGCGCGCCCTCCCTCCTCGCGCCCTGCCTCCCTCCCTGCTCCCGCCCTGCCGCCCCGCGCGGCGCCGCGCTTTCGCCCCGCCACGGTCGCAAACCGCCGCGCCGCCGCCCCGCCGCCACCACCGATTCGGAGCCGCACTTGCGCGCCGCCATAGGCCGCTTGCGCGCCGCCGAAAAGCGCTTGCGCGGCCCGATAGCGCACTTGCCGAGCCCACTAAGGCGCGACCCGCGGCCCCCGCGCGCCACTGGGGCGCGCAGGGGGCAGTGGGCCCGCCCGCCGCCGCACGCCGCGGAGGGGCTTCGCCGCCAGGGGACGGGAGATGGCGGCTTGGAACGGGTACGGCACGAGGAGGGAATCAGAGGGGAATGGGCGTGGAACTGAGGGGGAACAACGGATAGATTGGGGAGAGAGGGGAGAAGGAGGGAGGAAGGGAGGAGGAAGGGAGGGAAGAAAGGGAAGTCCATCCGCGCATGGCTTTTTGCTGCGATTGCTTTGGTTTGAGGACAGCAGTCAGCCCGCTCTCTCTCTCTCGCGCGCGCGCGTTTCCCGGCTAGTTCGGATCTGGCCTGCCTGAAAGTGTTGGTTGGATTGTGGCGCACAAACACACCCGACACTGTGAATCAAATGAGACGGTTTGGACGCAGCGCAGCCTGACCTCGCTAGGAACGAATTGTCCTGCAAATTAGGCTGCCTAGCTGCTAAGCCTAGTTGGTGTTGTTTTCCTTGCAAAACAAAGGTGGAAAAAGAAACGTGCCAAGAAGGCAAGGTCAATCATCGATCGAGCTGCCTGCCTGCCTGCCTGCCTGCAGAGCATCTCGCAGGATGACGACGGCTGACGCCGAGATCGTCAAGAGCAGCAGTAGCAGTGGCAGTAGCAGCAGCAGCAACAGCAGCAGCGAGAACTATCCTGAGGAAAGCATGAACGGAATCCTCAAAAGAGTAGCTCCAAAGCAAGAGCATATTGACAGCGACGGCAACTCCCCAACAAAAGAGAAGGAGAACGCCAAACAAGAGCAGAATGACCCATCACACGAAAACCAAGACTCTCAATCAACAGACGCAATCCTTCTCGCCAAAGCGCGAGGCCTCGAGGTTCCCGAAATGAACATTAACTTGAATCAGACCCGGTACCAGGTCGTGCGTGACTGCGCCGAAAACCTTGGCTGGGGTTTGTCAGACACCGGTCGTGGCGCATGGTCAATCGCCTGGCACGACTGCGGCGGCATCACGGCAGAGTCCTCCATCTCGACCCTCAATCCGCTGCAAAAGATCAATCACTTTCCTGGCATGTCCAAGATCTGCCAAAAGTGCAAGCTCGGTCTCACCATCGGCCGACTCGCCGGGTCCATGCCCGAATTATTCGACTTTCACCCCAAAACGTGGAGTCTACCCAAAGAAAAAGAGTCGCTGCGTAAATGGTTCCAGCTCGAATTCGCCAGTCGCAAGCAGCGTCCTGTACTTATTGTCAAGCCTGATGGAGGTTGCCAGGGAAATGGCATCTTCCTTTCCAACGAACTCAAGGACCTTGACGACCTTCAAGGTCTCTCCGCTGTGCAGCAGTATCTTCCCAACCCCTTTCTCATCAACGGCTTCAAATTCGATTTGCGCATCTACGTTGTCGTCACAAGTTGCACGCCTTCCCTTCGCGCCTTTCAGCACTCACAAGGTCTCGTGCGCTTTTGCACCGTAAAGTACGAGCGACCACGACGCGAGAACTTGGCAAACCGCTTTATGCATCTCACCAACTACGCAGTCAACAAACACAATGCAAACTACAAAGATGGCCAAAGAAACAATGAAACGGGTCTGGGCGCGCACCAGGGAGGACGCGGCGCCAGCGACGGCGCTGAAGAGGCCTCCAAGTGGTCACTCGAACAATTGTACGATTACTTGGCCGAGCGCGGCCATGATGTGGAGCACGTCCAGCGCAATGTTCAGGACATCATTGTCAAGACACTGCTCTCCATCCAGCCGAGTCTGGCGCAAGACTATCGGGCCTGCTTTGGCAAAGAAGGCGCCTCCCAAGCTGGATCCAAGGAGGGTTTTCGCTGCTTTGAGCTTCTTGGATTCGACATCATGCTCGATGCGGGACTTCAACCGTGGGTTATCGAGGTCAACCATTCTCCCTCTCTGCATTGCGATGCTCCTCTTGACAGACGTGTCAAGGAACAAGTCGTACGAGAGTCCTTGGTTCTTGGCTGCGTTGACGCTGATGATCTCTTGGCGGGAGAAGCACGGCCCAGGCCGACTTCACTTGCAGATCAGCGAGAGCGAATGGGGGAGCTTCTCGCCAAGCGTCGCGGTCTCACAACTTCGAGCGGATCCGTGCCGGCCTCAACGTCAACGATGGGACAGAACTCGGACTTGTCTCCGCAGGGTGCTCCTCGGCAAGGGGATTCGCTCTCGGGCCGAGCGACGGAAATGCGCGACAACAAAGTCCATGTGTTGAGATCTGAGACTCGAGCGATTTCTCCTGAGACTGTCGCGCATGACGACGAATCGAACGCAGATCAAGAAGGGGAGGCTGCTGCCAAAGTTGGCGACGACACCAACTCTCCTCCTTTTGAAAACGAAACAGGCGATCAGTTTGTCAAGAGTCAGAACCAGGAAGTGGTCCCGCAATCACAGTCCGTTCAAGCTACCTCTTCGTCCCACGATGTCTCAAGCGAGGACTCGCTGCTGCAAAAGCTGCGGACAGCCTACGAGGATGCGCACTGTGGCGGATTTCGGCGCATTCTCCCTTACGACCCCAATCAGCCCGAGGCGGAGGCGTACGCGCGAATTGAGGCCTTTAAGACGCCTCTTATGAAGGAAAATCCGGTAACGATGCGGCGACGCATCGTTATTGAAAAACAGCGACAAGAGTTGGAAGCTGAGAGGGAGCGTGTTCGCATCATGACTGGCGATCGACCCGTGTGGGGTGCGGGCGTGGCCAGTGGAGGTAAATCTGCGCGGAATGGGGCCACTGATGAAGATATTAAACGGCGGAGGGCCGCCAATCGTCGCCAATTCGAGCAAGAATGCGCGCAGGCTGTTGCAGCTGGCAAACCAGTTCCCTTGCCTCGAGTGGCATCCCTTCAGCCCTTTCAACGCAGATTTAAGTCCATTAATGCTGATGGCTCCTCGCGAGAGCCGTCGCCTCGTGGTGAGCGCGACACCAATGGACCTCTCAAGAACAATGTGCAAAGCCGCACGCAGGTGCAAATGCGCATCCAGACGTTACAGTTCGACGGGTTCTAAGGTGACCGGAGCAATTGTAAATGTATACATACACTTTGTGGTCGACAAGTCTATTTTGTTGTTTTGTATTTCTCGCAAGTTTACCTTTGGTGGGACCACTTCAAGTGGTTGATCGATCGGACTGCATAACTATTTTGGCAAATTTTGTGTAAGTTAGTTTTTTTTGCTCCCAAATAGCAAACTAGCTAGCTAGCGATCATTCGATATCCACGCACGTAAGCACATGGACGCAGGCACGCGCGCGCGCAAGGCATAAAATCTAGTCGCGACTCATCTTGGGGGCGCGCACAAGACCGCCGGCGCCGGGAAGAGCGCCCGCGTCAGCGAGTGTAGAAATCCTAAAGTACGTGCTGTGCTGCGACATGAATTGATGGCCAAGCACACAGAGAGACGCCGTTTGCAACACAAGCGTCCCTGCCGTAACAAAGCCATGGCGGTTGTAGTGCCGGAGCATACCGGCAAAGAAGACAATGAGAGGAAAGCTCAGAAACCAAAGCCCACCAAGAACCATGAGGCGGCGCAAAAACATGACCAGACGTTCTCCACCACGAGATGCTTGCGAGCGAATGGTCGCAAAGAGGCTCGCCACAAAGGCAATGCCCAAGAGGAAGCGAATGCCAACCAAAATGTGGCCAGGCGTAGACTCGTGGTCATGAAACTTGGAAAAGTCGCCATCGTAGCCCTTGTTGGCAATTTGTAGCAGCATGGAAACAATAACCAAGGCAATAAGCACAAAGACTACCACGTTCGGGCCCTTGAACATTGACGCAGGATTGCGCAGGATCGTGGCCACGCTATTGGCGCGAGAGTCGTCGGCGCTAGTCTCCACCAGCGTCCATCCGGTGGCCAGGCAAATGAGTACAAAGGAGATGACCGTTTGCGAGAGGCCTTCCAGGATCTCTGACAGCAAATCAAAGACATGCACGCCGTAGCCGTTCGACTTGTACACTTGCAAGTGAAAGAGCTCAAAGCCAAGTGAGACGAGCTGCAGGATGAATGCCAAAAGCAAGAGCTGCACCACCAAATGCACCTTGTGGGTCTCCTCGTAATGGCTCTTTAGCATGACAAGCAGGTATGCCAAGTAGCCGCCCATGGCCACAAACGTAAAGAGGTACAGCTTGGGCAGGCCGTACTCATCTGCGGGGAGGTGCGTATTGCCCGGATTCAAAAAGTGAAGCTCGTATGACATTGGCGGCACGCGAGCATTGTATTGTTCCAGAGCGCAGTCTGCCGCAATGACGAACCAGCCGGCCGTGCGCTCATCGTGGTTGATTGTCCAGCTGAACTCCCACTCGACCATGCCCTTTTCTAACATTTTGATGGACGAGTGGTTGGCTTTGCCCAGGCCCTCGGACACGATCTGTTGGTGACTCGCCGTCTTTTTGCCAATGGGAATACTGGCATGTGCAAAGGCAATTTTGTCCGTGCACGCTGGTGCGTCATGGTACTTGTCCCAGACCTCGTCCATGAAGAGGTACAGAGCGGGCGAGGTCATCCAGGTCCTCGGGTCCTGATACGTGAACTTGCCGGACACCGCGCCCTCGCCCACGGCAAAGCTGAACTTGGTGATCTCGTACTCTGGGCCGTGGTCGAAGTCGCCGGCCTCCAGCTTGAACTTGCCAGACACTGACTTGCCCTCTGCACCGGCAAGGAGCGTGAGCACGATTTGAGCCAGCAGCGCAAGCGCTACTCGCGCCTGCATGGAGGCAGCTCCTTCCCGCGCGCGCGTCATCGTCGCTGTCGCTGCGCCCGGGTCTCTTCGCCTGCTGCCGTGGTCGACGGTTTGCTCTCTGCCAAAGCAGGATGACCGAGAGAAAGGCGGGTGACGTGTCAGTCACTGCTTTCGAGCGTTACCGCCCCCGAGGCCGCCTCGAGCGGGCCTGGGGCTGCCCGAGACCGCCGCCGCCGCCGCCGCCGCTCCGCCGCCGTGCTCCGCGCACCTCGCGAGCGTCGCGGGCGCGTCCTCCGAGCCAGGTCCGCGATTTGTTTGCTCGCACTTGCACTGCCAACTTGAACTCGACTGTGAAGCGAAAGCGAAGAGGCGCCAGATCATGCGATTAAGAGGCTCGATGTGGCCGGCTCCGACGTCGAGAAGGAGAAGGCTGCAGGCCAGGCAGGCTCAACTACTACGGACTAGGCCATTGTAGAACGTCGGGATGATGATTGACAAAAGACTCATGACAAGGCTTTTGATGAGAGGACCAATTGAAGAGTGGTGGAACAGGTGATTGGCGACGGAGACATCCACTGCTGCCAAGAAAAAGATAGCGTATACTGTCTTGCGATGCTTCCACTGCACGAGAATTCAAGCCGCCGTGAGAGACTAGCTGTGAGTGCCTGGATGGTCTCATCTGTAATGAGTAGTGTTCAATTTATAGTTGCAGAACCACGCACGTACGAAACCCTTTTATTTTATGTATTGCTCGTACGACGCTTTGTTCAATACATACACCAAAGACACGCCAAGTCAACAACAAGCTCGACCGACCATTCGCACTCGACATAAACCAAACCCAAACGAAGGCAACCCATCAAATCCTCGAGCTGCGACGGCGCCGCCGCCCAAAGACCACGCGCCAGAGCCAAACTTCATGCTCCCTCCCTCCTTCATCATCCTCGTGGGTGCGGCAGCGCAACCCCAAACCGGAATTCGAAAACGCCTGGGGCAGCAAACCCGAACCTCACCGCGCCAAAGTTCCGCGGCTGGGCTCTGCTGCGCTCTGCTGCGCCCGCCCCGCGGCGCGGCGAGGCGAGGCTCCCCGCCGGCAGGGCAAGCGCGCCCGGCCGCCAGGCCGCGCCCGGCGCGGGCGCGGGGCGGGTCGCGGCGGCAGCGGCTCGAGGAATCTCCATCCTGCGCATCCATCCATCCATCCATCCATCCATCCATCCATCCGTCCATCCATCCGTCCAACAATCCCTCCCGCGCGCTGCGCGCCCGTCCGACGAGCCCGCGCGGACGCGGCGCAGCGCGAGGACCGCCGGCCCGCGCCGGCGCCCGCGCCGCGAGCGCTGCGCGAGAAGAGGCCGCGCGGGGCCTCGCCGCGGCCGGTCCCTGGCGGTTGCAACGGGCGAGGGCGCCGAGCAAGAGCGCGGCGAGCACGAGGACCAGGACCGGGACCAGGACCCGAGCTCGCTCCGGGCGGGCGAGCACGGCGCGGGCGTCCGTCGCGTGTCTGCACGCAGCTCTGCGCACCGCGAAGGCGCCGCGCTGGGGCCCCCGATGCCAGGCGACGAAAGTGGGAGCGCAGCAGGGCTGGCAGCGGTTTCCGCCTCGCAGCTGCAGGAGCAGCGCGAGCAGCAGCCCGCGACGGCCGCCGAGAACAAGGCAGGGGAGCAGGAGGGTCGTGGCGATGTAGCACAAAAGGCCGCGAGCCCGATTGGGCCTGCGACGCGCGATGAAAGAGGTAAGCGAGAAGGCGAGGTCGATTGTTTTGAGAAGATGAACAGTGAGACTGAAGAAAATGCACGCGTTGCTTCGATGTTTACAGCAGTGGCAAATGCGCTCTTGGGCGTCTCGCAATCCCCATGCCCCAGGAACGATAGACATCAACAGCAGTCCGTCGAAGACCTGCTGAGACCGGGAGCGCCCTCGCCCTTTTCGAAGCGAGCGTCCGAACTGTCTCCGTTTTCCATGACACTCGGAGCCACGCCCGCACAATTCCGACAGTATAGCATGTCTCCCCGCTTCACTGACGGCAACGCTGACCTGATTGACGGGCTGGCGACCCCAAACATTAATGGAAAGCAATCGAATGCCGACGGTCTGCAAAGGACCGGTGGCAGCACGCGATACGATACAGACTTTGTGCAAAACCTTTTTTCGTCTCCATGTATATTAACGCCGCAAGGTAAGACGGCTTCGTCGACCTCATTAGGGTCAGCAATCGCCACGCTTCCGCGGCTTCCCCTTTCAACAGGTCGCGAGACGAACAAACGGAGGCGACCCGACTCCATCTACCGCAACGTTGACAGTGCGCTCACCGGTGAAGACGAGCACGACGATAATATCACTGCCGAGCGAGAAGCACAGACCACCGCCGATACTTCTGCCGCTACTTTAGAGTACGTAGAGCCCGAGTCACCCGTACAACGTATCCCCTCCAAGTATGCTGCTCACATACCGACCTCTGCATCCCAGCCCCTCGGCGATCTAGTGCAAAGGCGCAAGCCTCTGTCCCCAATTCCGGTCCCGTCTCCATTGCGCTCATTAAAAAGGGCGAGATCGATCACGAGGACCGACTATGGGCAGCAGAGCGAGAACAACAACTTTGCGGATCTTGTCGAGACAGACATTCTCGAAACGTGCGCGCTTAGGACCCCGGGTAAACCTATGGCATTGGATCAAACCACGCGAGCAAGCCACGTGCCAAGCACTTCGCGAAAAACCGTCTCGGCGAAGGATCGTCGACAGTCGCAAGCTTGTGCAGCTTACGAGGAGGAGAAGGATCTGGCGCGCTTTGGCGGCGCATCAGAAGCTTCTCGCGGCCTGTCCGAAGTAGCAGCAACGGCACCTCCGCAAGACGCGTCTGCCACGCCGCGGACTGCGCAGGGGCAACGTGGATCCAATACAGAGAATTCGAGTCCGCCGGGGCCCAAGCAGATTGGCAACCTAGAGGATGCCATCCGGTATAGCCGCGAGGTCGCGGCCAGACCCCCAAAGCCAAGATCCGCAACGCGCCACCAGCCGTGTCATTGCAAGCGCTCGCAATGTCTCAAGCTGTACTGCGAATGCTTTAGTTTGCGTCTGTATTGCGCAGGCTGTAACTGCTTGAATTGCGCCAACACGCAAGTCTCAGAACCGATGCGCGCGAACGCTGTCAAGGCAGTTCTTGAGCGCAATCCGCTGGCGTTCGCACCAAAGATTGTACGCGCGCCTGCTTTTCGAGGAGCCGGCCAGCAGGCACAGCACAACAAAGGTTGCGCGTGCAAAAAGTCTGGTTGTCTCAAACGTTATTGTGAGTGTTTTCTTTCCGAGGTGCATTGTGGTCCACGCTGCAAGTGTAACAAGTGCAAAAATTTTGCAGGATCCGATGACCTAAAGCGTAGGCGCGAGGTCATTGCTTCCTACGAGGCTCAAGCCGTGGCCATTCAAAAGGCACGAGGTCATCTCGAGAAGCGCGTGCGAGGAATGGCGCAGAAGTCATCGCAGCACGTCAAGTTTGAGCAGCGTGGCATTGCCGAGAAACTTCTCAAGCAGCCGCCACCCAAACCGCAGGTCAACCTCAACCCTGCCGATGACCCCCCCGTGTGGACAAAGCATCGAAGTGCGTCGAATCCTGCCAGTTCCAAGCAGCCGCTTCAGCAGCGAGCGCACCCGAACAGTCACATGAATTCGCTTTATTGTCAGCAGCAGCAGCAGAATCAGCAGCAGCAGCAGCAGCAGCAGGCACCGCGACCTCCTCCCAACTGGTCGCGCGCGGTACCTGCTTCGTCCTCGTCGTCATCGTCGTCATCGACTGCGAAACCTGTAGCAGGCTTGTCGACAAGACCCACAAGACATCTTGCGCAATACGTGGAAAAGAGAATTAAGCGCTAACAGTAAGTCTTGTTTTGTTCATTTCTTACATTATGCCTTTAGAAATCCTTGTAACTCATGGTCATGAAAGAATGAGACTCTTCATGTGTCGCTCACCAATGTCTCACGCCTGCCCTCCTGAAAGGTCAAGCGGAGCAAAAGCTTGGAGCTCTGCACCCCCTTCTGCAGAATTATCAATGGTTGCTGGGGCTTCCGGTGAAAAGGGTCGACCTGAGCGCATTGCAAGGCGTAAAATCCCGCCCGCAGGACGACGAGCCGATCTGCCCATGAGTGGAAAGTCACCTACGATGTGATTACAATCTAAAAGCGGCTTGAGGTCAATCACAACTTTGCCGAGAAGTACAGGTTCTACCTCTGGCGGCGGCGTGGCTTTGCGGAAGCGAAAAAAGGAGCCCGCATTCGGATCGGGTGCAGGTGCGGGTGGCACGGCAATAACGTGAAACTCTGCTTTTTTGCGTGGCATGCGGCGCAGCACCATGCGAGCGTATTTTGTTTCTCCGCGCGGCATTGGAAGTCGTAATACTTTAAGAAAGGCAATCGAATCCGCTGTGGCGGCCAAAGCCGGCGAGGCCTGCTCACTTGCTGGTGTAAAGCTGTACGATATCGACCCATCGCTCTGCGCCTCAGACGGAGGCAGACCCACGGTGCAGTCCACACGCAAAGTAGACCCTTCGGGTACTCCCGCGAGCGCCTCTATCTGCCGCGTCTGCAGCAGACAGACCACAGAGACGTGTAGATCACCATCCATGACGTCTACATCTGTTTCCACAAAGCGCAAATCGTTGGTAATACGTTGCAACGCCACCTTTTCGCTGCGTCCGTAAGCTTCCGTCGGCGGCGCCTTGGCAGCTTGTCGACATGCGCGTGCATATGCAGCCCAAAGGTCACGCTGCTGCTTCCCGAGAACCGCGCGGCGCCCAAAGATTGCATAAAACTGAAAGAGACGGATCTGTTCATCAGCGAGCTCCGCCTCGCCATTCAGTAAACGAGCGCATTCCTCGCTTGCGGCTTTTGCTCGAGCGGCTTCTTCCTCAGCAAGTGCAGCCTTGTACTCGCGAAATGCCTGCGCTGCCTCTGGCAGCTTGTTTTCCTTTTTGAATTGAATAGCTTCGGCTTTCAGCTCTGCAGCCGTTTTCCGCGGCTTCTTCTCCACCGTCGCTTTGGTTGCAGAGCTTGCGGAGACATTTGCGCGTTTCTGCGATTTTGTCTTTTCCCCATCTTGATTTGCCAGCAAGTCGTCCACATCAACCTCGCCTGCGAGTACGGCCTCAATGTCGACATCAAGCTCGTTCTCATCATCGCCATTTCCCGGCGACGCTTTGCGCAATGCCTTTGCGATGATTTGCGCTTGGGCTTCCATGGCCTTGGCGTCGCGAAGTTTTGCTTTGGCGTTCTCCATGTCGCCAGCCTTTTTAAACTGCAGGGCCTCGCGCTTCAGCGCTGTCGCCTTGTCGACGAGATCTTCCGGAGCAGGGACCTTCATGCCAATGGAGATCATTTCAGCCAAGAGATCGGGATCCGCCAGCTCTTCTTGCGAAAAGTTCATCATGGATCTGTCATTAGGGTCCTCTCCGTCGTCATTGTCGTCGTTTTCATCGTCATTGTCGCTTCCGAAATCGAGCTCGTCGCCTCCGGCTTTTGCTGGACCTCGTTTGGCGAGATCGACGACGCGAACGGCCGCTGCCTCGAATTGCTTGGCCAGTCGAAGTGCTGCCTTGGCGCGCTCGAGATCGCCGGCACGTTTGAACGCAAGCGCTTTTTGCTTGTGCGCAAGTGCGCGCGCGTCATAGGTTTCTTTGCTTGGGAGGGGCTCGCCAATTTCCATGAGCTCCTCCAGCGTATCAACATCCAAAAGCTCCTCGTCTGTCAACTCTGGTGACGCTTCGTTATCGCTGCCGTCACCATCTTCGTCATTGTCCAAGTCAAGATTCTCTGTATCTTCGCCCATGAGAGCGCTATATTGTGCCAAAAGAGCCGCGTCGTCATCTTCACCACTGCCGGCATCACCAACGTCTTCTTCATCTACATCTTCACCTCCGGCCGAACCGCCTTCGAGTAACATTTGGTACTCGCGCTGGAGATCAGAAGTTTCTGAAATGTTGTCCTGATCGTCGCCGCCATTGCCTTCTTCCTTGTGCTGGCTCGAGACTTGAGGCGTTGGGAGCCGGACAGGTCTATGAGAGGCTTCGGACGATGACTCTTGGTGCTGTACAGGACGAGGGGGAGGTGGTGTGGGAGATGGCTGGCCTGCAACAAATCCTGCTGTACGTGGTGGGAGCGCCGGCGGAGACGATGGAGGCTCCGGGGCAGGTGGCTTTTGCTTTGCTGGAAACGCAGGCGGAGGCAGTGAAGGATCCGAGGCAGGTGGCTTTTGCTTTGCTGGAAACGCAGGCGGAGGCAGTGAAGGCTCCGAGGTAGGCGGCTTTCGATTCATGGGGAGCGCGGGTGGAGGCGGCGAGGGTTCAAGGACAGGTGTTTTCTGCAGCGGAACCGGGGTCTCCTTGGGTGGGATGTGTGGAGTCGATGCGTCACAACCAGCGTTCTTCAGGTCCTTGGCAGCCTCCATCGCTTCTTGACGGGCTTGATCCTGCGCAGCATCCTTTGTTTCTTGGGCAGTTGCAGCCTCGAGTGCCTTGGCCTTGACAAGAGCGGCCTTTGCCTCTTGCAGCAGACCTCTTCGCTTGTATGAGAGCGCTAGCTTCTTGAGCACGAGCGGGTCCTCGACATCTTCAACTTTGACGTCGGCAAGCTCAAGGTCGCGCGCCTGTGCGAGAAGATCTTTGGCCTCCTCGAGCTTGCCCTCGCGTTTCAGTCCCAAGGCGCGCCGCTTGAGCTCTAGCACGCGCGTCGCGAGATCGCTGCCACTCTCGTTTTCGGCCATGTTGACCTTGTGGTTTCCTTGTTCTGGTGCTGCCGTCGGTTCTGCCCGTTAATAATAAATATCTGTCGAAGCGGCTACCCAGACAGCTCGACTCGGGACTCCTCCGGCCAGCGCCTTTCCCCCAAGAGGCTTTTCTCACGCTGTTGCGGCCTGACGCGCGCAACGCTTCTCGGCTATCACCACGTGCTACGGACTTGAAAAAAAAAAAAACGAGTGAAAAAAAACGTGAAGTTTTACTAGGCCTATAGTATCCAAAAGAGAACGTTTAGAACGTGACAAACTGGAAGCTGTCTAGATTTTCCACTTTTCCAAGTGATTACAAGTGCATCAAATCCTTGTTTTGCTATTATATATCGGTGGTACAAGTCGTCTATAGGATCTCGGAAGATCCCCTTTTTCGGAGAATTAGTTTGCTGCGCTTATCGCAGTAAATGACTCTCCCAATGCCCCGAGTGAATCGCCACTGGCTGGTAGCGGGTGCAGTGGAGGCCGCACCGGAAAGCCAGTCTCCGGCGCAGGTCTCGCGGGGCGCAGAGTCGGCGCCAGTTCCTCCGAGTGGAGCGGATCAGTATGGCGAAGCGCGCAGTGGAGCGTGAGGGCGGTTTCGGCAAGTTTGCAGAAAGTTTCCGGACCAACGAGTTGCAAGAATCCCGCACAGGACCCCGCGCGGCGCGGAGGGTTCGCGAGGCGGGCGTGGCGACGGGTCCGGCAGGGTCCGCACGGAGACTAGGCGCGAAGCAGGGGCGGGCGCCAAGGCAGCAGAGCGGAGTCGAGCACGGAGCGGGCAGCGGCGCGGCGCACGCGGCGGCAGGGCGAGGCGAGGCGAGGCGAGGCGGGCGCGGCGGCGGCGCGAGGCGCAGCGCGAGGCGCGGCGAGGCGGCGCGAGGCGCGCGCAGGCGCGGCCCCCGGTCGCGCGGCGGCGGCCCGCGGCGAGGCGCGGCGGCGGCGGCGAGGTTTGAAATCTCCATCCATCCAGCCACTGCCTGCTTGAGCGAGCCCGGCTTCCGTGCCAGGTGGACCTTGCGAGGCGTTGCGCGCGAGCGAAGGCGCGCGGGCAGAGCAGGGCGGCGCGGAGGGGAGAGGAGAGGAGAGGAGAGGAGACGCGCGGCGCGAGAGGACGCGGACGCTCGCTCAGAGAGCGCGCGGACGGCCAGGAGCGCGAGATCAGGCGCGAAGCGCGCGAGACGTGGACGGAAAAGCTGGGACAACCGCTGACAGCGACGGCTCGCAACGCGAGACGCTTGCTTGGCCTTGGATCGCGACGCGTGCGGACGCAGGCGTAGACGGGGGGGAAGCGAGCGCGCTCGCTGCGACGCAGGCCTCGGTCTTGGAGCGGGAAAAGCTAGAGCTCGCGCATCGATCGATCGAAGGGGGCGTCTTCTCGAAAAGAGGGGTAACGTCCGGATATTGACACTGCCGTCGCATCAATACCATGAAGAACGGGGAGGATGCGGGCAGTGCGTCGGCGGCTGGCGTCGGGACGACGCGCAATAAAATGAAGTTCAAGCCGGGGTGGTCGGCTGGAGGTGCGTCTGGCGGCGCAGCTTCGGTGGGTCTCGTACGATCTTCGAGTCTTTCATCTGGAAGGGCGCTGGCGGCGGCGTCCAGCAGTCATGCAGGTCCTGGCGCAAGCCTGGCAAACAATGGCGGGGATGCTTCTAGTTCGTTTGGCGCAGGTGTTCCGACGCCGAACGACGCAGTGCCCGCGCCGTCATCCGCGAAGCCATACGCATCGATTGGAAAGCACGGCAACATGCCCCGACCGATCAAGGAGGAGGCGGCGGCAACTAGACTTGCAAGGATTGGCCGCGTGCCGACGCCAGGCGCATCTGCCACAGGCGGCAAGCTCACGGAACAAGCCAATCTTTACCAGCAACGATCAAAGTCTCCTCGGGATCCCTCAGTGCATGGTGGCGTGAATCGAGTCAAGTATTCGCGCGATGAAATGTATTTGTTCAACCCGACCTCTGCACCGCGACCGGCGTTCCCCTCGTACGTGCCTCCGGCGCTCATTTCGGATGTTCCGCTCATGACGGCGCAATCGGAGCCCATTGACCGTGATGCTCTTACGCTCAAGTGGCAAGAGGAGACGGAGAAGCGGAATGGCTCGCGCAACGCAGTCGGGCTGGGCGGCGATCGCCGCACATCTATACCTGCAGGAGTCGCAGGCCAGGGTCGCGGTCGTCGCCTGCCGGAAGGTCTTGGCGGCGTTGCCGGCAGTGGAAACGTTCAGGAGGGCCCCGGCGGGCCAGCGGGTCGCCGTGGTCCTCACAATCCCGCGTACGGAAATGGGGGCGGGAGCTGGCGTTCCGGCGGTGCCGGTGGTCCTGGCGGTGGACCTCCACCGCGCGGTGCCGGCGCTGGCGAGGGCGGTCGCTTTGGCAATCTGGGTCGCGGGACAGGACGTGATAATTGGTCTGGCCAAGAGCGTGGATCTCGTTGGAATGACTATCCGAGCGGTGGCAATGGCAGCGGCCCCGGTGGCGAGCGCGATACGCGACGCTCGGGCGAGGGCGGTGGTCGATGGGATCGACTCGGACCTCCTTCGGGGCGATCTTTTCCGGATCGTGGCTACGGAGCTGGCGCTACCAATGCCAATGCCCCTGCTGCGGGCGGCACGCGTGAGGACCGCTGGGGCAGGAACGCAAACTACCGTGAAGGTGGAGCGTTCGGCCCGCGAGGCGGCATGGGCCAGTTCTCTGGTCAACCCCAGCACGATGATAACCAGATTGAACTTGTCGACGACCGCGGCACCTTTTCCGAGGAGGCCATGAGTGGCAGCTTTGGTCTGGAAAGTATGGCTGCTGCTGCGTCCAAATTTCACGAGGAAATGCAGGCGGCTCGCGGCGGCGGCGATGCTGCTTCTTCTTCCGCTGCCCCTGCTGCTACCGCATCTTCTGCCGCTCCGTCCACCAAGGCGGAAGGTGGTGATGGCAATTTGGAGCAGGCTAGTACCGGCGGCTTCTTCTCTATGCCTGACTCGGGCATGTCGGGCGCTTTGGAAGAGGGTCTCGAGCAACCGCCCGCCGAAGAGGTAGCGCCCGCGAGTCAAGCGATCGATGGCTCTTCCCTGGGCTTTGGAGGTCCAGGTGGGTTTGGAGCACAATCGCATCTTTTGCAGCCGCAGCCATCCGGTTGGGGCCAAAACCCTTGGCTCGAGGCGCAGCATGATCCTACGGGCGGCGTTGGCTCGTTGTCCATGCAAGGTCACCAATCGTCACAGCAACCTGCTGACCTTTCGGGTGGTCAGAACCGATGGATCGTGCCGCCTGCTGGAGGCAGCGGCGGCAGCATGCCGGGCATGGCCATGCAGCCCGCTCCCGCGCCGGGAATGGGCATGCCTACTTCTATGCTCGCGCCTCCACCTGCGCTCTCCAATGAATGGTTTTATCGCGATCCGCAAGGCAACGTGCAGGGTCCTTTCAAATCGGAGGAAATGCGCGAGTGGCTTCAGCACGGGTACTTTAACCCGGATCTCCTGGTTCGGCGCGGCCATGGCAACGACCCGTTTGCCCCGCTCGGACAGCAATTCCCTGATGCTCGCAAGGCATTTACTGCAGAGGGAGATGCCGAAGTGCAAATGCGCATGCTCCAGCAGCAGCAGCAACCGGGCAGCTTTTGGCAAATGGGACAAAACATGCCTCCTCTGCAGCAGCCGCACCTTGGCATGCAGCAGGCCTTTGGTGGCCCGGCCCCCTCGTCCCAAAATGATGATGCCCAAGCACGTCTTAAACAGGAGCAACGGCAAGCCGAAGAGCGCGCTCGCGCCGAAAAGGAAAAGGCTGAGTGGGAAGCGCGCGAACGCGAGCGTCAAGAGCGCGAGCGCCAGGAACGCGAAGAACGTGAGCGTCAAGAGCGTGAACGCGAAGAGGAGCAGAAGCGAAAGGAGCAGGAAGATCTCGAGCGAAAGCGCCAAGAGCAAGAGGCCGCCGAGGCCGCGGCGCGTGCCAAGGCAGAGGCCGAGCGTCGTGTCCGGGAGGTGGAAGAAGAGCGCCAGCGCAAGGCTCAGGAAGAAGAGGAGGCCCGCAAGGCTGCCGCTGCTGCTGCCGCCGCCGCCGCCGCAGCAGAGGAGGAGGAAGCGCGCAGACAACAGCAACTTCTTTTGCAGCAGCAACAGGAGCAACAAGCTGCCCTCGAGGCGGAGCGTCTGCGCAAGGCACAGGAAGAACAGGCTCGCATTGAAGAGGAGCGTCGCAAGGCCGAGGAGAAGCCAGCGTGGGGAGGCGTCTCAAACGCGCCGTCCACAAGTGCTCTTTCCTTGAAGGAGATTCAGGAACTCGAGCAGCGCGAGGCCACGCGCTCTCGCCCTGAGGGCATGAACCAGTCCATGGCGTCGCGTATTGCACAAGCCGCTGGTGTAGCGGGAGGTCGTCTCAACCTTGCCGCATCGTCCTCGGCCCCGCAAGCCTCTTCTCCCCAAAACCAACCTGTTCAACAACCTCGTGCAAGCCCGACTTCGACGCCTCCTGTCGCCCCGGCGAGCCCCGTCGAAAGCAGCAAGCCTGTGGGTGCCCACGGCGGCACGCTCGACGAGATGAGCGTCGATCTTCGCGCCATGCTTGGCGTGAGCGCGCCGGGTGGTAACAAGCAAAAGAAGTCGCAAAAGGCGAACACCGGCGCTGCTGCTGCGGCCGCGAGCAAGCCTGCTTGGGGAGGCACACCACCTTCTTCGTCGGGCACCTCGAACCGCTCCCTCAAGGAGATCCAAGAGGAAGAGGCTCGCCGTGTGGCCGCAGTTCAAAAGCAACAGGCGCTTCTCCTCAAGCAGCAGCAGCAGCAGCAGCAGCAAAAGGCTTTACAGCAGCAGCAGCAACAGCAAGCCCAATCTCGCGCGCCGCCCGGTTCGTGGGCGAGCACCGCTGCGCAGCCCACCAACAACAATGGCGACGGATGGACCATCTCGCATAAGGGCCGCGCGGTGCCTACTGGTACCCCGCAGACCTCGCGCGTTGGCAAGGTTAAGGCCAAGCCTTCTTCTGCCGCTCCTACCGCCGCCGCCCCTGCTGCAGCGACTCCTGTCATGCAGCAGCAGTCACATCAACAGGACGACGAGAACGATGACTTTTTCGAGTCAACCCCGGACAACTTTGGCAAGGAAATGTCTCGCGACATGCGCAAGTGGTGCGAGGGCCAGGCGCCCAAGATCGGGGCCACGATGACGCTCATCGATTTCTGCTACTCGCTTGAGGATGCCTCGGACATTCGCGAAACGCTGCGCGACTACCTCGGGTCTACACCCCTAGTCTCTTCATTTGCAAGTGAATTTATTGCGCGTAAAGGCGGCAAAAAGGGCGGGGATGATTTCGGACCCGACGCCGGCTTTCAGACCGCGGGCAAGAAAAAGAATCGCCGCAAGAAGCGCGAAACCTAAGAGCAAGCCCAGGCTCTAGTTAGGACTTTACCTATTCTCCCATTTTCAAACTCTTTTTTTTCTTTTCCTCTCTTTTGGTTCCCTCGAATCGTCTCCAAACTGATACCATTCCAAGATGTGACTGCTTCCGGGGTATATCCATGAGAGCCTTGCAATCGCGACGATGGCGGGAGGTTTTATTCGACGACACGTTGGCTTTCCTAATTCCCCGAACTCGATGCAAGACACGTGATAGCAAGGGGTGTTCACACATATATAGTATGAGCAAGAGTTCGCAGAGTCCTTCGTCGCCGCCATTAACTTTCGGGTCTTGCGTGCGATGACTGCGCGGTGCCACATTGCGAAAGCAGAAGAGGCAAGTTGGGTGATGTGCCTGTCTTCTTGTGACTTTACACGTGCATGACCAACACGAGACTTGAAACTTTCATCGTCCGGCCAGTGCAAACCCGATTTGGTTTTCTCGGGTCGTCGTGGCGCGCCGCTGGTGAGACGCAGCCGCGGGCCGCCGACCGCGGGGCCCCGCGGCTTGCGTCGAGCCAGGCTCGCTCGCCTCACTTGTCCCTCGCCCCGCAAACCCGCGCGCGCGGCCGCGGAGAGCAGCGCAGGCGCCAGCGAGCGGGGAAGAGCGGGTCCGGGAGAGCGCGAGATGGGGAACTTCGTGACGAGCGGGCCGAACGAGGCCGTCGTCAAGTTCGGGTGCAGGGGCACGAGCATCCACGTGGGGTCGACGACGTTCCGATGGTGGGTCGTGGAGTCCGTGGAAAGGCTCGACCTGGGCCTGATGACGCTCGAAATAAAAAGTACAGACGCAGAAACGGCCAAGGGCGTCCGCGTCAATATTACTGGCATCGCCCAGGTCAAGGTGAAAGCCTTTGAACTGCATGAGGACCGCAAGGTGCACAAGCCCAACGAAGAGGCCATCCAAATTGCCGTGAACCACTTTCTTAGCGACTCACAAGAGACCATTCGCGATTCTCTCCGCGCCACACTCGAAGGATATCAGCGAGAAATTCTGGGTGGTCTCACAGTAGAAGAGCTGTACAAAGACCGTAATGCCTTTTCGCAGGTTGTCAAGGATCACGTGATTCCAGACTTGCGCGCCTTGGGCTTTGACTTGTGCTCGTACGTCGTTACAGCGGTCAGCGATCTCGACGGGTATCTCGACTCGTTGGGCGTGACGCAGACCGCAATTGTCAAGCGCGAAGCAGAGGAAGGTAGCGCACAGCACGACGCAAGCGCACGCAAGGCCGTTGCAGGCTACAACGCTGACGCGAACAGCGAAGAGGCTGGCATCTCGCAACGAGCTCATGTTTCAATCAACTCATCACGTGAGCTCGAAGCAGAGTCAGATCGCAATCTTAAGCTTAAACGAGCAGCCTATAATCGAGAAGTCAACCAAGCGCAGGCCGAAGCGCGCAATGCGTACAAAATCGAAGAAGCTCGCCAGAAGCAAAAGCTCGTGCGCGAGAAGGCGCTTCAGAACCAGGTTCGCGAAACCATCAGAATCGAAATCACTGACCTGACCGTGAAGCGCTCGCAGCGCGAGCGCGAGGGGTACTCGTTAGCGCGCGTACTGGCGCAAAAGCATGAGGCAACTGGCGTGAAGATTCTCGCAAAGGCCAATGCAGCCAAAGTCCGCGCGTTTGGAGAGGCTGACGCCGATGTGACGCTGGCGCAAGGTCAGGCCGAAGCGGACGCGCTTCGTCAGAAAGCGGACGCCTACGATAAGTTTGGCAAGGCTGCAGTCATTGAAATGGTTGTCAAACAAATGCCAAACATCGTGGAAGGCTTGACCAAACCCTTGCGACAAATGAAGGAAATGACCTTTGTGGCAACGGATGATACGGGCAAGGACAAGAACAAGAACAAGAACAAGAACAAGAACAAGAAGAACAAGGCGTCGGCTGAGCCTGACAGTGACAGAACTTCGGCCGGCGTCCCCAAGTCTGCTTTCGGAAAAGCGAAAGACAAGGGAGAGGAGACGGAGGCCACCTTGTAGCGGCAGTGGCGAGCATTCTCTGCGTAGATTCGTGCCGAATGATAGAATTTTATATGTCTCGAGACCCCACACATGTTTGGATTTTAATTTTGGTTGCAAAAGTCTGCGAAAGTAAGCCTCGCCACATTTCTCACGTACCGCCTTGTTTGCCTTTGTATAAAAACATTGCGTAGGTGGATTAGTTAATGAGGCGTGTCATGGATGCGTTCGAAATCTTGGCCGGACCTCTAAAGTCCAAAGGTCGCCAGCAGACTTGTTTATTGCCACCAGCGAGGGAGTCAAAGAATTCGCCACGGAGATCCATACCGCTCGGAAAGGAAATTCTGCACTTGCCGCGAAAGTCCGCATCAACAAAGTTTGCAGCATACTTGGTACCATCTGGGTGCATGAAATCGCCTTCCACGGGGGACCCGTCGTACCAGTATGCATCGAGCCGGCAAGCGGACTTTTTGTGAAGGTAGGTTCCTTGTCCGTGCCGCTTGTCGTTCTGCCATTCGCCCGAGTATATGTCATCGTTTGCATACGTGTAAGATCCCTTGCCGTGCCGGAAACCCTGCTTGAACTCGCCACGGTACACTGTTCCGTCGGCATAGGTCATCTTGCCCACTCCTGTCCGACTTCCGTCCCGGTATTCGCCCTCGTAAGTGACGGCCTGGCTTTCCTCGCCATCCTCCTCGGCACTCGCAAAGGTATACTTGGCATTCAGCCCGTGCTTGAGCTTGCGCTCATCAAAGGGACCCTCGTAGACGTCGCCATTCGGGTACGTCACACGCGCCAAGCCGGGGCGCGAGATAAAGCTCGTCGTCTCCTGCTCGCCATCGAGGTACTCCACCTTAACCTCCGCCATCTTGTGCTCTTGCGCTCGAGGACGCGCCCGTGCGACTGCACGTCCGTCTTCTTTCGGTCTGTCGCGTTGTGCGGACTCTGTGCGCGTGTGTGTGTGAGTGCCCGCGCGTGTCTCAAGCGCACTCACAACCTCCCCTTTTGCTGTAGTAGTAGCAGCAGTAGTAGTCCTAGATGTGGAAAGAGAGATAAATCCGTTGACATCGATCTTGGAACGTCTGGAACCATGGCCGCACCATAAGCCCACTTGGAATGAATCTATTGGTCAATTTTCTTTTTATAAAGTTTCGGGATTTTCCCCTACTGGCCTAGACGCTGGGCTTCGTCCGAGTCGCAGTGACGGAGGGATTCGATATGATTCTTGCGAGACGAGTTTGAATAAAGAACAGTTCATGCACCTTGCTCCCCCCGCTGCTTCTCGAGCGGCTCGTCGTCTTGTTGTTGTTGCTGCTGCTGCTGCTGCTGCTGCTGCTGCTGCTGCTGCTGCTGCTGCTGCTGCTGCTGCTGCTGCTGCTGCTGTTGCTGCTGTTTCTTTCTCGTAGTTGAAGTTGAACGAACAGACTCGTTCCCTTGCGACTGCGCAGTATTGTTGTTCGACCACTCGAGCAGAGATTCGTGAATAATCTTGAGAATGCGCGTCGTCTCCGTTGTGTACTCCTCGACATGCGCTACAGCCGTCGATGGCTCTGAAATGAGATCGTTGGGGTGCTTCACCATGGATGCGCCACCTTGAGACGCTCCACTTGGATCATTTGCGGAGTTCACATTTGCACCGGTTCCACGCAAATTAGTGTTGCGACGTGAGGACATTGGAGCATTCGTAGTTGGATCGAGGCCGAGCTCGGCGGCCGCGTCGTCATAGGCAGCCTTGGCAAAGTCGACAGCTTTGGATGGATCACGTGCTATGTCATGGTAAAAGATGGCAAAGTTGAGCACAAGACTGAGGCGCACAGGGTCAGTGGGGGAAAGGTCGCTCTGCGATTCCTCAAAGGCGCCCTTGTAAAACTCCTCTGCATCCTTGATCCAGCGCGAACGTTTTTCAAGCAACAGATCGGAGGGATGCCGTGGGACAGGCAGCTCACACATATACCGCAAATGATCACCCGCGAGTTTGGAGTAAAAGACGACGCTCTCTGCCCCGGATGCGACGGGGAGCAAAACGTCTCGGATGAGCGCCACGATTTGCGTACAGAGATTCTCGAATTGAACGACTTTAAGCGCGCGGTACTCCCCGACAAGGGCTGCGCCAGGCGCCTTAGCGAGCATGAGTCGCTTTTGCTGCGCCAATAGCTGCCGGAGGGCCTTGCGCTGCGCATTGACGACCTTTTTG
Organism: Aurantiochytrium sp. KH105; assembly: GCA_003116975.1. NCBI lineage: Eukaryota > Bigyra > Thraustochytrida > Thraustochytriidae > Aurantiochytrium > Aurantiochytrium sp. KH105. The sequence continues at coordinate 180,250 of BGKB01000021.1, read as the reverse complement.
AGCGACTTGGCGAAGAGCGCGCGCTCCTCGGCATCAAAGGTATGCTCCGGGTCTGTCTCGTACGAGCGCGTCGCGGCCTCCGCAAGGAAGCGCACCGTGTCCTCGGGCCGCCCGACGTCCGCGCACACGCGAGCGAGTCCGACAAGGTCGAGGCCTGTGGACCCGTCGTCGCCATCCTGCCAGCGACGCGCAGAGTCACGACTGTCCAGCGACGAGGCCAGCGCGCCCTCTACCTCCTCCTCCATCGCGCCCGCTCTACTCCGGGCGACGCGCGCTGCCCTGTGCTGCGTCGACCTTGCGACTCTGCGGAGTGCAATGGTGAAACACTGTCTCCGCAGCCTCCTCATGAACTTCCGTGATGGCTCCGACGGATGACTCACACCAAAAAGCTTGGTAGAGATTAGGCCTAGCAAGAACAAATGCTACAGACAACGAGTCGTCGCGACCGCGGTCAATGCGTGTGTACGGTTGCTTGAACATCTCCAAAGGATAGTCCGTGAAGAATGGCTTGTTGCGGCACGCATGCACACAGTGCTTAGATCAAGAGGTGCATTTTTCTAAAGTGGGAAAATAGCGGCCTGCCAGCATGACCAGACTCCTCAATAAACGAGATGACGGTGTCTTGCAGCACCTCCGACGAGACAAAGTCTTTGTTGTCCGCTCTTCAGCTTCTCACATCTTCTTCTTTCTTTATTTCGCTAACACTGCTCAGAAACGTAGAGTGGATTGACAAAAGAGTTGACGTAGAACTCATCCTTGCTGGCAAGGCAGCGCATCAGGAAGAGACATTTGTAACGCGAGCGAGGGCGTTCGAGCAAATACTTGCGGGAACGTGCCACGTGGTCGGCGAGGCGTGGCTCGCAGCGCACCGTTTCCTCAAAGAGATCGAGAATTGCGGCGCGCACGTCGCCGGCCAGGAGATCCGCGGCATCGAGGCCAAAGGAATCTGCGATGATGGTCGCGATGGGGACCAAGTGACTGTGTACGAGGATATGTTCAAGCGCCCCGAGCATGTAGTCATAGTCCTCCGTTTCTTCCTCTGTATCGTCGTTACCGCCCAGAATATAGTCTTGCCGGGGGTGAAGACGTTCCATGATGTCGCCCCATCCATGCAGGTCGAGCACGTCAAGATGCGCGCACATGCCTCCGCAAAGGTCACGATACATGATTCTGTCGAGCATTCCTGTAAAGCGATTCATGACAAGTACGGCATTCTGCTGATGGGCCTCGAGAACAACGCCGAAGCGGAGCCAAAGACCGAGCACGCCGCGGAGAACCACACTTGCGTAATCGCCAAAATAGGCGCGCGCTTGCTCCGCTGTTCGCGCCCTCGCGTCATGCTTCATGATATGGACAAGAACAGGGGAATCACCGCCCTGCGAGGGGATCCGAGAGAGAAGCGCGGCAAGCGGCAGTTGCACAAAAGGCGAGCCAGCTGGCTCGCGCGGGACGACCCGCAGCAGGCAAGAGAGGTATCGTGCGTCTTCGTAGACAAAGTCGCGCGTTTGCTCGTAGTTCAACCAGGCGCCGACCGGTTCGTCGAGAATCTCGATCTTGCCGTCCAAAAAGCTTGCGTCCGAATGAGAAAGCATAGCCTTGAGCATTTCGCCAAGAACTGGGCTGTCGTGAGCCTCGACGGGGGACACGTACCGTACCAGACTCGAGGCCTGGACGTCGAGCGGTAGCTTTACATGAACACTGGTCTTAGCGGAAGCATCTTGCGAGATTGGTACCATCGTCCGCAGCGACATTGTCGCGTGCGTGCGGAGGGAGACGCTCTCCGCATCTAAAGTGATAATCTCTTTGGACTGGAGAAGGGATTCAAAGCGCGAAAGCAAAGGTCCCAGGTGCCCAGGATGGACAGGAAGCGGCTCAAATGCAGTAAAGTCCAAGCCGAGGTCTTCGACGGCGCGCTTCCAGGTCGTCCAGGTGTCGGGAAAGTGGCTCGCGAAAACTTGGCTCATGGACACGGCACCTTCGAGTGCAAGAAGCTCGCAGCGCACGGCGAGGAGACGTAGTGGAACAATCGTTCCAAATTCAGGGGCGAAAGCACACACTTGAGCTGGAGTAAGAGGCAACTTGCATTTTGCTGTTGGGTGATGAGGATGTCCGTCAAAGGCAGCCAGCTGTTCCCAAAAGACCAGATCTTCGCGTTTCTCGGGCGCAAGTGCATTGAAGAAGGTATCTTGTTCATTGACGTCTCCGAAGGCATTCGCGATGAAGGCAGGCCGCGCGGCCAGAGCGAGTGACTCCCCCATGACGGCATGCGCGAGCTCGCGTTGTACAGCAGCCCATTTCGCCTCGTCAAAGTCTTTGCCAAGACGCGAACGCACAGCTGGCTCGCTCCACGCGAGAAGCTCTGCGGCGGAGCGCACGATGACAGCTCCGGCATGGTTGCCCTTAGCTTCTTCTTCTTCTTCTTCTGTATCCTCCTCCGTATGGCGTCGATCTTCGCGTACCTGCTGCCGCTGCGCCTTGGCGCTGTAATTCGGCGACCTCAGGGCGCCGTGAATCTCGCCACGAATGACCCAGGCGTCCTCGACCTCGTCCCAAGCCGCCGCAGCTTCGCGCTCGACGTCGCCGAGGACCTGCTCGCGCACGAGGTGCTGCCAGACGCGCTCGCACGACCTCCGCTCTGCGCGGCGCGCGGGGTCCTCCATGCCGGCCGGCCTGGGCAAAGCGCTCTCTTCTCTTCGTCCCTGTCTCCGTCACCTGCGACGCGCGGGCAGTCGCGACCAGCGGCGCCACAGACCGCGCGGGAGACCGGCCAGCCGCCGGGCGAGCACGCCGCGCCGCTCCGAAGCGGGTCTGCGGCGGCGGCGCGCGGGCCGCGGAAGCGCCGGAGAGCGGAGCGGAGCGAGGGACGCCGCGCGCAGCAGCGGCGGCGGTGTACCAAAAGCGGGAGAAAGCTGCAGCTGCAGCTGCACGCACGAGGAGGGTGTGCGCCGCGCCGCGCCTCGACGCGACGCGACGCGACGCGACGCGACGCGACTCGCGGGCGCCGAGTGCGATACAGGATGGAGTCTGGGCGTGCACAGCATTGCGCTTGGAAAGCAACTCGCGCGTGCCGGCAGTCTTGCCGCGAGCCAGGTCAGCTGCCAGCTGCCGGCAGCCAGATGCAGTGCAGGGTAATGAATGTAGTGCAGTGCGGTGCACAATGCAGCGGGGCCAGGCCTTCCTGGCACGTGCGTGCACGTGAGCACGCGTATAATTGGTGTGTTGCAGTAGCTATGCACATGCACATGGCTTGGTGGTGGGTTAAGCTTGAGGAGGAAAAGGATTCGGAGGTGGTGGTGGCGGAGATGGAGAAGAAGTCGAGCCAGAAGGCGGGCAAAAATGTGGCCGCGATAAAACCTGCAGGGGCTTGAGACTGGGCTGGTGACGGCAATGAGTGAGAGTCTCGGAAGTAAAGCTCGCGAATTGAAGATCATTCTTCGTAGTATGAGTCTGACAAACTCGACGTTCAGATGTAAAGAGAAGTGGTATAGCATCCAGAGATAATCTTTCTTTACAAAAATAAGTAGTACGCCTTGTAATGGCAAAATCAGACCGCAATGGCAGCACCGCGGTCAGCGCTGTCGAGGCTGACGTAGTTCGAAGGGAAGACGCCGACCTGGCCGGAATCCAGGCGACCCTCCCACCACCCCGAGGCATCCTGCTTGAGAACGGTGATGAGGTCACCCGCCGCAAAGGTGAGTTCACCCGACTCGTTCGCCGAATGTTCATAAAGCGCATGCGCAGTAACTGTGAGTGCAGCCCCGGGAGAAGCAGTCCCGGCAAGCTTTGGAGCCGTATAGGCAGCGGGGGAAGGCTTGCTTGCCTGAGCTGCCTGGGCTCGGGCTGCAGCGCGACGACGCATCCGTGGCCGAACGAAAAAGACAAGGGCAGCGGCGACGCCAGCAGCGCCGAGAAGCGAGCCCATGACCACACCGGCAACGGCACCGCTCGAAAGGCCACCCGCCTGTACCATGAGCATTCCCTTTTGCGAGCGATTCGAGAAATTGTTGTTGCGCGTGCTCATGTACCGGTAGGTTCCCTCGTTCGACTTGAGAAGGCCCGCGTCAAAATATGGCGTCTTTTGCCCGCTTAGTTTCATGCAGTTGCGATGGTCGCGGTCGGCTGCGTTATTATCATTCTCATGTACGTCCCGGAGCGTGGAGATGGTGTAGCATGTGTCCGCATCCTCCACATCCTGGTCCAAAAAGGCAAGTCGTCGGTACGTGGCAGTGTCCGTATTAAAGATGTTAAAGCTCGTAGCGTCTGAAATGATGTAGTTCCCGCTTTCTTCGCTTACTTGCACGAGGTTACTTCGATCCGTCTTGCCTTCGTTAAGATTGTTCGGGTTAGGAGGTCCGCCCTCTCCACTGTTCGGGTTTCGGTTCGGGTTATAGTCGGACCCTGTCCATTGCACATGAACGCAATCGTCCTCCGTGATGACCAACTTGTTGGGCACAAAGTCATATTCTACGGCTGGGTAAGTGTCCACAATATTGCCCCGCTTTCCTCGAACGTTCAGGTTGTAAATGTTCTCGCAATCCGAACCGCTCGGGCGCTCGCGCACCTCAAACGAATACGAGCGGTCCTGAAAGGTGCGCCCGATCTGGTCCGAGTTGATCGCGAGACCAAGTTTGCAGTTTGAGGTTGTGCAGAGGTTGTCAATGCTGTAAAAGACGTCTTCGGGGTTATTGTCGCGATCGCGAATTGGGCTCAAGTCGTCGTTGAGGGTCGAGTCTCCATTGACACTGACATGGTCAAAGTCCGAGCTCGAAATGTTGTAGCGTAGGCGCAACACACAAGTCTTGCGACCAGCAAGGTAGTCCGGAATTGTCCAGTTGTAAAAGTAATTTTGTCCATTGCCCGCGACGTTACCAAGGTGATTGTCTCGAGAGAAGGCAGCGGAAACGCACTCTGGTGCAGTCACGCCGTTGTAAACAGTGTTCCATGCCGGGTGGCTTTCCCATGTCCCTCCTTGCTCAACACAGTGGCGGTAGTTGTTCGGCAATGCTCCAGTCCCGGTGCAGTCTGGGCAAGAGCAGTAGAACTTTTCTTTGACGTTTTGAGACTCGGGCGCAATCTTGTCGCAACGATCCATGTCAGATGTGAGAATTGCGACGTCGATCCAAGGGCTCGGTGCCCACCATGGATAGTATTCAGACTCTTCGGGGCACTCGAGGCCGTAACGGGCGCCATTCGGGTTTTGCCGAGTGAAACGCGCGTCCCGTTTGTTCGAGTTGAGATCTTGGTCTGCGGTGAAGAGGCCTTTGTTACGTTCCACGTTCTTGCAAAACTCGTAGAAACGATAGCTTTCGTGTCGACCGTAGCGGTAGTTATCCTGAGCATCGGGATCGTCTGGAATTGTTGCAGTGTTGGTCGTATCCTGGTTGTGAATGGGCGTACCGTCGCGTGGGTAGCAGACTTCTCCGACGGCGTCACTTCCGCAGTCGTCGGTCATAGTAAAGGTTCCGGCCTCGTCGTCCTCGCATGCGACCTGAATGATGAGATCCGAGTGCACTTTGTCATTGGCTCCACTCCCATGCTGATTCGTCCACTCTACAGAGAGAATGCTGTTTGCGTAGTAGTACATCTTGGGGGTATTGATGGCGTCCGGGTGTACCAAGAAACCGTCCTCATCGACTGCAGACTCTTGCTGGTCCTCGGTGAGGTCAGTGTTGATGGCATTGCAAGTCGCCCGGGCTTCTTCCTCATCGTCATCGTTATACTTGTAGCAATCGAAAGGATATGCGCGAGGGCAGCTATAGCCGCCATTGTTGTTGTTTTGCGAGTCAAAGAGTCTGTTCGCGTTTGCTCTCGCCTTGTTATTGCTATTGTTGCAGTTCCTGTTGTTGCTGCCTCGCGGGTTGTGCATGTAGACGTCGGCATACGCTTGCGATGCGAGCGAAAGCAAGGTGACAAGCGTCACCAGCGAGCGGCACGACATGGTCCGCGACGATCCTTTGCTTTCCCACCTTTCTTCTGTCGTCGATACGAGATTGCGAGATTGCGAGATTGCTTGCTTGCTTGCTGCCTTGCTGAGCCGGGTCCAGGTCCGGGCAGGATAAGGGGGGGAAGGGAAGGAGCCGCGGCCGTCTTGTCCGTCTTGTCCGTCTCGAGACAGGCCGAACCTCACCTCACCTCGCAAAAGGCCGCGGCAGGCACGTTCCCCGGCTGGCTCTGCGGGCCAGTCTTGGCGCGGGACCGTCAGCGCGGACTGCCGACGCGGGTGGGACGATTCCCATGGCGTTATGATAAGCCTATGCACCATTAGCATACGTGAACACGTGCACGGTCTGACTCTCTTTCTGTCTCTCTCTCTCTCTCTCTCTCTCTCTCCCACTGCCTGTCTGTGGGGGGTTCCACGTTCTCAAAACGGAAAAATAGAAACCAAAACTTTACTTTGGCCTGATTCGGACTCCGAGTCTCCGAGATTGCGTAGCGAAACGGAAAAATAATCGCAGCTATCTGACTGGCCGACCGGCTTCGCTCGAGGACGGCAAGGGGCGTGCAAAGGTGGGAACAAGATGCCCTCGGCCAAAGAAAGGAACAAGTTCAAGCTTAGAACATGTAGGAAATCAAAAGAAAATAAATGGTATACGTATACGCTAGAAAATTCGCTTTACTTCTTGTTGCAGGACATGATGCCGATCGTCTCGCGGCCGCGCGTCCAGATGTTTGTCATGAGCGTAGGGCCAAGGTTCTGAATGTGATGAAAGAGGCCTGCAGGCATGTAGAGGATTTGGCCGGGCTCGACGTCCACGACCATCTTGTTAAAGTGCGAGTACTGGTCCGCAGTCGGCTCGGCAATGTTGGCGTAGCAAAGTGACTTGGCCTTGCCAACGCAGCGCGGGGAGAGAGGGCCCCAGTCCGTCGCTGGCGCAAGCGTGAAGCGCTTCGTGCCGTGGATCATCATGACAAAGTTATCGCAGCAATCGTGATGAAACTGCGTGCCCGAAGTGCTGGTGCCCATCCAAAGTGATGGCGTCTGGTAAATCTGCGAGGTCGTTGCGCCCTTCATGTCGATCAGGGGTGGGATCTGCACGCCGAGCTTGCTCATGGACTCGGGCTTGACCTTCATGTTACGCGGAAAGTTGCGCTTTCCGCCCTTTTGACGCACAAGGTCGCCGTCCATCTTAAAGTTGTGGATGGCAGGTCCAAGATCAATCTCCTCCGCCTTGCTGTACTTGCGGTTCGCCTCGTAGGTCATTTCCTTGGCCTTTGCCGGGTCATACGGGAACAACTCAGCGAGCTCATCGAGCGTGTACGACTTCATGTCGAAACCGAGGTGGCGGATGTTGTCAAAGTAAAAGAGCACAGGCCGTCCCCAGCGCCGGTAATACTCCTCAAAGTCATCCTGGTTGAGCTTGATGTGACGGCGGAGCTTGGGCACGCAACGCTTGATGGGATGCTCCGAGTACATGCGGGCATAGGCCTTGAGGCCCCACCACTGGTACGCCTTTTTGGTCATCTTGGACACGGTAATATCGGGGCATTCCTGCAGCTCTTTCCAGTTCTCGTACAGCTCTTCGAGCGTGTACTCTGCAAAGGGCTTTGTGTCTGGCACTGGAGTTGCAACCGATTCGCTCTCGGTTGCGATCACGGCCGTCTCGTCGGCAACTTGCTCGTCGGCAAAGTCGCCTTCTTCCTCCTCTGAGGCGGCAGCCTCTTCTTCCTCAGCTTCGGTCTCCTGGGTAGCGGTTTGCACACGGGTCGATGAGACGGCCTCTGCAGACGCAGCCACGACGGGCTCGCTTGCACCGCGCACGCCGAGATTGACGAGATCCTGCTCCAGCGCCGAGGGCATCGCGGGAATAGCCCCATGGTTTCGCTCCTTTGCCAGCGTCGCTACGATGAGCACAAAAGAAACGAGGCCGACGACCCGCACAAGCGTCCGCCTGTTGTTGCGAGCCCAGACCTCCGCGGAGGAGACCATGCGCCGCACGGCGCTCCCGGCCGAGGTCGGCTTGTGATACTTGTCGTCCACGGCGCCGTTCTGCGTCAACATGGGGTCTTTGAGCATCTTCGCGGCTCCCTGCTTTTTCTGGCCTCCTCCGTCCTCGAGCGTTCTCTGCTCCAGGAGCTGGCGCCCCTCTCGCTCGCTCTCGCCGCGCGCGCCACTGCCTGGCTGCTCCGCGCCGCGCGTGACGCCTCCTCGTGTTTGATTGTTTGCCTGGTTTCCGATCGAAGAAGGCAAGGCGGCGGGTCTCTCTGCCTGGAGCCGGCGGGACTCAACAGGGCCGAGAGCGGATGCTAGCAGGGCCTAGGGCCCACGTAGGCCATTCATTCCCGTACTCGGGTCGCTCTGGGCACGAGCCTCAGAAGGGACAGAGAGGCATGCTGCTGAGCGGAGAGATTGAAGAAGATCCAAGCTAGCTTACGAGCCAGGTGGAATAACCTCCGGCAAGCAGGCAGGCAGGTAGGCAGGTAGGCAGCCAGCCAGGTAGGCAGCCAGGTTAGTTGTTTGTTTATTTGTGGAAAGTCGACGGTAAAAGTCATGACCAAAAACACCAAGATCCTGCTTAGTCGTCTGCTTCACGCATAAAATGCTCTTGGACAACTTGGGGTATACGAAGTCTGACGGTCTACAGCGATCGTCATAAAGAAACAAAGTCCGAAATCAAAACTAAAATTTGATAATAATAAAAGATGGAAGTGCGTGGTGAAGAGGGTCGTTGGAGACATGATGGGATGGTATAGTACAGAGGCAAATTATCAAGCGCGTACACTATGAGCGAGCCAGTGCCGCAGAAATTGAATCGTAAACCGCACCGGCAGCTGTGCCGCGGAGAGAGGCGTCCTGCTGTACGACGCGACGACCTGCAATGTCGAGCGTGAGGTGGATTTTACGACTTGCCTCCTCCTCGGCATCCTTGTGAGCCTGGACCCGCGCCTGCATGTCGGCCTTTTCTGCAGAAGTGGCCCACTTGGAGTCCATCACATCAAGATCCATCTCAAAATAGTCAGACTGATCATCATAGACTTTGGTCCGAGCCGCTGAAGAGGTGTCAAAGTCCAAGAGCTTGTCGCGGTGCGCCAAAGCTCGCGAAAAAGCCTCGTCCTGCGTTTGCTGACGATCTTGCGCCCGTCGAGCTTGACCCTTGCCAAGAGGGTCGTCGCAATACACGCAACGCGACAGCTTGGCGTACTCCTCGGTGTAGTAGATCATGCCGCATTCAAGACAGTTTTGCACGACGGCGTCGCGCCGCTTCTCCTCGTTTCCAGTGATGATGCGGCGATTGCGTTTGCGCTTCTCGAACTCGGCCATTTCGGCCGCCGTGCGAGATGGGGGCTGAGGAGGCGCAGCAGCGGCTGCCGACTTGGCAGAAGACGACTTTGCCTTTGCTTTCGTGGCCTTGTTCGACTTGGTCGCCTTGGCGCCGTCCTTTGACTTGGCAGCTTTGCTTTCCTTGGGGGCTTCGCTGGCGCCTGAAGCGCCTCGTGACTTGGACGCATCGCCCACCACCTGTGCGATAAAGTCGCGAATCGGCGGCGTGTCCGGCAGCAGGGCCCCGAGGTAGGCGCGAACCTCCGCCGGTTTCTGCGTCTTGAGGTGTTCAAGGAGACCGTCGAGCTGCTCGCCGTCGAGGCCTAGGAAGTCGCGCAAGCCTTCCCGCGCCCGCGCCTCGTTGATCATCTTCGCCTCTCTTGCAAGTGCGCCCACGACACAACCAGCAGGCTTCGAGACTACGACGTACCGCTATGCTCTGCTCTGCTCTGCTCCGTGCCGTCGATGCCTCGTCGCCGCCGATGCCGTCTTGCTCTTGCTCACGCTTTGCTTCTGCTGCCTCGAGTGCGCCCCGTTCGAGGCCTGTTCTGCGGAGGCGCGCGCAAGTCGGGAATGGGCCAAATAGCGCACTTGGCGCCGCAGAAGGGCCACTTGCGCTGCGCCTCGCGCACAGTGGGCCAAACCGCCGGAGACAGTCGCGTCGAGGGACCAGACCAGCGTGGCAAGTGAAAAAGCAGAGCTCGCTCGCGTCGGAGAGCTCGCGCGGGCTGGCTCGAGAGCGCGGGGGCGGCGGCGAGAGGCGAGGACCAAGCATGGGCAACAAGAGCTCCGCGCTCCCTTACGACGTCGGAGAGCGCGTGTGCTCGCTGGGTGGCGGGTGGGTCCTGCACGATGGTCGCAAGAAGAAGTCCAACGAGCCGGTGAGCGTGCTCAAGTTTGACAAGAAGAGCGCCGGGACGAGGGAGAAGGAGCTCGCAGAGAACTTCTTCAAGCGCGCCAAGACGCTGCGACACCCCCACGTGATTGCGTACAGAGACGGCATCGACTCGGACGCGGAGATCTTCATCGTCACAGACGCCGTAGAGACGCTCGAGTGCTGGCTCGAGCGCTTCGGCGAGCAGGATGGCGCTGCGGAAAAGCGCAAGATGGCTGTCGGATGGGGATTCAACGCCATCCTTCAGGCGCTCGGGTTCCTCAATGAAGACTGCAAGCTGTGTCATGGCAACATCTCGCTCCAGAGCATCCTCGTGACGCGAGGCGGCGACTGGAAGCTGGCAGGGTTCTACATTGTCGGCGAAATGGACCCCACGGGACCTGACCGTCTCTTTCGCGAAAACCCAGATATTCTTCCCAGCAAGTACAAGCCGCCTGAGCGTCTCGCCAACAAGTGGAGTTTCATGAACACATCCTCGGGAGGGCCACACACGGTTGACGTCTTTGCTCTCGGCTGCGTGCTTTTCGAGTGCTTTAACGGACCCGTAAACGATCCCAACGAATTCAAAAACACCCGCGCGCTTCCTTCGCAGCTTCAAAAGGTTTACAACCTTATGCTTGCCGACACACCCTCTGATCGTCCAGACTGTAAGAGCCTTCTCCGACATCCAAGCTTCAAGTACCTTTTCCGCAGCGAGCTCTTCTCCACGCTTTCCTTCCTCGAGGAATTACAGCTAAAGACCGACGCTGAACGCGCCCCTTTTATCCAGAAGCTCGCCGAGGTCACTCCGCGCCTTCCTAAGGAAACCAACTGGTTCAAGATTCTCCCTGCTCTCGCAAACGCTTTCCGCTACACCACGCCTGGTGGAGCTGGCATGGCTCCAGTGCCAGGCGCTGCTAATTCGTCATCCTCCGCGCTGCGTCTCAGCCCACTGTCGTCCATGCTGCTTGTACCCTACCTGCAGATTGCCTCCTCCATGGACGACAAGGACGAGCTGCGTCGCATGGTCGTACCAACGCTCCTCGACCTGTTCGCATCGCAGGACCGTGGGCTGCGCGCAGCGCTCTTACAGAACCTGGCCAAGTTTGTCGAGTACATTGATCCCAAGACTATCAATGACCAGCTCTTTCCCCAGGTTTGCACAGGCTTTCGGGACGCAGCGCCAATGTTGCGGGAGCTCACCATTCGCTTCATGGTCTCTTTAGCTCCTCATCTTGCTCCCAAGACGCTCAATGAGACCCTTTTGCGTCACCTTGTGCAAAGCTTGCAAGACAAGGAGCCTGCGATTCGCACCAACACACTCATTTGCCTCAACAAGCTTTTGGGGCAATTTAATGAGGAGACACGGAAGAAAATCATTCTCTCCTCCTTTCCGCAGGTTGTGCGCGACCCCTTTGTACCAGCGCGTCTAGCTGGTCTCCGAGGTCTCAAGGCAGGTCTCGTGTACCTAGAGGGCGATGCTCCTTCTCTTGCTGGAAAGGTGATTCCGCCGCTCGCGTACGCGCTCATTGATCCGGCTCCGGAAGTTCGCGAACTGGGCTTTCAGATTGTCGACAAATGCGTTGGGGACCTGCGGACCATTTCTGCCAAGCGAGCGGAAGACCAGCGCCGCGAGGCCGAAGAGGCCAAGAAACGCGACCTGGATACTCGCCAAGGAAACCAGATTGGACCCAATGCTAGTGCGAGTGCGGTGGGTTCGTCTTCTTCTTCGTCGTCGCTCTCTTCACTGACAGGCGGCGCTGGTTCGGATGCTGCCTCGGGTCTCTTTTCACAGGCCGCTGGTTGGGCGGGTTCGCTTTCACGGACATGGACATCGAGTTCGACGGGCAGCGTGCCCAGCTCGGCAGGAAGCGTTCCGGCCTCGCCCTCACCTGGCTTGCCTCCCGCGAGCACGACTCCGCCGCCTTCTGCGCCTGTGTCACGACCGTCGTCGGCACCAGGTAAGGGTCTCTCTCTCAAGTCTTCGAAACTGGCAGCTCCAGCTCTGGACGACGGTGGCGAAGGCTGGGGGGATGATGATGACGACGTCGACGACGATGACAACGCCACGAGTGGTGGTGGCTGGGGAGATGATGACGACGATGACGATGATCTTCTGGCGGTCACGGAGGCACCGTCATTTAAATCGCAAGGGAGCGCATCGAAACTTGTGCTTCCCGGGTCGAGTGATGACTTCTTTGCGGAATCTACTGGCGCAAATAAGGTCCCTCGCGCGCCTTCGACGGCATCCGCACGCAAGCTGGGCCTCTCTGCGCCAAAACCTCGAGGTCGCACACCGAGTCCGAGTCTGAGCGAAGCTTCGAACACTTCACAAGACCGCGCGCGCAAGCGCGAGGAAGCCCGTCAGCGTATTGCACAACGGCGGGAGAAAGCAAAGGCCAAGGCTGTTGCTCGACCTGTGGCAAAATCTGGAGACGGCAATGATGATGACTGGGACAACTGGTGAGCCAAGAGCATGCACAAAAACGGTGAGGGGCTTTCTTGTCGTTGTGAGTCAGTCAATGAATGTTGCACAGTCTCGAATGGGACGAGACGCGCATGGATCACGCAGGGGCTTGCATAGGCATTACTACATAAAGAAAAGAACCAAATGTATCTTTTTCTGAAGTCCGATCCGACCTGATCGATGTTTCTTTCTTTTTTTTTCGATGCGCTGTACGAGAATGCAGGAAATGAGGTAGCACCGTGCGTTTACGAACGAAATTGGGGTGTAACCAGAGAGGCCGAAGCAGCATGTGCCATTTTTCCTCTATGGAGACGTCCACTTTTTTTTTCTGACTTCATTATCGCGACCAAACAAACAAACAAACAAACAAACAAACAAACAAACAAACGTAGAAAATGGTAAAAACAAGAAAGCTGATGGGCTTTTTATTCATTCATTCATTCACAAAATTGCACATTTAGAGCCGAGGCCGGCCGGCTTGGAAGGCGCTTTCCGCTTACGCACTTCGAGAATGAGCCTCTCAAAGACATCGGCGACGCGCTCGCCGGTAGCTGCAGACGTTTCAACATGGATAGCACCATACTCTGCAGCTTTCTTGCGGCCTTCGGCAATGGTGACCTCCCGTTTGTTGGGATCAAGGTCAGTGATGTCTTTCTTATTCGCCACAAGAATGATGGGCACTCGAAAGTCAGTGCCATTAATGTGCTTGTATAGATTGAAGAAGGGATCGAGCTCGTCCAGAGATTGCTTCTTGTCGACACTGTAGACAAAAACGTAGCCGTCCTTGTCCATCATCCATTGATGTCGCAGGCTTTCAAAGTCCTCCTGACCTGCTGTATCCAGCACAGAGAGTGTGCAGAGCTTGCTGTCGACATTGACCGTCTTTCGGTAGGCATCCTCGATTGTAGGGTCCCAGTCCTGGACGAAAAAATCGCGTACAAAACGCAAAGTGAGCGCGCTCTTACCCACACCACCGGCCCCGAGAACCGAAACGAAGACCTCTTGGCCTGCGGAGCCCGGGCCACTGTGATCTCCGTGAAAACCTTCGCCCTCGGACAGGATGACTTCGTCGTCCTTGCGCAGCTCGTCGATAAAGGTGATCTCGTTGAAGCCACCTCCGGCAGTTGGTGCAAAGCACCGCGTGGCCTTGATTCCCAGTTTCTTCCCGCCCGCCTTGAGGAATTTTTTGAAGCTCATTCGCGTGCTCACCTCCACGAAGGCGCGCTTGTCCGAGGGCGCATTGTTGTTCCGCCGCACGAAGACGCGAAAGGTCTCCGACTCGCTCAGCATCCTGCTCGTCGCTCAGCTCAGCTCAGACAGAGCCTTGCGTGTTAGCTCGCTTTGCACTGCACTGCACTGCACTGCACTGCACCGCACTGCACTGCGCTTCCGCGTCACCCTTCCCCCGACGACGACGTCAACGGCGGCGATGCGCGCACAAGCACGACGTCAAGCGCGCCCCACGCAGCCAGAAAGAGAGAGAAGAGGAAACTTCGTCTCGTTTTCCGGCCGCGCCCGCTCGCGCAGGCGCCGCGGCGCGGCGCGCCTCGCGCGCGAGCCGAGGCGGGCCCGCCCCGCGCGTCCGCCCGCCCTCCCGCCCGCCCGCCCGCGCGCCCGCGCGCGCGCGCGCTCGCTCGCGCGCTCCCGCGCCCGCGCTCGCCTCGCTCGCCGGGTCCGAGCCTCGCTGGCGCGTTTTGCTTTGCTCTGCCTTGCGCCGCTTTGCGTTGCGGGTTTGCTGCGCCCCGCCCCGCTCCGCTCTGCTTTCGCGCGCCTCGCTTCGCGCGGCGAAGCGCTCGCTCGCGCGCGGCAGGCTGCGCGCGGCGGCGGAGCTTCGGGCCCGGTCGGGGCTCTGCTGCTGCTGCTGCTGCCGCCGCGGCTGCGACGAGATGGCGGCGACGACTGCGAGAGAGCGCTCGACGCGGAGCTGCGGCTGCTCGAGGAGACGGGCAGCGGGGGAGAATGCCGCTGTGAGGAATTTGTAGGCACGCGGAGCATGGAGGGGGGAGGCCCGGAGGACGGCTCGGGGTGAAAGCAGCAGTGCAGCAGCGAGGCCGGGCGTCGCAAAGCACTGCGCGTGTCATCACTTGGGAACGGCATTTGTTTCGATGCTCGTGGAGATGCGGAACGAGGTGGCTGGCTTACCGTGGAAATTCACTCTTATCCGGAGGAACCACGCCTACTACATGCTTGGCATTGCGGTGGTCGGCGATGATGCGGAACTCTTGGAGGCACGCCATGCCAGGTCAGGCCCATGCCAGGTCAGGCATTGCGCATGGCATGAACATGCATCTGCATTTGTGCGACGATCCTCCTCCTTCTCCTGCTCTGGAGACTCTCTCTCCCCTGAGACAGATGGCCAACTCAAGCCACGACAATGGTACGTGCGCGCGGCAGGAGGGCGGCGGAATGGAGGACGGCGGCGCGACGGCAAGGGCGGCGCGGGAACGCGCGGCGTTTCGCGCGCACGGCTTCCAGGCCAGAGCGCCGTCACAGCTCGACGTGAACCCCGAGGAGTCGTGCAACGACAGCAGAAAACGGTAGCATGGCGAACGCGAGGCCACCGACGGCAGGCGGAGGCGGGCGAGGCGCCATGCCGTGCCGAGTCGTGCCGTGCCGTGCCATGCCGTGCCGTGCCGTGCCGACTCGTGTCGATTCTTGGCGATTGTTTCGCAGGAGCGGGCGTGGAAAAAGACAAACTGACAGGTGAACCCATGACGCTCGCAGGCTGCTATCTTTAATTTTTCGAGCTGGCTCACAGTACTCCTGCTCTTTGTCTGCGCGTGCGCCTTTCTGCACAGAAGGGTCGGGCCATACAAGATGGGCGACCCAGCAACGCAAGGAGTCTTTGGTCTCTGGTGGAAAGCGGCTAGAATCGGGGAGCGACTGAGTCCCTGGGTCGCGATCGGATGCATCTGCATGGCAATTCATTCTCTCTTTATTCAATAGCCACGGCCCTCGTCAGCTGGACCGTTGAAGAAAGCGCAAACGATCACCTGCGGTTGCGCAGCCCGCTGAAGGCTATCCACACTCATCTCTACCGTGCGACTACGATACACAACAGCTCTGTCTGCGCATGGGTCGAGGCATGCACTCGAAGAAGCGAACTCACGGTCGCTTGCGTCCATTGTCGATGCAGGTTTCGGCCCTGCATATCCTGAGGGCACGGACGAACGCACCCGCATATGCCCACCGTTCTCACTGCTCCAGGCCTGATTTGTGGCAAAGTATGCGGCTGAAATTTTGAACCCATTGTCTTTGTCTCCGAAACCGCCATCTCTTCGTGCGCGAAGACCTCCCAAAACGGCTTGATCATTCTTGTCACAACTTGCCCCCTCTGATGAACCTCCATTTGTCTTGCCATCTTCACATTCGTCGTCCTCGTCGTCCTCGGCCTCCGCCACGAGTGCAGCCGGGTCGCCGAGAATGTAAATGAGAACCCTATTCGCAAGTGGCTTGCGAAGATGCAGCACAGGATGCTTGCGGTTGAGCTCGAACGGCATGGCGTGGAGACGCTGTGCTACCTCTGCTAGAGCCTCAAAATCCTCTGCCAGTTCGCTCTGGTCCATCCAACAAGACCACGGACCCCGGTAATTTGCTACGTTTCGGGCCTCGCCCGCTTGAGCAAGCTCCGACTTTGTGAGATCCGCCACATCGCGGGGCTCGAAGCGTCCAGACATGTAAAGATCTGCAACATCGGCGCGCACGAGAGAGACCCACTCAGCACTCTCCTCCTCGTCACCACCGAGAACACGATCGACGACGCCGTAGCCGCACGAAACTTCGGCGAGCCCATTCACAGCAGACTCTCCAATCTGGTCCAGACGCGCCTCGTCTGCATCGGGCGAGGCCTCCAAGGGCTCGACCTGGGATAGCAAAGCATTTTGCTGGCGATTTACTTCATGGATCATGTCCACAACTTTGTGCGCAAAGGCTTCGTTCAGGACCTGGGGTCGCAACATGCGCTCGGTTGCCTCGTCCATGAATTGCCCGTCCTTTGCACCCTTGGCCTTGACGTTCTGCAGGACCGAGTCTGCTTTCGCTTGAATACTTGGAAAGAGATCCACAAGAGCCTTAAAGTAGAGCTCGTTCGAGACAAGCTCCTGAAAACTCTTGGGCATGCGCGCTGCAGCCTCAGGTGGGAGCTGGGCGTTGCGGTACACGATTTGTCTGAATTGCGTCGGCGTTTGCATACGCGAAAAGAGGCCGTCCAAAAGGCTGTCTGCATCCTTGGCACCACCTTTCAGCATCTCCTTGAGCTGTTCAATTTTGCCTCGTGCGCGACGAGCTTCTTCCTCCTCCTTGGAGCGCGCCGCACCGGGTCTCTCGGGATACAATTGCACTGTAGCACGCGCCTTTGCTGTTGCAGCTTCCTTGGCCTTGCGCAACAGGGGAGCAAATGCTTTAGTGCTTGCACCTTGGTTCAGAGCTTTTCGATAGGCCTGTGTAGCCTTTTCGGCATCACCCATCTGCATATAAGCCTGACCTTTGCGAAAGTGCGCCTGTATTCCGTTTATTTCAACATGATCGTCAATGAGCCCATTTCTTTTGCTCATGCCATTAACGTGCCGCGTCACTTACCTTTTCCCAATTTGGGTCTATCAGGAGCGCCTCATCAGCATCCCTGACGGCGCCGATATAGTCCTTTTGGAGGAATCTCGTATTGGCGCGATTTGTCAGAAGCGCACAGCGCAACCGAATATCCTTCTCCTTTTCAAGCGGAATATGCAATAGGACATTGATTTAATTGTCAGCGCAAAGCTCACTCGTGCTCTGTCCTCACGCCCTGCGTCAAGACTTGGCCTGACGTGGCGAGCGCGCGCGCACAAGCACCACCTACCTTGGTTGTCTCGTCGCTGTCGCCACCATCTTCCTCCCGAGAAGGAGGACCAAGCGTCTCGAGTCCGCGCGAATAGAGCTCCAGCGCCAGGTCGAGGTCCTTCGCCAAGAACGCCGTGTTCCCGCGCGACTTGAGTGCTTCGACCGCGTCCATCTCTGCCGAAAGTGGCTTTCTTTGTTTGCTCTGAGCTCACTCAGTTCGAGGTTGGTTGCTCATAGCAGACTCCGACCCGGCCCAAAGTTGAGCCCAACGTCCATTTCTCGTTTTCTTTTCGTTCGCAGCCACGCAAAAAAAGGGGACAGAAGAGACGGTGTTGGAGAGAGGGTGACGTGCAAAGGGAGGAGGAGGGAGGAAACCTGTAGTGTTACCACGAATTCTCGACAACACGGTCGCTGAGAAGCTGACAAACAAGGTGATTGAAAGACGCACGTAGAGAAAGAACCATAAGACGAGCATTCACTTTCATGCTCTCCATCTCTCTTCCTCTCTCTCCAGTCACACCCTCACCATACAAAAGAGAACAGCTGCAAGTGCAATGAAGTTGCACTGCCCCTTAAAAATCAGGTTCATGTTATAAACACCGCGCTCTGAAAGTGATCACGTCTGAGTACCCCGACGCAAACTTTCCAGAAAAGATGGTCTGATGGACACATCAGAAGAAACCAACGTCGACGCCCCGAGTAGGAAAAATACATTCAAAATTCAGCATTGGCAAGAAAGAAAAGACCACTTTCGAGAACCGTGAGCCAATACTTGGCCTCCGTGGACAGAAGCGAGTCACTCGCCAGTGTCGACATGAACTTGTGCAAAGTCCACGGCTGGCGCAAATTTGAGCAGGCAATGACATATATGAAAATAGGGACAAAGTCGTCTGCGCCAACGGCCTTTGGCGTCTTGAAAGGCATCGTTTGACGTGTCGGAGACGGAGAGATCGATTCGGCACTTCCGTCCAATTCCTCAAGCTCCGTCGTCTCAGCTAAAGTTTCTGTGGCATCTTTTTCCAATCTAGACCTTGCTCCTGTGTCCTCGCTCTTTGTTTCAATATGGAAAGAAGCGGCGTCCTCAATGCCATCTGACGAGACACCCATTGCGTCTTCTTCGTGGGTGCTCATGGTGATTGCAGCCGAACTTGCGATTCCACGATGGATCTCTGCCACACATTCCAGTATAGTTTCCACTTTGGCCGTCGGAAGACTCTCGTTCGTAAGACGATTCATCACCTCCACAGCCTCCTCCCAGCCCCAAGCAAAAGATTTACCAGGTCCAAGCTCCTTTCCGCAACTGGCATCTGTACAGAATTGGGGGTGGGCCTTTGCTCCAAAAAGTGCAGGGGGGATGCCACGGCCCCGGTACGTTTTCTGAAGGTCGCAGAGCTTCTCGTGCACAAGCGAGTCATCTTCAAAGGCTGCTGCGCATGCTGACGCAGCAAAGAGGAGTCTCTCCGCCAAGTCTCCGTGCCTCTCGAGAAGAGCTGCCTCGAACAGGCGGTGAGTCATGTCAAAGCAAAAGTCGGCGTCAAAACCAAACTCTTTGCTTTCATTTACAGTGTCTGGATTCGCTTCGACCAGCTTCCACGAAATTTGGGTAAGAAAGCGATGCACTCTGTGCAAAAGTTCCTCGGCTCTGCCAGATGCTGGGGATGCAGTTCCATCGTCCCTCGACGCTGAAGCGTGTGACGGCGTTGTTGACAACAATGGTGTAGTGGCGATATGGTTGGATCCGGTCCTACGGCCGGGATCTCTTTTTTTGCGGAATAAATCTCGAAAGGATGGACGTGCGGACAGTGAATCTGTCGGAGACTCGCGCAAACGACGTTCGGCAACCTCAAGATCTCGTGCTGGGTAGATCTGGAGCATTTTGGACGCAAAACGATCGACCTGGCCCTGCTGCATTGCAACGAGGCGCCCCAGTTTCAGGCAGACGTTCTCCGCCGGATCGCCTTTTGCCGAAGACCTTAAAGATGAAGAAAGCTTTCGTCTGCGTTCAACGTTTGCGCTGGGCAGCTCGATAGTGCGAGACTGCCTTGTCAAGGCGTGACGCATGAGCGCTTGGGCTTGCAGCGTTTTCGCATCAGCATCGATGAGTAGTCCCGAGGGTGTCGACTTTACCTGGAAGCTTCCATACGGAATTCGAGGCTTGAAGTCAATAGAGGATGTCCGGTAATTGTCTTGCATAAGGAAGAGCTCCTCCAATGCCCTACCGACGTCCTGCCAGTTCTGGGCAGGATTTGCAAGAGCCACACTCTGCACGCAAGCGCTCAAAAATACCTCAATGCCCCGTCGACGCTGCTCAATTAGTGTGCTAGAGAGAGAAGCTTTACGTGAGAACCTACTGGGGAACTTTACATTGTGATCGACTCCCGATTTACGTATATGCTTGATTCGCAGCGCGAATTTGAATAGTTCACGAAAGCGGCGCTGCACAGTCCATCCGCACCCATTCTTGCAGTCGACCTGGATATAATACATTGTGAACGCTTTTTGCGCGCGGTCATGAAGATCAGACTTGATTCCCGTGGCCGGAACAGACACGAAGGCCAGCTGCTCGTAAAGCTTTGGGACTCGCCCGGGAGGTGGTCTCTGCGGGACTTTTGGACGCAGCTTGCCGTCGACCACAAACCAGTGCTCACGATACGTACGTGGAGGCACAGGCGGCGGCAGCGGCGGCGGAGGCCGCCAGCTTGATCCCCTGGTCCCCGCCATGATACTTTCAAGGGACAGAATTGTCGACGTAGTTTGTAGATTGCAGTCGTGGCCTACCTCTGCAAGCAGACTCGCCATCTTAGGAGAACAGAATGGTATTGATTCCGGTAACATAAATTATATTATATGACAATTTTTTTTCCAATACAAAACTACGCACAATCATATCCGTTATGACGACACGTGCAGAGGCACTTCACTGCGAGCCTAGTATGACTGCTGATCTCTGGATTGAGCCAGATGACATAGGCTAGACCTAGGCTTAGCCTTGTGTATGAGCGAATCATAGATGATTGGCTGACCACGTGACTTGCCTTGGCAGCAAGACAAAGCAAGGCAAAGCAAGGCAAGGCCAAAGAGACCAGACAGTCCGAGGAAAACTCGAGCAGACGTAGCGCTGAGAATGTCGGTGTCGGACGGCGTCAAGGCGCTCAAAGAGCTCGCAGCTCTTGTCGACCTCAAGACACTCGAGGCAAAGGACGCGGAGCGCAAATGCGCCGGGAAAGACTCGTCTGACGAGACCACTGATTCGGAAATCGATGATTTAAGAAGCGTGGGTCCGGGTGCGCGGCGTGCAGACACGATCGACCTGCCTGCGCTCTTCAAAGTAAGTCATTAGCTCGCTCTTGCTCTCGAACACGAAAGACAGGATATCAAGTATGCTCACATTCATTCTCCTGTTTCCTTTGACGTGGTCATTAGCTTATCCGTAAACGTGATCCGGAGACGCTGCGATTGATGTACAGATCTGCATGGTTGAGACCTTTGTGTGTACCAGAAATTCTCGCGGACGACTTTATTCTCGATATCATGTACGTTTGCTTACTCTTGCGAATGGGCGAAGGCATTAAACGCCTCGTGGATGAGGCCAAGGGGAAAGACAAAAAAGCTAACGAAGTGTCTTCGAACACATTACGATGATTTAGAGGATCAGGTCGCTCGCGTCCGAACGTGAAGGACTTTGCAAGTCTTTGGACCAAACATCGCCCTGTGCCTGCACGCGCAGCGCAAGCCAATACCTTGCTTGCTCTGCGGGAGATATACAATGGCGTTGCGGCCTATGAACATGAAGCTCAGCTTGGGGCGACTGCAAAGTCCAACGACGAAGAGAAGAGCATTGAGCAAGAGTCAAAGTCAGCCGAGCGACCCGAGTCATCGGGCATTCAAGCGGAGTCCATCCTGGATGCAATTGAGGCGAAGCTGGAGTTCCGCGCCATTTGCTCGACATGCACTTGGTTTTTGAAAATTGCGGCAGGCAATGCTCTTCCAGACCTCTGCTGCATCGAAAACGCAGCGCTTGATTTTGAGGGGTTTGTGGACTTGCTCGAATGTTGCAAGACAATCGAGGACCATCGTTCCAAGACTTCCAGTACTATCTCGCCCGTGCTCATTGAAGTCCTTCTCACACATAAGCCGACAGATACCATGCATGGAGAATGGCCGATTCCAGCTTTTCACCGCGTCACGCATGCCCAAGTTGCGGCCCTTGCTAAGGCCTGGGGTATCAACCCTGAGTCTGAACCTCGACTTTTATGGATTGTTCTTCAAGCCCTGCAAACCCCGTTGCCTCCTGGCTGGCAGGTCCTGCATCCTTTAGGATCATTGCATCCGCTTTTTCGCAATGTTGACACCAAGGAGGAGCGCGACGATCACCCTGGAACGAGCTATTTCCAGGAGCTAGTGCAGCACGAGCGACAGCAGATCGAACAACTTCAACGCTACAGCGCGCTTGACGCAGATCTCGATCCCGCAATGGCATGGATTCGTTTTACTTTTCCTTACAAAATCAAGGCCGAGGACGGGTCGCAATATCGGGCTCAAGTGTCATACTACTACAATTTTGCTGCCGGCAAAGGACAAGGAATGGCACCGACTCTTGAGCAAGGTGTCGTGCTGAGCGATGAGAACGGTCTTCTTCACTCCAAGACGAGTCAGTCTTTCCACGTCCGACAAAATCTCGAAAAGGGGGTCTTTGCCAACAAGCGCACAAAGCCTAGCAAGCATGGATCAAAGCCCGAGACACTATGTTTCAAATCCTGGTGGAACGATGGCAGAGCAAGGGCTGATAAAGTCGTTCGACGACATATAGACATCTACTTTCATGTTGATTCGGGCAACTTCCAGGTCATCATCGAAGGCGCCGAAAAGGTGTACACGCTCTCCCATGGAGTTGGGCGGCATGGTACGCTCGAAGCCTGGGATCTTTTTGTCGGCGCCAAGATCAATATTCTTGGTCGATCTACCACGCTGATGCAAGCATCCTCCGAGACGGTGTCATGGAACGAGTCGCAAGCAGCAGAACTTATTGCTGTTCGCGAACGGCTCCGCAAAGAGCTCCGAAAGTATGATTGTAGCATGCAGCGCGGAGCTCTTGCCAAGGACTGCAAAGCTCTGTCGCGCGGCGGACATAATCTACGTGCATACATGATCGAAATCAAGATGCTCGGGGACAATCTCGCACAATATCGGCCCAAGGTTGCCCAAAAGATTGTGCAAAATACGCAGATTATTCTGCTTCACTAAGGTGGAATATCTTTGCGCGTACAAGCATAAAATGGACGCCGTACAGTTTTCTTCATGACGCAAGACGAAGGTGTCTTGCTATATTTCGTCTTTAAAAGTCTTTGTTTTCTTCAAGTTGTGAATCGCGCACTCTCGAAAAATACCCAGTCTGTTTAGATAGTCAAAATTGCTTTTCCTTTGCTCTCATATTTTTCACAGGATCCGATTGTGATGAGATGAAAGTCGATTCTTGAGTCGGTCAGAGTTAAGATTTGCGTGTGAGCGTTTGATTTGGTCCACTTACTGACTGACTGACTACAGTGGCAAGCACTGTGCCGCTTTCTTGCTCGATTCGCTTCGCTAGCGATCTTGCAAAAGCCCAGCAGATACTGCGTCTTTCATATCCTCATTTTGATTCAAGAAATGTGCCAGCTGCTCCTTGCGCTCTTGCAAAAGCTGACTTAGTTTCTCCAATCGGTGATGCTCACCCTCCTTGTTCGATCGCAAAGTTTCGAGCTCATTTCCCAACGCTTCCTTGTCAATGCCTTCCTCGTTTGAATCGAGACGTCCTTGCATTGTGGCAATTCTTTCCTCAACGGTCCGAAGTTCTTCACGCGCATCCCCGATACGTTTCTCAAGCTCGGAGACCTGCGCCTTGAGCTTGGTATGCATTGCATGCTCACTTTTAGGAGCAATCAAGGCTGCGCTGGACGAGGCCTCGCTCTCAACGACGAGATTGACTCTGTCAAGCTTGAGGTCTCGCAAAAGTTTGAGAACAGCGGACCCTCCATCGTCCGATGTTCCGTCTGAAAAGGCAGAGTACGCCGAAAGGCGGGCCGGTAGGCGCGTCTTCGAGGCGTCTTGAACGACAGCCGCGCCGTCAGATGATGCCTGTTTACCCGTGCTCGAAACATCCCGACCATCGTCATCGGTATCTTCATCGTCGAGAACACCCGCGAAGCCAATCAGTGCATTGTTCACCGACCGCAGCTGAGCGTGGAACTCCTGAATAAAGATAGGGTCCGCGTCAACAAAGGCCGACGCCGTCTTGTGCACCTTGATGTGCGCCAAACAATGAACGAGTACCAAGACAAAGTCACCGACATTGGTGAAGCGCTCCACACGCAGATAAAGTCTCCGCTCCGACTCGTCCCAGCTAAAGGACTGTTTGAAGGCAGAGGCCTGCGCCTGGTTCGAGGGAACAGAGCGCGCAGCGCGCAGACTGACCTGACCTTGGAGTCCAAGGACGCGCAGAATGCGATCTCCAAGACGAAGTCGCGACAATTCTGTGGGCAACAAATCCTCCGAAGCAATTTCAACCACTTCTGACGAGGTAGTGAAACCTGCGTCGAGAGGATCTGTGTACTGCGGTGCACTCTGATGAGAAACTTGAGCCCCTCCTTTTGTCTCTGTTTCTCCACTCGAAGACGCCGATATACCTCGCATGGACTGCAAGAGCACCTCGATCGCTTCTAGCTTTTTCTCGAGAGCAGCGGTGGATGGCGATGGCATCGAAGATAGCGCCACGCCAGCGACAGCGGCGGTGGCAGAGGTACCTTGGAGAGCCGAGATCCTTCGCATTGACTCGGAGCGGTGTAGCGCCTGAAGTTCGGCCAGATTTTGCGGGGGAGAATCTTGGAAAGCTTGCTCGTAGTAAAGTGCGTCCGCCCCACCCACACTGAAGGGCGACCCAGGAGATCCTGGTTCCGAGGGAGATGCCATGATTGCCTCCACCTTGGCGTTCCGTTGCGCAAACATACGTCGCAAGGCATCATCCATGATCATGACCTTGCGCGTGGTCACATCTGCGATGTCGCGGAGACGCGCGTCGAGGACACGTCTGTAGTACCGTGCCGACTTCGCCTTGAGCCTCTCGACTCGTGCCTCGACACTCTTCACTTGACGTAAGTGCTCGGCACGAATCGCCGTGGCAAGTCTTTCGCGCTCCAACTCAAAGCCGGCGCGCATCTCGCGCCTCTGGGTGTCGTCGCGAGCGGTCTTCAGGACGATATCGTGCGAGGTCATCTGCTTTTGCAGAAGCTTTGCCTTTCGAGCTTCAAAGACCGCCGCTGTATCGCCTGCATGTTCCGCGCGGTAGTCTCGAAGACCGCGCTCCAGATCCAGGATTGCCTTGTCGAAGGCTTCGCGCGCACGAAATTCGGCTGCAGCACGCTCGTTCTGGATTTCGCGAAGTCGGAATTCGCGCTCCTTGTCAAGCATGGCACGCAGTTCCGTGCTTTCGACCTGAGCATCTTGTTGGATTGTCTCCTTGGGCTTGCGCGAGTACTTGGACACATATTTGCCGATCTCCTGCGCATGTCGTCGCGTAAGCTCGTCTTGCTCCACCTTGTGTGCCTCTTCGACATTTTGGGTGACTTCGTCTTCAATCACGCGAAGTTTCTCCTTGCATTCAGCCTCGAGCTTTTCAATCTCATCTAGGCTCGCACCTGACTGAATGATCGCCTTCTTGCGCTCGTGCTTTTCATTCTGAACTTCGGCGAATCTCGTCTTGATTTGCTGGGTGCGCTGTTGAAACTGGCGTTGAGAAAGTTCGAGCTTTTCGCGAGTGTGACGCGGCTCGAGAATCTTCTCAATTCCTCGATAAAGCTCGCTGGCTTCGATGCCATCGGGCGAGGCGTGCTTCATGAGCTGCGAGATGGCAGCCTTTTCTTGCCGCATCTCGTCCTCACGCGACATCTGTGGCGCTCCGGTCTGCTCGACGGCCTTGGCTTCGTGCTTCTTCATGGTCTGCTGATGCCGACGCTCCAGGAGCTGGCGTTTGCGGGCCTTCTTTTCTTCCAGCTTCTTCATCACCTTTTCGCGCTGTTTTTCGCGCTTCAGTCGCTCTTGCTCCTGTTTTGCGCTAAAGTCGCGCTCGTGCTGCTCTTTGATGGCTTCGAGCTCCTGCGCCGTCTTTGCGGACAGCGCAGCCTCCTCTTCGCGCCTTCGGCGCTCCTCATCTGCGTGTTCCATGGCAGCAGCTTCCTCGCGTTTACGTTCGAGGAGAAGTTTCTGTCGAGCGGCCTCCATTTCCTCCTCGAGACGCTTGCGCTCTTCTTCTTGCCGCTTTCGCATTTCTTCAATGACTTTCTCGTGCTCGGCGCCGAGCCGAGCCTTCTCCTCCTCGAGAGCGCGCGCTTCAGCGATGCGCCGCGTGAGTTTGACGGAAATACGGTCCACAGCATTCTCCCACAGCGCCGATGCGCGACCTTCCCTCTTTCCGGGGCTCGACTTCGACCCCTCGACAGTACCGCTCTCCGCGTCGCCGGGAGAGCCTTCTGCGCCCGAATGAGCTTCGCTTCCCTCGGCCTCTGCCTCTGCCTCGGCCTCGGCCTTGGCGGCAGCTTCTGCGGCCTTGGCAGCCTCCTCCCGCTCACGTTTCTCCTTGCGCTCCTGGGCGCGACGTTTGAGCGCGTCCCGCTGTTTGTCCCTGATTTGCGCCTGCGATTGTCCCAAAGTGGCAAGCGCGGCTTCGTGGGACTCGCGAAGCCTCTTGACCTCGGCCTCGGCGTCTTTGCCTTCGCGCTCAGCGGAGAGACGAAGAGCAACCTCGGCCTCGCGTCGTCGCAATTCGGCCTCGCGCTTGTCGAGCTCGAGACGGCGACCAACATCCTCCTTGTGGCGTTCCTGCAATTCCATTTCGAGTCTGATGTCCGCATCGCTGTCCTGCTCGTCGAGTGCCTTTTCCAAGAGATCGGGTGAGACATCTTCATCTTGGACGATCTCCTTGACGCGTGCGCGACGGCGGTTCTTGAGCCGCGACTTGAGCGCCTCGTACTGCTGTTTGCGCTTTGCTGCTGTTTCTTCCTGGAGTTGGTCAATTTTCCGCTTATAGTCTTCGCGGATCGAGGTCACTAGAGTCTTTGCCTCTTCGCTCTCTTCGTTGTTTGTCTCTTTGGCCTTCGCCAGAGCGGACGCCATCTCCTTCTGGAGATGCTTTGTCTCTTCACGGGCGTCCTCCTCGAGCGCAGCTTCGATCTCAACCTTGGCTTCGACCTCTTCCTCTGCGAGCTCATTGAGAACCTTATTGAGGGCCTCGTCGCTAGGCGACTGTGAAATATCCGCGGATTGGTCAGGTTTGCCCTTGTCTTGAGATTCCCCCTGTGCGTCTTCAGTCGTGGATCCGCCCTCTATACTACTATTCAAGACGATGCTCTTGCGCGCACGCGAGACTGCCTGGGCGGTCTCATCGCGTTTCTGCTTCAGGAGACGCTCGCGCAGCTCTTCCTTTTGTTTACGCGCGTGGTCTTCGGCATTCTGCTCGGAGGATGCCCGCATGATGATCATTTCTCGCTCAAGCTTGGCGCGCGCCTCCTCGTCGAGACCAGACAGTGCCATGCTCTTGGAGTCGTCCATAAGGTCTGCCTCTGCCTGAACGCGTTCGCGCTGGAGCTCGACATCAAGCTCCTCGAGCTCGGCCTCCTCCTGGATCGCAAGTAACTTGGCCACCTGTTCCATTTTGCGCGCCTCGGCCTCCTTATTGACAACGGCGCTGCCAGCTGGTCCCGAGGCCTTTTGTGACTTTGCACCATCCTTTCCAGTTTGCATCTGCTCCTCTTCTTCGCGTTCAGAGCGCTGGCGCCGCTTGGTAGCACGGTAGCTTCGAAGATTCCTCTCTGCGAGACGGTTCTTCAAGTCCTCTTGCTGGCGCCGCTTCTCAAGATCGAGAGTATCACGCAGCATTTCCTGGTCACGCTCAAAGTCTCGCAAGATGCGCTCGCGCTCCTCATCGCTGATATCTTCTCGTTCCAGCAGCATGCGCTCTAGATCCTCAAGTTGCTCTTCTTGCTTCAATTGTTCCTCGAGCATAGCTTCCTCGGCTTCCTCATCAAGTTTTGTGTTGAGTTCCTCGAGCTCGCGCTCGGCGGATTCTTGCCACGATTTCTCGAGGAGCTGCTGTTCCTTACGGTGTAGTTCCGAAAGAGAGCCGGACCTGTCGGAATCGAGAGCGTCCCGAGGGGTGGACCAAAGATCAGTGTCACCATCATCACCTTCGCTTGCATCATTGTCGTCACCGAGGCGAGCTCCAAAGCCTGGCAGGAGAGGTTGCCCGCCAATGGTACGCACGCCGTCTTCCTTGATGGCTTTGAGCATTTCCTTGAGCTCTTGCGACTCCACTTGAAGGTTTCCAAACAAGGTCTCGACCTTGGCATCGTGACGGTTGAGGTGCTCGTGAACTTCCTCGTGGTTTGAGACCATGCGCTCCACAAGTTCGCGGGGGTCAACATCTTCCTCCGCCCATCGAGCATGGCCCAGAGGCTGCAGGCCCTCTTTGGCCGCGTCCCCGGGTGTAAAGACCTTTGCCATTGGCGCCACACTACGAGACTTGATCCACCCGCGCTTCTTTCCCTTGAGCAGTTTCTTCGCGTCCCCGAGTCGGTTCTTGTTGCGGTACGTTGGAATAATGCGCACCGTTCCCAGAGCAAATTCTCGAAAACAGTACACCACAGTGAGCAAGAGAACCACAAGACCCGCCATGCCACCAAGCAAGGTACCGAGCAGAGACCAGTCGGGTTCCAGAAGAATTGTTTCGCTCCGCTTGGCTCCGAGCGCGAATAGAGTTGCCGTCGATCGCGGCATGATCGCAGCTTCGGTCGGGCAGGCGCTGCCCTTGGGCTGCACCGACACGATTAGCTCAGTGCTAAGGTCTCGAGACGATCCGAAAACGTACATGCCTGAACTTTGGAAGGTGAAGGCAAAGACGCGAACGTATGGCGCGCCCTCCAGGTAGCGAAAGTGCCCATAGTCAAAGTCTGGGTTAGTGTTGAGAAGAGAGTCCTTCTTGTACACTGGATACGCAGGAAGACCCGATGCATCGTCCTCGTCTGCTTCGAGCTTGAAGACCAAGGTGTCGCCGGTGTTGATACAAAGAACCGGGTGAGCAATCATGGTTGAGTCACTGTCGGTCTCATTTACGAGTCGGCGACGCTGACGGCGCACACGTCGCTCCGAATCGGCTTCAAGCGAGGAAATTACCGCTGGAAGATCGTAGTCACAACCCGCGGAGCCCTCGTTACCAAATTCGCACCCAAGGACAGCGCAGGCATCGGTGCTGGCGCAAGACGGCACACCATAGAATCCCTCCAACTCGGAAAGGTCTGTGCTTGTCCCATCACTCAATGTGAGCGACTTTGGCGACCCTGCGACGAGATAGCCATCTGTCGCATTTGCACGGCACTCGACACCGCACGTTTGTTCGAGCGGCAAAGCCCCATCACAGTCGCAAACGCCGAGTACCGTGCTCAAGCGACCCGTCCCTAAAAGATCCGCGCACTCGGTGGCGCACTGGGCATCTGCGGATACACATAGACCATCTGCATTGAGCACCTCGCCAAGAGCACAGCGTTCATAGGTGATGGGCTGGCAATCTTCTGTTCCGTCCTCGTCAACGGCCATCTTGGACGTGAATCCCGATGTCTGGTCGAAAGCCTCAAAACCCGGAACGCAAAGACATTTACCAGTACTTGCCTCGAAAGCTCGGTTTCGTCCCTGGCAATTGCAAGCGGTTGATCCGGACTCGGACGATGACGACGACGCGCATGGCTTGCAGCCCGCTGCACCCCAAAGCTCATTGTAGGTGTTCGAAGCACAAGGGAGGCAATGCATTTCTTCACTGTACGCCCCAGTCTCATTTGCAAAGGTCCCCGGTGGACACGGAAGCGTGGTCGTGCTCCCCGCAGGACAGTAGTGACCCACGGGACAAATATATCCTCCCTCCGTTGTGACGTCGAGCGGACGCGGCGTCGAGGCTGCGTGCACGCAAATGTAACCAGGGTCGCAGGTGGCGCACTCGAGACGGAGAGGATCTGTCCCATGCGTACCGCCCGGGCACGGTGTGCATGCCGCAGCGATAGACCCACGTGTAATGCTCATGCCAGGGGACGACGCCGCAAAGCCGATTGGACATAACTCAGGCTCCACATTGCCACCTGTACAAAAGGTCCCCGCTGGACAAGGAATAGCAAAGCTCGAACCAGAGCTCGCGTTCCAGTATGCTTCGACAGTGCTTCCATTGTGGTCGAGGATGGGTGATAAAGCAGCATCACCGGGGCAATACTCACCTGAGGGACAAATCTCGCAATCCGCGGCGCTGGCCGCTCCGGTCTCGTCGCGAAAAGTACCAGCGGGACACGGAATGGGCAAGGCAGTGGACGATTCGCAGTAGTGGCCCGTAGGACACATGAAATCGTCTTGGTATGCCGTGGCCTCCTCGAAGCACCACCGACCGGCTTCGCATGGACGGCAGCTTTCACGCGTGCCCTCACCTACAAGCGGGTTGTAGGTACCAATTGGGCAAGGGAGCGCTCGACCATACTGACAGTAATGTCCACGAGGGCATTCATACGGCAAAAGATCAGCGTCGTAGCACTCGACACCTCCGCCATACTGTGTCTTGCTGCCGGGATCGCATACATAGCCCGGATCGCACATTCCCGACGAGTTGAGAAGCCCATAGTCCGCGCAAAATTGTCCTGCGGGGCAGATGCTACACAATGAGATATCGTTGAGACCCAATGCAGTACTAAAGGTCCCCGGTGGGCATCGTGGCGGGCTCGCTCCCGTTCCAGGGGGGCAATAGGATCCTGCTGGGCAGACAAAGGCGAGGGTCGTCTCGATGCCATCGCAAAAGTAACCCCCTGGGCATACCGTGCAATTAGAGGCGCCCTTATCCGGGGCGTACGTGCCTTCGTCACAGCGAATCGGGTGACTTGTACCAGCAGGGCACCGGAATCCAGTGGGGCAGATCAGGTCAGGTGTCTGGCTTGAGACGGACGACGTACCGTTGCAGTAGTATCCAGCTGCGCAGGGACCCGAAGGGGCGGTCAGACCACGCTCGCCACAGTACGAGCCGGGCTCGCACGGCTTGCAGTCATCGAGCGACTTGGCTTGCTCCTTCGTCCCAAAGGTTCCAAGGGGACAAGGTTCTGGAGAAGCTGTTCCTTCCATGCAATAGTAGCCTGCCGGGCAAACGCCTCCAAAGCCGGCGTCATTCGAGGGAATCCGCATTGTTGAACTGAGGAG
Source organism: Aurantiochytrium sp. KH105 (assembly GCA_003116975.1). Lineage (NCBI taxonomy): Eukaryota > Bigyra > Thraustochytrida > Thraustochytriidae > Aurantiochytrium > Aurantiochytrium sp. KH105. The sequence goes on along the minus strand of BGKB01000021.1, from coordinate 149,587 downwards.
ACAATAGTAGCCTGCCGCACAAAATCCCGAAGGTTCGACAAGTCCATTCGAGGCGCAGTAGCTGCCTGGGTCGCATGGCGTACACTGAGACGCGGCGCCAAGTTGTGTGCTATTAGAGTAGGTTCCTTCTGGGCAACGACTTGGGCTTATCGAGGCCTCTGGGCAATACATGCCTTCAGGGCATTCTTCTGGGGACTCGAGACCCGTTTCTGGACAGTAAAATCCTGGATAGCACAATGTGCAGTTCGCCTTGCCGAACTCCGAATTGAATGTCCCATGAGCACAGTTGGAGGCCGCGGCTGAGCCTTCAGGGGCAAAGGTCCCGGGCAGCGCAATCTCATCGGTCGGGTCCTCCGACCTTCCAGGGCACACGTATCCAGGTTCGCAAAGGCCGGTTGGAACAGCATTGCCTGCACCCGCACAGTAGTGGCCCGGGGTACAGTCGAGGCAGGCATCACTGGAAGTTGCCCCTTCGACGGAGTTGAAAGTTCCAGGATCGCAGGCAATAGGCATTGCTGAACCTCGAGGACAAAAGTAGCCGGGAGGACAAATGTCACCAATGTCAGCAAACACCAAAGCCGACTCGAGCTCATCGCCCAGCTCGTACGTCCAATTTGTCCCCGCCGCATTGGGCGTCGAGGTATACGAGCCTTCCATGCAATAGTAGCCTTCATCGCAGAGGTCTGTGGGCTGCGTTAGACCTTGGCCGTCGCAGTAATAGCCACCGGGGCAAGGCGTACAGGCAGCGCCACTGGTAAGGCCCGTGAAGTTGCCATACCGCCCAATCGGGCACGCTTTCGGTGCGGACGAGGCTGTCAAGCAATAGTAGCCCTTTGGACAGATGACCGGATCAACAGTCGCCACCTCACAATAGTATCCACTCGTGCAAATGGAACATGAATTCTCCGACTCACCGCGCGAAGTTGTGCGGTAGGTGCGAGCAGGACAAGGAAATTGCATCGGGCCGGTCGAGCCAGCAGGGCAATAGTGTCCAGGATCACACTCGCCAGTAACACTGTTACTCTGCACAATACAGTAGTAACCAGGGTCGCAGGCCGTGCAGTTCTCGAGGTACCCCTGGCCCGTCACGGGGTTGTAAGTTCCGACAGGACACTCCAGCGGCGCTGGAATAGCCTGTGGGCAATAGTGCGCATCAGGACAGGCGTGCTGAGCAAAGCTGGGCTCGATCGCCACACCTTCTGGGCAGTAGAGTCCTGGACTGCAAGGCTGAGCATGCATGAGCTCGCGCGTCGTCGCGGTGGTCTTGCAAAAGTACCCAGCCTCACACGTGTCGCAAGCATCCTGACCCGAGGCTGACTGGTTGCCTGGCTGACAGGGGATGGGGTCGATCGTACCTTCGGGGCACTCGTAGCCCGCCGGACACGTAGTACACAAGTCGTCGCTTTCACCGGTCTCATTCGCATAAGAGCCCGCGGGACACGGGACTGGAAAGGTGGCAGCGTCGAAACAATAATGACCCAAATCGCATGGCGTGCATTGATCCTCGCTCTCGAGGCTCACGCTTGCCGTGTAGGTACCGTCTGGGCACGGGAACTGGTTTGGCTCATACGTGCTGGCGGGGCAATAATGACCGGGGCTGCAATGGCCATCAACGTCTCCAATTGCACCGATACGGCCAAGCCCACCTTCGCAGTAACTTCCCGCAGGACATGGAGTGCACTCGTCGACGTCCGTGAGACTTGTCGACACGGTATACGATCCTCTCGGGCAATCGTACTGCGTTGTGTAAGTGGTTCCCTCGGGGCAATAGTGACCCACCGCACAGTCGAGCTTTGCGACGCTTCCGCCGGTACCCTCGAGACAAGCATAGCCTGGAGGGCAAGGTGTGCAGGCTTGCGCATTTTGAAGGTCATCGTCATCTGTATACGTTCCAGCGGGGCATGGAAACGCGTCAATGTCATAGTTTCCAGAAGGGCAATAATGACCCACCTGACACCGAATCTGCGTATAGTCATTCATGCCTGTATTGGGACACGTGTATCCTGCTGGACAGGCAAGGCAATTGGTTAGCAAAGAGCCCCCCGTTGTAGGATTGTAGCTGCCCACTGGGCATGCCGTAGGCGTGATCGAGCCGCTTGGGCAGTAATGACCAACGGTACAGGTAAGACAGTCATCCTGAGACTTGAGCTCCGTTGCAATTCCCGAATACGTTCCGCCCGCGCAGGGGAACTCGTGCTGGTGCGTTGTGCCCTCTGGGCAGTAGTATCCTGAAGGGCATGGATAGTGTTGGCTCGACCCTGCGTACGCGTACCGACCTTCCGGAACGATAAGGCAAGCACCGCCTGCAACGCTTCCGCCATCTGGATTGTAGTATCCTGCTGAGCACGGATACTGCGTCTCCACACTTGTTCCTTGCGGACAATAGTATCCCGGTGTGCATTCGATCTTCGTCGCATCAGTTGAACCCTCAGGGCAATAGTACCCAGCGGGACATGGATCGCAAGCATCATCAGCGGAAACTCCACCTGTTTTTGTTCCATACGACCCAGCAGGACAATTAAATTGGGGTCCACCAGAAGGGCAGTAGGTGCCAGCTTCACATTCGTCGTTTACAGGAGTTGGGCTGACGGCTCCTTCCTCGCAATAGTAGCCCGCGTCGCAGTCCTCGCAGCTTGTTGCACCTTCGTAACTGTATGTTCCTGCAGGACAAATCTGCGGTGACTCGGTTGCGTTGGTGGGACAAAAGCTCCCGGCAGGGCACGCTGAGCATGCGGTGTGTCGCGTCGTTGCTGCGTAGGATCCCATGTTACATTCGACCGGTTGGGCTGAATTCGTCGGGCACTTGTGTCCCCTTGGACAATCATGACAATTTGCGTCTCCCAAAAGAGAGTATGTTCCTTCTTGGCAAACGTTGCCAGGACCACTCTCCGGTGTACAGTCCATGCCCGCAGGACACTGGGTACATGTCGAGTTACCGTGCGCAGAGTATTCTCCGGAAGCACAAGCAATTATCGTGTCGTCGTCCGTGTAGGGACACGAGTAGCCAGCGGGGCACTCCGTGCAAAAGGTGTTGCCCAATTCGGGTCCGGCAAAGGTTCCAGGCTCGCATGCTTCGGACTCAATGGGCGCACGCGTGACGTCAGTGCATGCATAGCCTGCAGGACACGCCACACATGAAGTCATGCCAGTCTCGGTATAGGTGCCAGGCTCGCAGGTATGGATTGTGACCCCGGTGGGATCAGGGCAGGCTTTCCCGGCAGGGCAAACTGTGCATGTTTGTGAGCCTGCGAGAGAATATGACCCAGACGGGCAGTCCTGAACAACATCTGAATCCGTCGAAGGACACTGTTTGCCCGCGGGACAAATCGTGCAGTCGGCTTGCCCTTCGATGGAATACGTGCCCGCCGCACACGCGTCCATCGAGTTCGAGTTTGTTTGCGGACACCGCATGCCCCTCGGACAGAGCGTGCAATTGACCTGGGCCCCAATACTAAAGGAACCAAGCAAGCAGGGCGCCGGGTCATTGGTCTCGACCGGACATTTGTAGCCTGCGGGACAGGCAACGCACTCGAGACTTGTTTCGCCCGTGAGATAGGTTCCTCCAGGACAGTTAGGGATGGTCGGGTCTTCGTACCTTCGCACAATGAGCAATTGCGATGGGGAAAAGCGCGCAGAGACACCATCGTAAGAAGTGTCATTACTCGCGGCGCTGTGTTGAAGGATGGTGATGGCGGAAGCAAGGTCGTAGGCGTTGTCATCCTCGGACTCGATTGCAACGACACGGATCGTTTGCGGAATGTCCCAGTCTGCGCTGGTGAAGACGACCAAGGTCGTGTTGAGACCCACCAAATCCGAGTTTGGATTGGCAATGCTCACATTCACATCCTGCGCAGGTCGTGAATTCAGAACGAGCTCGTATTGGGCCGACTGCCCATTCTCTGTCACATACACTGTCTGTTCAGAAAGGACAATTTCAGGAAGGTCGGCATCATAAACTCTAGCCTCGACCTGAGAGGTAGGCCAAAATTGAACGTATTGTGCATCAGCATAAGGCTCACCACTGCCTGCTCCGACGCTGAGTAGAACCTGGAACGAGGTGACTTCCGCTCCACGGTACTCGTAGTCTCGGGGATAGGTGACCCGCACCGGCTGCTCCGTATCCCAGTCCGTCATGCTAAAGCTCACAGAGGTTGGGTCGATCAAGAGAGCGGACCCATCTTCGAGGATGCTGCTTGCAAAATCAACACTAACGTCGTCACTGCTTGGTTGAACTCCAAGCTTGACGTAAAATATGCTTGCCACTTCAGTGCCCTCCACAACATCGATTGCGGCTGCCGAAAGAACGACCCGTGGGTGTGCTGCACCATACCAACTTGCCTCAAAGTCGGGAATGTCGATGGCGGCATAGTTAGAGTCTGTCGTGGAAATACTATGCGATACTACAAGAACGTCAAAGCTGACATTTGCAACTTGCGTCGCGCTCTTGGCAGCTACGGTCACGAGCACATCAGGCGGTGCGACACCAGCTGAGAAGACAATCTCGCTTGGTGTAATGTCCACGAGCCACTCATTGTCCGGCGTAATGCTGATCGTGACGTTGTCCTCGGGGACGCTTGTCAACGACATGGTGTATGTTGCATCTTGAGCACCCGCGCCACCGATTGCGCCTTGGCGAATGGTGCCGGTAAGGTCAGAAATGGTCACGGATGCCTGATCGGCCTCGCGAACAGTGACATCAATCGTGGAGTCTGGCCAAAAGAGAACGTAAGACTCGTTCATGTACGGCTCGCTGCTGCCTTCGACTACGGCGAGTTCAAGTTGGAAAGAGAAGGTGTTGGCACCACGGTACACAAAGTCTCGGGGATACTGAACCTCTACGACCTGTTCGGAGCTCCAGTTCTCGGTTGTAAACACAAGGAGCTCCGAGCTTACGTCGAGGCTTGAGCCATCTGCGAGCAAGGAGCTGGTGAGCGTGAGGTTTACGGGGCCGTCACTGGGCTCAACATCAAGCTTGACGGACATGCTTGCGGGCGAGCTTGCCCCCTCAACAATGTCTATTGAAGAGGTCGAGACGGAGACTCTGGGCCTGGCAGAACCGTACCAGTTAGCAACGAAGTCATTGACCACGGCGCCATCGTAAGAGGTGTCCCCGCTCGTTACTGTATGACTCAATGTTAACAGCGCAGAGGTTACATTGGTCACTGCCGTGGCATCAGCCGCTGAAATTGTAACGATTTGAGCGGATGGACTTTGACCTGCAGGAAAAGTCAGTATGTCTGGTGAAATGGTGACGAGTGAGGCTTGGTCCGCGATGATGCTAATCGTCACTTCTTGCGTCGGCGCGCTTGCGAGGTTGACGGTGTAAGTAGCATCAACGGCACCAGCGCCGCCAATAGCGCCTTGCCGGATCGTCCCGGTTGTGGACGAGAGTGTCACGACAGCCTGATCAGCCTCGTGGACGTCGACTGCTATCGAATTTGATGGATAATAGATGACATACTGAGAGTCTGCGTATGGCTCGCTTCCACTAGCACTGACTGCAATCGTAAAGCTAGTGTCGGCTTCTCCTCGATATACATCATCTTTGGGATACATGACTTGAACCGTTTGTGCGGTATTCCAGTCGGAGGACGTAAACGTAAGCGACGTCGGAGAGATAGTCAGTTCTGAGCTATCGCTGAGAGCGCTGCTGACCAGCGAAATGGTAACATCGCCATTGCTTGGGGCCACCGCGAGCTTGACGGTAAATGTGTCTCCTGCTGAGGAGCCCTCGTCAATTTCAAGAGAGGATGTGGTCATTAGAACTCTTGGTCTAGGCGATCCATACCAGTTTGCGACAAAGTTACGAATCGCGATACCGTTGTAAAAGCTGTCGGAGCTTGTCGCGGCGTGACTGAGCGTCAGCAAAGCAGACGTCACGTTTGTCACTACGGTCGGATCGGCTGCCGAGACCGTGATTGTCTGAGCTGAAGGGCTCGTATCCGCCGCGAATGTGACCGATGCAGGCGAGACGCTGACCAGTGACGTGTCATCAGGAGTGATGCTGACCGTCACATCCTCCGTGGGCGTACTGGCAAGGTTGATGGTATACGTGACATCGACTTCATCACTGCCGCCAACCGTAGCTTGATAGATGTCCCCAGCAACAGCGGACAGCGAAACAGCAGCTTGATCGACCTCGTGGACGTCGACTGCTATCGAACTTGATGGATAGTAGATGACGTACTGAGAGTCTGCGTATGGCTCGCTTCCACTTGCACTGACTGCGATCGTAAAGCTAGTGTCGGCTTCTCCCCGATATACATCATCTTTGGGATACGTGACCTGAACCGTCTGCGCAGTGTCCCAGTCAGAAGACGTAAACGTAAGCGACGCCGGAGAAATGGTCAGCTCTGAGCTATCGCTGAGAGCGCTGCTGGCTAGCGAAATGGTAACATCGCCATTTGTAGGCTCCACAGCAAGCTTGACGGTGAAGCTATCGCCGGTTGAGGAGTCTTCATCGATCTCAAGCGCAGATCTCGACATTAGAACTCTTGGTCGAGGCGATCCATACCAGTTTGCGACAAAGTTACGAATCGCGATACCGTTGTAAAAGCTGTCGGAGCTTGTCGCGGCGTGACTGAGCGTCAGCAAAGCAGACGTCACGTTTGTCACTACGGTCGGATCGGCTGCCGAGACCGTGATTGTCTGAGCTGAAGGGCTCGTATCCGCCGCGAATGTGACCGATGCAGGCGAGACGCTGACCAGTGACGTGTCATCAGGAGTGATGCTGACCGTCACATCCTCCGTGGGCGTACTGGCAAGGTTGATGGTATACGTAACATCGACTTCATCACTGCCGCCAACCGTAGCTTGATATATGTCCCCAGCAACAGCGGATAGCGAAACAGCAGCTTGATCGACCTCATGGACGTCAACAGCAATCGTAGCTGACGGATAGAAGATGACGTACTGAGAATCTGCGTAAGGTTGTCCACCTGTAGCATCGACAGTGATCGTAAAACTGGTGTCAGCATCTCCACGATAAATGTTGTCTTGAGGATACGTAATCTGGACTGCTTGCGCTGCGTTCCAGTTGGCAGAAGTGAAGGTCAGGGAGGCTGGAGAGACGGTGAGCTCGGATCCATCTGTAAGCGTACTGCTCGCCAATGTTACGGTCACGGTTCCACTTGTGATCGGAGCTCCAAGCTTGACAGAAAAAGTTTCACCAGAAGATGCCTCGTCGAATGCGAGGGACGCAAGAGACATGACGACCTTGGGTCGAGCCGCACCGTACCAATCTGCGACGTAATCGGGAATGTCGGCAGCATCAAAGTCGAGATCCGTGCTGGACGCAGTATGAGAAAGACGAAGAATGTCGAAGCTCACGTTCGAGACCAGCTCTGCGTCTGCTGCAGATACGGTAACGAGCGCCGGAGAAGGGCTTTGATCCGCAAGAAAGGTGATTTCGGACGGCGTGATGTCCACGAGACGGGGTTGATCGGCAGCGATGGAAATTGTCACGTCAGCAATCGGAATACTGGAGAGTGAGATATTGTACGTAGCGTCCACCGCGCCCCCGCCGCCAATGGTTCCCTGCTGCACTGAGCCCGTGATTGCAGAAAGAGAGACGCTTGCCAGATCAACCTCTCGAACATTGACTGTTACAAACGATGAAGGCCAATACTCGACAAGAGTTTCGTCTGCATAAGGGGCAGCACTGCCGGCGTCCACAGCGAAACTCAGTTGTAGAGCATTGATTTCCGCACCTCGGTATTCGTAGTCTCGTGGAAAACTCACGTCGACGGCCTGTACAGTGTCAAAGTTGGCGCTTGTAAAAGTAAGCTGGGTTGGGGCGAAGTCTAAGGGTATACCGTCGAGCTCCGTACTAGCGAGCGAAATACTCATTGATCCTGAGCTCGGGGGAATACCGAGCTTGATGGAAAGGCTGACAGTGTCGCTATCTCCTTCGACCACCTCAATAGATGATGCCGAGATGATGACTCTCGGGTGCTCGGCACCGTACCAGTCGGCCACAAAGTCTGCCACACTGATTTCGTCATATACGGCATCGAGACTTTCGACTGTGTGACTGATGCGAACACTGTCAGAGACGACATCATCCACGGTCGATGCGTCAACAGCAGAGATGGTTACAGTCTGTGCGCTTGGATCTTCCCCCTGCCGAAAGACGAGAGAGGAAGGAGTGATATCCACGAGGGAGTTCTTGTCTGCGACAAAGGTCACCGTCACATCTTGTGTTGGTATACTATCGAGCGAGACATTGTATTGCGCATCCTGGGCTCCGGCACCGCCGAGGACACCTTGTTGGATCGTCCCAGATACCGCAGAAAGGACTACAGATGCTTGGTCAACGTCAATGACGGGGACTGTGAGGACTGCAGCCTCGTCGACGCCAGCGTGGTCGATTGTAAAGGTCTCTGCCGCTCCCCGCTTAATAAAGTCTCTTTCAATCCGTACGTTGACCTGCTGCGTCTCGCCATAGGCAGTGAAACAAGTACTGTTTGGCAGTACATGGATCCCACGTGCCTCGGGATCGAGTCCACTGACAGACATGGAGATGCACACATCATCACCTTCCCAGACTGGCGTGTAATCAAGCGTAATATAGTATGACCGATTCTGGCCGCCCTCAATCACGGAAAGCGTTTCAGGGTTGAGGATAATTAGCCGAGGCGCTGAAGTTGGAGCGTATGTCGGTGAGTCTGTTGGAGAATCAGTCGGAAATGCTGTCGGGGCATCAGTCGGAAAGGCTGTCGGAGAATCAGTTGGAGAGGCTGTTGGAGAATCAGTCGGAAAGGCCGTCGGGGCATCAGTTGGAAAGGCCGTCGGAGAATCAGTTGGAAAGACTGTCGGGGAATCAGTCGGAAAGGCTGTCGGAGAATCAGTCGGCAATTGTGTGGGCAATTGCGTTGGCTGCGGCGTCGGAGCCGGCGCCTGAGCCAATACGCCTACAGCACAATACATAGCGACAAGGGCCAGAATAATGATTCGTCGCACTGACAGTGAAGTTGATGCCCACGTAGCAAGCATGGACCTTTGTGGAAATACTTTCCGCGCTCTTCGCTGATGATTGAGACGAGCATCTCTCTCAAAAGTTCTGTGTGGATTCGATGGCTTCAGCTTTGCATTTCTATCGACCTCTTGTGAATCTGGCAACGAAGACCAAGTACCCAAACTGTTGAGTGCACGTTCTGGGAGAGGGAGAATCATGGTCCTGATGTGATAGTGCGTTATGGTAGCAAAATCTTGCTTAGTCCGCTACTAAGCAGCGAACAGAAGTTCAAGCAGCTGGCTTGCAGCGAGAACGAAGCGTACGCAAGTTTGTTTTTCGCAGGCAAAGGTGGCGCCCGACAGCCACCTACCTGCTCACCTTGGCTGCACGAGAACGAGCTTGATGACTATGTCTTGTATTTTTGGGCTCCTTGTCTGTGACCGGTGGACGGCCTCGTCTTGGTGTGCTCCCGTTCGTGTCTGCGGCCGCCCGCCGATCGCGCAAGGCGCAAGCGCAGGGCCGAGAGTGGAGAGGCTCTTCTGAGGTTCTCTCTTGTTGACCCTGTCGAGCTCGTGCCCGGCGTGGCGTGACGAAGCGGCTTTGATGGCGTCGGCAGGCCGGGCAGACCTCCTTTCTTTCGTGCTTTTTGACTTGTACTGCACTCACCGTCAGTCAACCTGGCCCTCCCTCTCACCTTTTTCTCCTTCTACTTTTTCCTTCTTCTTACCCGCCGCCGTCTTTCCTTCCTCAGGTTCGGACAAGACGCGTGGTTTGGGAAGGAGAGAGAAGGGGGGGGGGGCACAACAACGGGCGGGACAACTCGCCGGCCGGTGGCTTGCCGGCTGGGAGCTGCTGCTGCTGCTGAGTCGAGAACGATTGCTCCCTCCGTTGATGATCCGTCATGATCTGGCAGGCAGCTGCAGCTGCTGTTGCCGTCCCACTTTTCCGTTACGAGAGGCCCAGCCCGAGGCGGGTGCGCACACCTGTCGTTCTGTTCTCTTGCGAATGTTCTCAAGAGGTGCGCGGGGACCCCCTCTTCCCTTTCGTTCTGTGTGGTGTGTCGTACCTATACACAAGGTTTTGTCCGGTCGCGAGGCGATGGTCCGAGTTGGATGCCGTTCGTAGAGGAAATGCGCAAAGGGGGACCTACGCACGGCAGTACAGACGGGCAAGAGCGCGGTAGGAACCGCGCTGCAACTCGAATAGGGTTGTTTTTGCTCGAGCCCTGTCGCCAGCGCTAAGACGCAAGGGCCGACGCGACTTTGACGGTGGAGCAAGAAAGATGTTTCACGCAGACGCCGGAAAGCACACGTACTTTAAGCGCGACGAAGCCGTGCGCAAGTACCGCAATCTCAAGGCCAGCGATGCGCACTGGCTCAAAGTGCAGCAGGAAGGAGGCAAAAATAATGTGCACGTAGACTTTGTAGCCCCCTCGAGCACAAAAGCGATCAGGCGTTCCAATACAACCATGGTCAAGCTATCCATTGACGATGGTTTGCAGCGACCAGCATTGGCGGAGAGCGATGCAAAAGATGCAGGTCTCGGGGTGCGTCGTGCGTCTCAAACCCGGCGTTCGTCCGGCACATCACAACAAGGAAAAAGCCTGAGTCCACAGGAGGCGCCCGACACGTGGAGAGGAGATGAGGAGCAAGCACGTCGGCATCCGAGTCTGAGGACGCGGAAAGATCGAAAACGAGCTTGTGCTTTGTGCGAGCACGAATTTCCCGAAAACGTCATGGGCAGCGAACAATTGCGTTCGAGTATTTTGCAGTTGCGTCGCATCTTTGCAGAAATTCAGGCACGCGAGCAGGAGCCCCGGGACGTAAATCTCTTTACCACGGCAGTCTCGTCGCCAGCGCTGCTGAAAAGCTCCTCAGAGGCACCGCACGCTGCTCTGAGCCCCGATAAAGCGAGCGGAAGTCAGGAAATAGTGCGCTTTTCTTCTCGAGGCGACAGTCCGGAGGCGGCCATTTCGTCCATGATTGAAAAATATAGATACTCTCGCATGTATGACAAGGTCCGAGTTTGTCTTTTCTGCAGTCAGTTTTTCCCATATGAGAACTTTCGTAAGGCGGCCGGGCGACATCGGAGAGGGGCAAAAGTAAAACCAAACGCTGTGGATGATATCGGCGAGCTCAACCACAGTCTGGGGCCCTTGCAAGCGCGGGCTGAATTTCAGGCGAGAGCTCCAACGTTTCGCCCGCAGCGGCAATCTGCTGTGAGCGCCTGGCGTATGCAAAAAATACGTGTAAAGCGGTCGAAAGAGCGAGAAGCCCAACTAGCAGCCATTGGCGAGCTCCATCACGTCTTGGACGTTGTTGAGAAAGGACTCAAACGAGGTGGTGCGGGTGGTAAGGTGAAGGGTCCGCGGCGTGATCTGGAGACGGCACTACAGTCTTTTGTGTCTGTGGTTGACACAAAGGAAAGTCCATGGGTTCCTGGAGGACATTGCATCGCAAAAGTCCGACCCATCACGCGATCAGCACAGAACGCGTGTCGACCAGGGCGCGGGGCGCCAGGAACGAAGACAGGAAAGTTGAAGAAGAGCAAGAAGAAGTCAAAAGCGAAGAAATTGCGTCGCGGCCGTGATGCCTGTGAGGATCTCGATATTCGGCACGAGGGCGATCGTGACGCATCTATGAAAGGAAAGCGTGAAGAAAGCAGCATCGCTCGAGGAGAGGGCGTTGACGGAGATTACGACGACGATAACGACGAGGAAGAGGCATGGCGTATTGCTCGCGAAGAACACGCAGCTGCTTTTGCAAGGGTGAAGCGGGCGATTCACGCGGCCTGGGTAAGTTTTGTTTTGTTCTGGGTTTTGACGCCGGAGAAAGAGCTTTGGAGACAACTGACAACGAGGTGTCATCAAACTTACTTTGACCTGGAACTGCACAGCTTGCAAAACAGCGTGCACGCGAGAACAAGCAGTCGACCTTTCGACCAAACAGTATTAGCGCTCACGAAAAGTGTCTCGTGGACGAGGTCCAGTTCGAGATGCGAAGGCTAGATGCTACGCGTCGCGGGTCTGCGCTCGAATCGTGCCCGGAGACTTGACCAAGCTGGTTGTTTGCCGCAGTACTACAAAGCAAAGAAGAAGACGAAGACTAGGATGCAACTCTCGGAGAAAGCAAACCTCTCTTCTTCTCTTATTTTCAAAGATGAAAATGATGAAAATGATGATTAGCAGTAAGATGATGATGCACCCTTCGCGTGTGAGCGAAGCACCCATGAGTTGGGCAAGACGTTGTCCCATTCAAGTATACTAGGCTGGTTTGTTTGTTCGAGACAGGTCTCGCAGTCGATGCGACCCGGAGGGTGTGCATTGGAGATCGATCGCCGTTTGTACTGAGCCTCACCCCGCTCACCCCCTCCCAACCCCGGAAATCGAGAAAAACGTTCGAGCGCGACTTTCAACTCGACCCGCGGAGCAGCGCCTGGCACGCCACGCCTGCATTCTCTTCCTCTCCCGTCCGTGGCTCGAGTAACCTTCCGCAGCGTCTGCTCCCGTGCCTCGCTCGGCCCGGCCTCCTCGTCCCGCGCATTTTTGGATGCATGCCCAAGGGGACTGACTTGCTTGCTTGTGCAGCCTCGCGGCGCCGCGGTGTGCCGTCAACCCCAGGGTCGGGCCAGTGCAAAGGCAGGGAGAGGGAGAGAGTCACCGCGAGAGAGACACAGAGAGAGAGAGAGAGAGAGAAGGGAGAGAAGTAAGCAGGGGAGAAAGAAGGGAGAGAAGGGCGGGAGAGAGAGAGAGACAGACGGCCAACCCGAACGCGACCTCCGAGCGGCCTCGACCCGCGCGGCTGCAGGCGAGAGGAAGGGAGCGAGCGCGCGAAGGCCCGCACGCGCGGCTCCTCGCTTCCGGTGCTTGGCCGCCTTCGTTCCTTCGTCCGTCCGTTCGATCGTTCGATCGTTCGTTCGGAGCGCGGGGCATCTCGATCCTCGGGCGCGAGGCAGACGGACACCCGCGGCGACAGCGGCAGCAGCGGCAGCAGCGCTGAGGGGCCGCGAGAAGAGGCTGTGCGCGCGAGGTCCGGGGAAAAGCTGAGCTTGCGCGCAGCGCGAGGCAGACAGGCAAAATGTCAACGTCGGCGAGACGCAGGCTTTTGCGCGATTTCCGGCGGCTTCAGAATGACCCGCCGACGGGCATCTCGGCGGCGCCCATGGACGACAACATTCTCAAGTGTGAGTGTCTCTTATCCGACTGTCTTTCGCGGTCGCGATCTTGTTTGCGCATCTCTTCGAAGAGAATGTTTGAAGCATGGCTCGAAGCAAGACTTTCTCAGAGTTGGGGTGACCGAATGGCTGGGCTAACTGACTGACTGTTTGACTGACGAATTGATTGACTCGCTATTTTGCGATGACTTGCAATGCGGCACGGGGATTGATGCGTGCAGGGGCGGGCGTGATTTTTGGCCCCGATAGCTCCATCTGGGAGGGCGGCACCTTCAATTTGGTGCTGGAGTTTTCGGAAGAGTATCCGAACAAGCCCCCAAAAGTCCGATTTGTGACAACGATTTTCCACCCGAACGTCTACGCAGACGGTTCGATTTGCTTGGACATTTTGCAGAACCAATGGAGCCCAATCTATGACATTGCTGCTATCTTGACGAGCATTCAGTCGCTACTCTGCGACCCGAACCCCAATAGCCCCGCAAACTCGGAGGCGGCGATTCTTTTCCAGTCCAACAAGCGCGAGTACAATCGCCGGGTTCGCGACATCGTGGAGCAAAGCTGGGTCGACGTCGGTGAAGGCGAAGACGACGACGACGACGACGACGATGACGACGATGATGACGACGACGACGATGATGACGACGATGACGATGACGACGACGACGACGAGGAGGAGGAAGAGGAAGAAGAGGCAGCTGCAGCGGCCGGCAAGACGACAGCTGACGCACAGGCGAGCACGAATGCGGAGGCTTCGTCTTCTTCTGCTATGGACACAGCGGAATAAGAAACGATGCACGGACTTGATCGCGCAACTGCGACCAGACAGAAATTGAGCGACGCTGGAGCATTGTTCAGATTGATGCTCAAGATATCCACTTGGTTTTCGCCCTGTATTCACATCTTGCGAGCATGGACTTCTTTTTTCTAGTTTCAGTAAAGCAATTTACCTTGCCCCTTTCCCTTGCTCATACTTGCTTTTCATCCGATTATGGAACTTCTGGGCCTAGTACGGCGGCTAAGAGTGAGCTACGATGAGATGGTGAATATCTTGTGGATTATGTTAGGCCTATTCAGAATCCTGAGGCTGGACGATGCGCTAGGAAAACGTTCATACGGAGATGAATAATTTTCATACTTCAATTTTTGGTGTCTTCTCGTGCACGATTTGGGTCGATTGGTGGGTGATGAAGAGGCTCGGAGTTGGAAATCCATCTCACACGTTTCAATTTTGTGTGATGCACATTGTACGTAATGCTACATGAAAGAAGCTGCTTGCTGCGTTAAAGCCGTCGGTTAAAGCTTATGTTTAGGAAGCGTGCACAGCGAACGCATTGATTTTGTTTCATGAGACAAAAACTTGTTTATTCTGGCCAGCTCAAATGCAATCACACAGTCATGCAAGATAAGCGGCTGGAACCAATCGGCCGCTGCTGCCTTTCTCTATTCCTACGTCTTGACGGAGCAAAAAGAGTTTTCGAGCTCTCCCCAGAGGTGTGCGAGTGAGTGATCAATCCATTATGCAAATGTAATTTGTTATTTGGTTATAAAAAACGCGCTGGGACGGGACGCAAGTTGGTCATGTTCGTAAAATCTTGTCACACAGGCGTGCGCGAAAAGCTTGTTAGCAGGAGGGAATGGACGCGTACATGCATAGTTTTCGTTTGCCAGCTCGCCCTTGGCGCTGACTTGATCAACTACGTAATGGAACCAGGACAGTTCGTTTCGCCATTTCGCAACAACTTAGTGATGCACGGTGTTGGAGTGCATCGTAGCGGAGCGCACCGAGTCAGGCGGCGCATAGGGCTCCTCCGGGGCGTTGACGTGGTCGTCATCGAGGTAAGGGTCAGGCTGGGTATCGTCGGTATCGTAGCCTTCGCCCTTGAGGTGGCGGCGGATAGCCTTCTCAGCCTCCATGACGAGGAAGTCGACGATCATGAAGAGAATGGTGAAGCCCCAACCAATACCGTTCTGGGGCTTCATACCAAAGACAACATCGTTGAGACCCGGGATGTAGGTAATCATGATCTGGAGGACAACGACGATGGCCACAGAGTACCAAGCGTACTTGTTGCCACGGAAGATGCGCGGGTGCAAGGACGAGTTGTAGGCGAAGCGGGCCGAAAGCATAATGGAGATGGCACCAAAGGTGAGGGTGTTGGAGGCCTGCGAGCGAAGCTGACCGGCGGCGCTGGAGAAGCAGTCGCTGGACTCATCAAAGAGGGTCTCGGCATCGGCCGAGTCGTTGCGAGGGCAGTCATCGATGAGGTAGTCGCTGGTAAGGCCACGCATGATGAAGACGGAGCCAACAGTGGTGGCGACAAGAGTGACGGTGCCAATGGCAATGCGGAGAAGAAGGAAACGTCCGATCAGGCGCTTGCCAACACGACGGGGCGGGAGCGACATGATGCCCTTCTCGGGGACCTCGACGGCGAGCACAAAACCGAGGGTGACGGCGCAAATGAGGTTGCAGTAGAGCACCTGAATCGGGGAGAGGGGCGAGAACTCGAGACCGCAAATGATACCAAAGAGCACAGTCATACCCTGAGCGTTGTTCACGGGAGTGTTGAAAAGAAGAACCTTGCGAAGGTTGTCCCAGACGGCACGGCCCTCCTTGACGGCGCGGACAATGGTGGCAAAGTTATCATCAGCAAGAATCATCTCAGCAGCCTCACGGGCGACATCGGTACCCTCCTTACCCATGGCGACACCCATGTCGGCGGCCTTGAGAGCGGGGGCATCGTTGACACCATCACCAGTCATGGAGGAGACCTGACCCTCGGCCTGGAGAGCCTTGACAATGCGGATCTTGTTCTCGGGGGAAGCGCGGGCAAAGACGTTGTAGGTGAGCACGGTCTTGCGGAGCTCCTCATCGGACTGGTCATCGAGCTCGGGACCAGTGATGGCGTCCGGGTGCTCAGCGTCGACAATTCCGAGCTGGTCACCAATGGCAAGAGCGGTGGCACGGTGATCACCAGTGATCATCTTGACGGTGACACCAGCGCCGTGGGCCTCCTTGATGGCCTGCACGCACTCCGGGCGAGGGGGATCGACAATGGCGCAAATGCCAACAATGGTGAGCCAGGGCTCGTCGCGCTGGACAAACTCGGGACCAAGGTTCTCGCCGGGCTTGGCGGCGTCGGCGGGGACGACGGCGCGGCAGAGAGCGAGGCAGCGGAGACCATGGGAGGAAAGGTTGTGCGCGGCGTCGAGCCAGTAGTCGCGGTCGATGGGCTCGGACTCGCCAACATCGCCGTTCTTGGCCTGGTGCGAGGCCATGGCGATAAGACGATCGGGGGCACCCTTAACGTGGACAACGACGCCGTCCTCAATCTTGTCGAGCTCAGGGATGGGGTTGCTGAGGGTGGCCATGAACTTGTACTCACTGGAAAAGGGGACCTGGTTAATGACGGGCTGCTCCTCGCGCATCTTGACGTAGTCGGCGTTAGAAAAGTAGGCGGCGCGGACGATGGCAATCTCGGTGGGGTTGCCGATCTCGCCGTCGCGACCACCGTCCGTACCGAGCATGGCGTTGGAGCAGACGATACCACCGGCAAGAGCAGAGCGGAGGAACTCGAACGAGGGCGACTCGCCGTTGGAGACAGGCGAGGTGGCAGCGTCGCCACTAGACTCGTTGACCTCGGGCTTGACCTCCTCGGGCTTGGCATCGGGGACCTCGCCCTTCTTGCGGGTGTGAGCCATGAAGGAATCCTCGCGAACAAAGTTCGAGGGCGTGCGCTCGGTGGCATCGGTGTTAAACTTGTAGCGGGCGTTCGAGGTGACAAAGCAGGTGAGGGTCATCTCGTTCTTGGTGAGGGTACCGGTCTTGTCACTGCAAATGACGGTCACGGAGCCAAGAGTCTCGACAGCGGGGAGGACACGGACAATAGCGTTGTGCTTGGCCATGTTGCTGACGGCGTAGGCGTAGGTGAGCGTGACGATGGCGGCGAGACCCTCGGGAATCATGGCGACAGAAGTCACGAGGGCGGTGGACACACCTTCGAGAGCCTTGTGGCCGTTGCGGACACCGGGCACGTGGAAGTAGTAGACGAGGAAGGTGACGATGGCGGTGCAGACGACGAAGATGGCGATCCACTTGGAGACGATGTCAATTTGCACGAGCACGGCAGTCTTCTTGGACTCGACCTGGGACACAAGGGAGTTAATCTCACCAATCTCGGTGTCATCACCGCAGGCAACGACGATACCAATGGCCTCACCCTGGGAGACAAGAGTGGCGCTGAAGGCC
This sequence comes from Aurantiochytrium sp. KH105, assembly GCA_003116975.1. Lineage (NCBI taxonomy): Eukaryota > Bigyra > Thraustochytrida > Thraustochytriidae > Aurantiochytrium > Aurantiochytrium sp. KH105. The sequence goes on along the minus strand of BGKB01000021.1, from coordinate 132,212 downwards.
ATGTTCTTGCGGTCACCGAGGGGCACGGAGGACGGGTTGGAGGCCTCAATCTTGTCGCTCTTCTTCTCGACGGGGAGGGACTCACCGGTGAGGGCGGCCTCCTGCGAGGCAAGGTTCGAGACCTTGACGAGGCGGATATCGGCGGGGATACGGTCACCGGTGCCAAGAACAACGAGGTCACCAACGACAACGTTCTCGGCAGGGATGCCCTGGCGCGTGCCGTCGCGGATGACGGTGGCGTCAGAGGAAAGCATGGCCTTGAGGGCATCGGCGGACTTCTCAGCGGAGCCCTCCTGGCGGATGCCGATCCAGGTGTTGAGAATGATAACACCGACGATGAGAGCGACCTCAATAAAAGAGGTGACGCGCTCCTCACCTTCACTGGTGCCACCCTTGACGCACGAGACGACGGCGACGATGGCGAGAATGAGGACGAGGACGTTGTTGACCTGGCGCCAGATGCGCTCGAGCATGGTGGCCTTGCGAGCCTCGGTAAGCTTGTTAGGGCCGTACTTTTCAAGGCGAGCCGCAGCCTCAGCCGCGGTCAGGCCCTTGGCCATGTCGGTCTCCATCTTGGCGGCCACGGACTCGCAGTCCATGACGTGCCATGACTCCTGCTGGACCTGAGCCGTCTTGTTGGCGTCCTTCTTGTCTCCGCCGCAGGCGCCCATCTTGCTTGGTGACTTGTAGCCCTTGTACTACTCTGCGTTCGTTCGTCTCCTGCTTTCCAGGAGACCCGAGTTCAGGTTCTGCCTTTGCTGTTCCTGTCGATCGATCGAATAACATGAAAAGAAAAAGAAAAAGTAAAAGAGAAAACCAGAGGTCACAGGTCCCGCCAGGAAATCGATCAATCAATCAATCAAGCAATCATCGGATCACTCGCTCACGTCAGTTGGTCTGTTCTCCCCTTCTTCCTTCCTGTCGCTCCCGTCCTCCCTCTCTCTGCGCCCCCACTGCGCGGCCGCCGCGCGCCGTTCGGCGTTGGCGCAGCGTGCGTGTGTCTGTTCGTCCCTGCACGGACCCGCTCCCTCTCTCCCCTTCTGCCTCTGTCCCCTGGAGCCGTAATGATTTGAACGAAACAAAGAAAGCGTGCCCGCTGCTTCCTTCCTTCCCTCCTTCCTGCTCTCTCTTCCGTCTCCGGGGCCAGGCTCCTCGCGCGCATTGAATCGCAGGACCCGGTAGGCTGCGTGTAGCGCGAAGAATGCGACTCACGCAGCCGCCAAGCACGCGAAGCAGAGGGAGAAAGGGGAAAAGCACGAGGGCTGCGGAGGAGGCGCGCAGGAACCGCGATGCGATGCGATGCGACGCGATGTCATGTGATCTCATGCGATGCAATGCAATGCAATGTAATGCAACGCAACGCAATGGGATGGGATGAAATGCGAGCGAGGCGAGGCGCCTGCTCGGCCTCGAGATCGGCCGTCCGGCCAACGCTCCGCGGCGACGGACCCGTCGGGAACGCCGCCACGCGACGCGCCGAGCCTGGCGGCCGCGGGCCCGGGAATGGCAGGCAGGCAGGCAGGTCGGCCGGTGATGCACAGAGAGAAGAGGAGGGGGGGGGCGCCTCTGCAGCGAGCGCAGTGCAGTGCATTGCAGTGCAGAGCGGCGAACTGCAATGCAATTCGACGCAATGCAAAGCAGTGCAAGGCAAGACAGCAGGCAGGCAGGCTGGCGCGGTCGTCAAACCGAGACGGAGCGTTCTCGGCGCGCGGTCCGCGTCGCCACGCGTGCCTCTTCTCCTGGTCGTCGCGGTCGATCGTCTTGAACATCATCGCATCCATCACATCCTCCCGTCACATCATGTCACACAGCGCAAGCAGAGCAAAGCAGAGCAAAAGCAAAGCTAAAGCAAAGCAGAGACGAGCGAACGGTTGAGGCGCAGAGATCTCTCATGCTGGCACGCTCATCCGCACGCTCGCGCGCACGCTTCTCCGTCTGTCGGACGCATCGCCAGACGCGCACGCTTTCTGTCTCGTCCTGAGTCTCGCCATGGCCTGGCGGCTCGCTTGGCCTCGTCCATCGTCTCTCTCTTGCACGTACCTCGGTCGGGGGCGAGCGAGCAAGCCTCGAGCTTGCAGCGCTTGCGCGTTGGGGAATTGCTTTGCCCTCGCCGCGCCGCCGCAGCGTTTTCAAACAGGCCTCTCGCTCCTTTCGAACCCTCAAGCCTTTTTTCTTTCTTTCTTTCTTTCTTTCTTTCTTTCTTTCTTTCTTTCTTTCTTTCTTTCTTTCTTTCTTTCTTTCTTTCTTTCTTTCTTTTTCTTTCTTTTTCTTTTTCTACTTTTTGATAAGTTTTTTCATTTCGTCTTTTGGAGTCCCTCGCGCTGGCCAGCTAGCCGGCCAGAGCGGGAGGGCGGGCGAGCGAGCGAGCGAGCGACCGACAGCAGCGAGGAAGGGAAGGGATGGGAGGCAGGGGCGAGCGAACCGGAAACTTCCCCTCGCGGAGCGCGCCGCGCCAAAGAGTTTCACCCGCCTTTTGTCGCCCGCCTGCCCTTCCTTTCCCTTCCCGCCTTTTCAAAACTCTCGAGACAAACTTTCTTCCCTTTCAAACTTTCTTCTTTCTATCTTTGTTTCTCGTATGCCGAGCGGAGGCGAAACAAAAAAACATGGCTTGGTAAATAAAAACTATCAAGGCCGTGCCACTCCTTGCGGCCGTATCAACCGTCTATTTCTTTTTTCTTTTTGTTTTCTTTCCCTGCCCCAGCCTGGCTGGCGGGTCTTGGTCGCAAGAAAGAAAAAAAGAAAGAAAGAAGTAAAGAAAAGAAAAAGAAAGAAAGTATGAAAGTATCGCGGCTCCTCGCCCGCCCGCCCGCCCGCCTCGCGCCGCGACGCGAAGGCTCGCGCGCCGGGCGACGTTTTCTGCTCGAATGGCCGGCAGGTCGGACGCTGCGCCCTGTTTCCGCCCCGCGCCGCCGGCCCGTCGCGCTCTCCGGGCCCCTCCGCGCCTCGCATTTGCGCCGCGAGCCGCGGAAGTTTGCGGTCGCGGCGGCGCATGGCGCAAATGCAGCGGAAGAAGTGCCAGAGTGCGAGCGCAAGTGCAGCCGATCTGCCTCCAGCCAGAAGAGGAGGCAGCACAGGAGGGCGGGCACACACGTGCCGGGAGAAGATTCATCGGCCCTCCGCCCTCGCCCTCGCCAGCCGCCAGACAGCCAGCCAGCCAATCAGCCGCCAAGGCCGCTGCCGCACGGGCCATTCGCGGGCCTCTCCTTCTCCGGCCTCGCGCGGCACGGGCCCCCGCGCGTTTCTTCTTCAAAAGGGAGCGTGCGTGCGTGCGTGCGTGCGTGTCGTGCTCGAGTGGAGATGTGATTACAGAGAGACATGATCAGCCAGGCAGGCGCCATTTTTATTCCATCTTCTTCTTATCTCATCCACCACCGGTATCGCGAAACTGTTTTTCTTCCGCAAAAAGTAAAAATTTCTTTCGTCGTTTTTTTGTTTTCTTTTTCTTACTTACGGTCTTTCAAAATTTGTTCTGGCAGGAGAAAGTGTTTCCGGCGTGGGCTCGGAAAAGTCGCCGGATCTGCGCGGCAGCTGCCACTGCGCACTGTGGGGTGGAGCGCCGACGACGCGAATGTGACTTAAAGCGCCGAAGCGGTTGATGGCCACCGGCTGTCCTCCTCTGCGACGTCACTGCCCGCAGTCCTGCTCCCTTCGGCTATATCCGGGACTTGCGCGGCAGACGCACTCCACTGCGACCTGGAACCGCGCAGTGGCGGCGAGGTCGCGTGAACTGCACTGAATCGGCGCGAGCCCCGCATGAGGTTTTTGTAGGGGAGACTGAGCGCGTACGTCCCGGCAGCCTCGGCACCTGCGCACTGTGCCGGGGCACCTGCGAGTTTGCCGACTCGCGGCCGCGCGACGCACGTGTTCACGACCCGACTTCTGGCTCTCTCCGGGCGCAGTTTATCCGACCTTACCCCCCCCCCAGCCTGCCCCACCCCGCCGCCCCAGCCAACGGCTCTATTTATCCGTTCGAGATCGGCAGGGCTCTGCCGTGTGGCGTGCCGTTCATGAGGTCATTGGCTCTGACCGGGTGGGTGAGTGAGTGAGATATACCGAGAAGCAAAGGGGGCAAGACCGAGAACAGGCGTATACAGCATCTTCTGTATCCCTCTGTCAATTACTTGGCTACATTGCGCGCTGCGGACCCAACACCATGAACAGGTCACTTTTCAAGGCAAAATAAAGCGCCTGCTTATAGATAGGGAATGGCTAATTATTGTAAAAGAGAAGAAAAAAATTAATCTATACCTTGTCGCACGACGGCCGGTCGCTCGCATGAATGCCTTGCTTGTAGTCGCGTGCTCCTAGGGCTGCTCGCAGACGCTTTTGCATTGCTCGCTTCGCTCGCAAATTTGCCTCCGAGCGAGAGGTTCCGCAAGATGCACTGTGAGCCATTTCTGGCCTTTGGCAAGACCGACCGACGCCACGGCCTAGCTCGTCTCGTCGAGAATGTCGTGTATGCTTTGTTTGTCGCTGAAAGATCATTTCCTGATCTCGTTTTTGGATCTTGTTGAGTGAAGCCACTTCACCGTGCCGGCGCTGCGCAGAAACTGTAGATAAAAACAATTGAATTATGTGCAACAACAGTGCATCTGCAACTAGCCCTCCACAAACTCCACCCAGGCCTCCACACCAATGTCATGGGTGGCATTGAAAGAAGCGGCGGGTTCATGTCATTCCCCTGCCACACAGACTTGCAGTCTCACTTCTTCCTTTCTTCCTTCCTTCCAACGATTGCAGTTGGATTTGGTTGGTTGGCCAGCAAGCCCAGCAATCCTCACGCGCCCTAATGTAGACAAAACATCACCCTCTGCACGGGCTGCCGCGAAAGCTCCTCGCCCCAATCGACCGATGCGATCGCGGAGCAAGTCCAGGGCGCCTTGCGAGACGCCCCTCCCGCGCTGCTGAGGCTGAGCTTTCAAGAACGCTCAAGTGCGATCGCCACGCCTCGATCGCACTTGAGACCGGCGCAGTGCAGTGGCTCCGTATCATTTGCCATTTTGATCCCCGCGCCTGCCGCTGCCGGCAGCGGCTGCTGCACTGCTGCACTGCAGCCGGCTGCTGCAGCTGCGTTGCTGCTTCCAGCCAAGCTCCGTGCCGGCCTCGCGTGGCGATCACGCTGAGCTCGGGCCTCGCGGGAGCAGCAGCAGCAGCAGCAGCACAGATCGCACGCCTCACGAGGCGTCGCAGCGTAAGCGGGCAGGCACACGCTCCTGCGCAGCGCGTTCGTGCAAGTGCAGATTCGGAAGCAGCAGGGCGCGGCCGGTCCAGGCAGAGGAGCAGGAAGGTGGCGGGGCTAACCCAAAGCAAAGCGCAGAGCACCTGCAGCGCGAATACAGACCCGAAGATCACGAAAGGATGGACAGTAGACAAGAGCAGGCAGAGCGAGGCACGGCGAAAAGGAAGGAGCTCGAAGGGAGGAGACAGAGCGGCGCAGACGCCTGCCGTGAACATACTACATGACAGGGCTTGCGGATTTCATTCCATTCCATTCCATCCACTGGCCGGCCGGCAGCGGTGCAGCTGCTGCGCTGCGATAGCTGCAGGTGCGATGCGAGCGACAGCGAGCAGCAGCAGGCTGCACGACACAGAAATGGGGATACCGGCGGGAGGATGCAGCGCTTGGCGCGCGGCGCTGCGCAGGTGGGCTGGAGAGGGAGAAACTTCACGGTGCTGGCGGCGCAGGCTGTGCAGTATGCGTGTATAGTGGCGCGTATGGTGTCACTGGGAGGAACCGTGGCGAGTGCAAGAGGTGAAGAAGGTGAGGGAGATCTGGGTGCCGCCAGCACGCCGCAGGAGCAAGGCGACACTTGCACGCGTGGACCAGCCCCGTTCGCGCCGGTGAAAGCAGCTTGCAAGAAAGCGAGAATCGCGCCGGCCAGCCAGAAGGTCAAGCTCAGGTTTGCTCGCAGCCGCCGAGCGTGCACAAAGGTGCTCCTTCAAGTTCAACTTGGTTGGTTGGTTGGTTGGTTGGTTGGTTGGTCGTCGGCGGCCTCGGAATGCTCTATACAGCATCAGCGTGTAGAGTCTCTCGATCAAGATTCCCTTTCTTTTTCTTTTTTCTTTCAAAGTCTAACTTTTTTCCTTTTCTTTCAAATTCTAACTTTTTCTCTTTTCATTCATTTTTTCACTCTCCCTTTCTCAGCCGGCCCCCTCCTTCCTCCTTTTTTTTTCCAACCCACAGTCGCGCGCAGGTGCTCCCGCCGCTGCAAGATTTGCGCAGCTGCACCGCATCCACGGCCGCCCTCCCTCCCTCGCCAGCCCGCCGCCGCACTGCGCCCGCCCGGAGCGCGCGCGACCATCCGCGCCTCGCGGGCGGACGCGCGCCGCTTCGTCGCTTCACCTCGCGGGCGGCCCGTCCTTGCTACGACCCCTCGCCGCCGGCCTGGCTGGATGGATGGATGGATGGCCGGATGGATGGATGGATGGATCCCTCGAGCGCCCGGATCGACGCGCCGGTCGTCGACGCGCAGCAGCGTACGCGGCGTGGGCCGGTGGCGGCTGGCTGGCTGCAGCACAGCTGGCTGGCTGTAGCCGCTGCTGGCTGCAGCTGCGGCCCGAGCCACGGCTACGAGGGCGGGGAGGGGAGAAATCTTGGCGCCGAGTTCGGCCGCGAAGCAGCGCGAGGCGCGGCGAGGCGGGGAGGTGATTCGACTCGAATGCTTGCTTGCTTGCTTGCTTGCTTGCTTGGTTGCTTGGCATGTGGCGCGAGTTGGTTCGGGTTGCGTGGCGCGGCTCCACGCGGCCCGGCCGGCGCTGCGTTTGCGCCAGTGCGCTGGCGCTGTTGCCGCCGCCAAGGCCCACTGTGCGCTGTACGAGCATGCTGCAGTATAGATAGTACTACTACTTGAGTTTGCGTTCGCGCCCACCACGCAAATGTGGTGTATCTTACTACGATACGTCTGGCTGTCTGTATGGTCACGTTTATCTTGGACTTGCAGGCCGATGGCGAAGGCTGGACGCCGGGGGCCCGTGCCGTGTGACGCGGCGCGACGCAAGGCGACGTAAGACGGCGGGCGAGACGCTCCTCTGCGCTGGCTGCAGCTGCAGCTGCGTGAATCCGGAAAGCGGGAGTAGGTACTAGAGAGGAACCGCCCATCCACATCCACCATCCATCCGTCCATCCATGATCAGGGCTTGCAGCTGCGCGTTCTACCGAGAACGAAACGAAAGAAAGAAAAGAAAGAAAGAAAGAAAGAAAGAAAAGAAAAAAGAAAAAGCTCAAACTTCTTCTTTTCGGGGGACAGCGGTCAGGAAGGAAGGAAAGAAGGAAGGAAGTAGGAAGGAAGAATTGAACTTTCTTTTCCCTTCTTTTCCTTTTCCGCAGCGGTCTCACCTGGATGCCGATGCCGATTGCGAGTGCCATTTCCGCACGGCGAGCGTTGGCCTCGGCTCTGCGCAGCTCGAGCGACCGCGAATTGGGAAAGAGACGTCGTCGAGCTGGCCGATGCAGCGATCGAAGCGCCGTTTCGCGCGAAACCTGCGGCTGCCAGCGAAGGAATTGTAAAGAAGGGATCGGGATCGCAGGCTGGAGAAGGACCAGGCGCGCAAGATGTCTTCTACCAGACGAGAAGGCCCAGGAGACCGGTGAGAAAGAAGTCAGGGCATCTTAACGAAAAATGGGGCCCCTTCTTTTATCACAAACTTTCGAAAGAAAAAAAATTCTTCTTGGGCGCGGTGGCCTTCATTCGCAAGCCAACCGACCTGCAAGTCCATACGGGTCCTTTGAGAAGCTACGCGATCACGCCGCCGACACAAAGATCTACAACGTCTGAGCATGTCTTTGTCTCCCTCCTCTCGAGCGCAGCGCAATCGCCCCGGGAAGCCGCAACAGGCGACGTCTCTCGACTCGAGGACAGCCCAACGAAAAAAAATTGCAGTTTTTTTACTTTCGCTCCTTCAAAGCCAGCCATGAGTAGCAGAAGCTTCGACTGGACCGATGATCACAAGCGGATCTCCTCACAAACGCGGCACGTGCAGTTGCTTTCATTCCGTTTTTTTTTTTCTGCTTTTGTTCGAAAAGCTTCCCATGTCGAAGGTAACCGCCGGTCGGCCAGGCAGCCGTCGAGCGAAGCTGTGATGGACCCAAACTGGCCTTGTTGAAAGGAACAAGGCCAACAAAAGAGGCAACTGCTGGATGGTGTGCATCTGCACGGCGCAACAGTGTTTGCCTCAACGAACGACGACGCAGTTGGCATGGGCGACCGCGACGACTCAACCAGGCTTCGAAATCGCTTTGCGGCCGGGAAATCGCACCCTGATCGAACAAGATGCCCTTGAAAGCGGGACAGGGCACGCGAGAAGGTTCTTGAGGCCTCGGTTTGGAATTGCGGCGATTTTAGGCTGGCCACTTTCCCCCTGGGACCGTCTGCAGAAAGAAGGCCACCCTCCAAAAAAAAGAGCGCGGTTTCTCTTCTCCATTCCGACGGTCTGATCCTCGAGAACCATATCCACGTATGGCAGTGGCTGTGGCATGGACAGCAGTGACCACTAACGAAGGCACGACTCAGCTAGAAGGTTGTCGCTCTGCAACATCTTATTCAAGTTTGAACACTTGGACGCAACCCTTTTCTTCACAAGGGCTTCACCAGCCTTTGCCCCGGAAGCATATAGTACACTACTCGATGCTTGTTGCAAGATTGTCTTTCATCATTGTTCTCTTGATTTTAAGCATTGCTTTGGCTCCTCAAGCCAGCGAATTCTTCCTCGCTCCCTGTCCCAACAAATGATGAGGACGCCGGGACGACGAGAAGGTGTCCCCATTTCTTCATAAGAAATGCGTTGCGCAGGAAATCAATGGAAAACGCGTTGCGCACGCCGCGGATGGCAAGCAATCGCAATGGAAACGAGGCATTGACTGACTGTGATTGCGAGGCTGAGGGGCCCTTCTTTTTTCCTTGTGTCTGAAGGCCTATCTTTCCTTCGCCGACTTGGTTGGCAAGAAAGAAGTTTGTTTGCTTCACAGCGACGAGGCAGACCGGCAAGCCCAGACACTCGACCACAAGTCGACGCTCAAGATGCACGCAGCAAGGACGATGCGCTCCCGCGGCCTTTGCGCGCAACGCGCACGTCTGCGCCGCAACATGCACAGCATTCAGCAAGAGGTGCTCCCGTCCTGGGTCTCCACGCGGACCACGCGCGTTGACGAAACGGGACTCGAAGTCGCCACCTTTGGAGCGCGTCAAGACAATTACGGCTTTGTCGTGCGCGGCGGCGGAAACGGCGGTGGTGACACCGGCGAAACTCTCGCAGTAGACACTCCCGAATGGGCTCCTTTGCTCGAAGCTCTGCACGGAAGCAAACTCGATGTCCTCCTCACCACGCATGGCCATCATGACCACGTTGCGGGCCACGAGGATGCAGCCAAATACTTTGGATCTGGCCTTCGACTCTACGGCCCGGAAGAGGAAACGAACCACATTCCCAAACTCACTGATACTGTCAAGCCCGGCGACGAGATTGAGCTCGCCGGCGAGACTGTCCGCGTCATCAATGTCAGCGGCCACACTCTCGGACACATTGCGTACTACTTTACGCGATCCAAGGTTCTCTTTCCTGGCGATTCGATCTTTCCACTTGGGTGCGGCCGCGTCTTCGAGGGTACCTTTGAGGACTCTTACGAAGCGCTCAATCGCATCAAGGAACTGCCCCACGAGACGCTCATTTTTGCCGCGCACGAGTACGCTTTGAGTAACGCTGCCTTTGCCGTGTGGGCTGACCCCAACAATGCCGACTTGGCAGCCCACGCCGAGTTCCTCAAGGCACAGGTCGCCGCGAAGGAGCCCACTGTCCCCACCACGCTTGGTCAAGAGCTCCGATTTAATCCGTTTCTCCGCGCAGAGACTCTTGAACGGTTTTCGGAACTGCGAAAGCAAAAGGACAATTTTTGAGGGACACTCTTGCTCTAGCTCAGACTTGGGATAAGCACATGTCGGGGCTGCCTGGCTGGCTGGCTCGCTCCTCGGCTGTGTGACCCGACGCGAAGTGTAATCGTGACGAGCTTTGCTTTTATAAATAAATAAAAAACGATAAAAAAAAATTGCTTTGTCCCAGCGAGGTCACCCCAATCACTCCGCCGCGTAATTTCTCTTTTCGAACGGATCTTCGACTCGTCACTCGAAGGAAAAAAGAGGGTTGGGACCGTATATTTGGCTAGCAGTTTTGGCGATGTCCACCAGAGAGAAAAAGATTAACGAAGAAAGAGTTTGAACCAGGAAAGGAGATAGTAACAGTTTTGTTCTTTGTTTTTTTGCACGCGAGTGATTTCTTTCACGTCGCAGTCGATTTTGCGATCTCAAAAGAAAAGTAATGATTTCAATAATTAAAGGTTCGCGCCCCACTAGTGTCGACATCGCAAACGAAGGCTTTCTGTTTTCTTTTTCGATTTTTCTTTGCGTAAAGTTTCGTTTCTCGTCGCGTTCATTTTTTTTTAGCACTCATCATCGCAACGACAAACATTTCGTTTCTTTCCTCAGCGGACCTGCTCACTCTCTCGCGCTCTCCCTTTTCCTACCCACGCAATGCTCGTCAACCTAACGACCATTTCCTCACCCTCGCCCCCTCTCGTGACCAAAGTACCGGCCGGCCTCCACGCGCGCTCCAGTGCAGTGTGCTTCCTTCCACAACGGCCCCAGCGCCCACTCGCGCGCCAGCCAGCCTTGTCCCCACCGTTCTGCGTTGCGCCCACCGTTCTGCTTTGCGCCCACCCAATCTGCGTTGCGCCACCTATTCTGCGTTGCGCCCACGATTCTGCGTTGCGCCACCTATTCTGCGTTGCGCCCACCCATTCTGTGTTGCGCCCACCCAATCTGCGTTGCGCCACCTATTCCGCGTTGCGCCCACCCAATCTGCGTTGCGCCCGCCCCCGTTCCCTCCCTCGGCGTTCTCCCCGTTCCCGCCTGCCCCTCTCCCCATCGCCGCCCGGCGAGCTAGGGTTAGGGTACGCGGGGGACCCCTGGGTTCGGGGGCGGGTGGCGGCTGGATAGGCAGGCAGCAGGCGGGAGAGAGAGGCGGGGGCGGGCAAGGGGGCGAAGCAGGGAGGAGGGAGGGAACGAGGGGCGAGCAGGAGCACCGCGGGCAAGCAGCAGGCAGGGCGCGGGAGGCAGAAGCAGACGGAGAAGACGACAGGCCAGCAGCAGCAGCGGCAGCAGCACCAGCTAGCACCATGGTACGTGCGCGCGGGCGCGCGGGCGCGCGGGCGGCGCGGCGCGGGAGGAGGAGGAGGCCTCCGCGCGCGCGGCGTCGAAGGCCGGAGAGGCCGCGGCGAGGCGAGGCGGGAGATGGAGGATGAGGATGATGAGGATGATGATGGCCGCCGGGCTGGCTGGCTGGCGGGCGGGCGGTGGACGAGACGCGCCTGGAGAGACGCGCGGGCGAGCGGGGAGCTGCGAAACGAAAGGAGACGAGGCGTGGTGGACGCTCGAATCGCCAAGGCGGGTCCGGCCGAAGCTCGAGCGCCGCGTTTTTCTTTCTCGCCTCCGGCCCCGAGGCCAAGGTCAGGTTAAAAAGAGAGGCTGGGAGGAAATTCGCGAACGAGGAGACTAACAACGACGTGCTGCTGCTGATCGATTGATTGATCAACTGATTGATGCATTTGCGATGATGTACAGGCTCGCGGTCCCAAGAAGCACCTCAAGCGGCTCAATGCCCCCAACCACTGGATGATGGACAAGCTGGGCGGCATCTGGGCGCCCCGCTCCAGCGCCGGCCCCCACGCCCTCCAGGACTCGCTCCCGGTTATTCTCATCCTGCGCCAGCGCCTCAAGTACGCGCTTACCGCCAAGGAGGCTCTGTCAATCTGTATGCGCCGCCTGATCAAGGTCGACGGCAAGGTCCGCACCGACCCGCGCTTCCCCACCGGTCTCATGGACGTTGTCTCCATCGAGAAGACCAAGGAGGACTTCCGCCTTCTCTACGACACCAAGGGCCGCTTTACCCTGACCCCCATTGACAAGGCCGAGGCCAAGTGGAAGCTCTGCAAGGTCACCGCCGTCCGTGTCGGCCCCAAGAAGGTGCCCATGATCACCACCCACGATGGCCGCACCATCCGCTACCCGGACCCGCTCATCAAGGTGAACGACACCATCAAGCTTGACCTCGAGACCAACAAGATCCTGGAGATCTACAAGTACGAGATCGGCCAGCTCGTCCTCATCGTCCGCGGCAAGAACGCTGGTCGCGTCGGTGTCCTCCAGTCGCGCGAGGTCCACCAGGGTTCCTTTGACATCATCTACGTCAAGGATTCCCGTGGCAACCTCTTTGCCACTCGCCTCAGCGCCTCCTTTGTCATTGGCAACGAGAACCAGTCGGCCATCAAGCTCCCCAAGGGCAAGGGTATCAAGCTCAGCATCATCGAGGAGAAGGCTGCCAAGGCGAAGAAGGCTGCCCATGTTGCCCGCATGCGCAAGTAAACCCACAAACACCCTACTATTCCCCACTTTTGTTCTTGTTTTCTCTTCTTGTCTTCCACTCGGATCTTGCGGTCAATCGATTGTTGAACATATTTGAAACCTTTGCTTGGCCACGTTGCTCAAGGATCCTTTTCTCGCGATGAGTCATCCAAGCAAGAGCTTGTACGTACTGACTCAGAGAAAAGGTAAGGCGTTGCGATAGTCCGAGAACGAAATTGTCTTGAGCATCTTCATAATTTCGTAGCAAGTCTTTGCGGGAATTGAAACAAGGGTTCGTTGTGTGATTCAGGCAAGCCATCGTGATGATCTAAATGACGCAAAGTCTATTTGGGAAAAGATTGGCATAGATGATTCGTATAAACGTGAAAGAAATCCCCCCTCCGCGCGAGTAGCGCGATGGGGAGGAAAATGCTTGGAGTCTCTCGTGGCTGCTCGGAGACGATATTATTTGCCTAGGTTGCAAGGGAGTCGAACGATTTGGAAGAGCCCGCTTGCAAATGGCTACCCGACGGCGTGGTCGCCTCGGAATCTTCTTCGGGTTTAAACGACGTGATGCCCGTCACGATGAGCTTGCCATCACATTAGCATCAGATAGTAAACTGCTGCAGCATCCACGCACAGCGTAAAAGTATACTCACCCAAAGATCTATGCGAATCCTAACGCAACACGCGTGCGAGCCAAATCGCACCCACTGAGATGATGCCGGCTTAACGAGACCCAGCGTGTCATTCCTTCAGTGAGCAATGCCGTCTTGACTGAGACCCAGCGCAGTATGCGCTGGGCCTCCGTCAAGGCGGCATCATTCAGTTCTGCGCAGAGCCCTCGTCAAGGCGGCAATACTAAGTAAAGGGCCGATGCGCTGAGCCTTCTTCAAGGCTGCATCAATTTAGTGGGTACACCTTGGCCTAGATACAGATTCGCATCTTGGGGTGCGCTTAACATGCGCTGCGCGTGAATGCTACAGCAGCTTACCACCTGGTGTCAAGGAGATGGCAAGCTCATCGTGACGGGCATCGTCGATGAAAAGAATGTGGAGCTCTGGCATCCTTCGACCCGCGAGAGTGAGAGTGCGGCTCGCCGCTATCCAGCCAATCGCACACTTGCAGATACTTGCAGCACACTGAAGAGAACTGCGATGTTCTGAAAATCTGCATTGCTCATGCTTTGCGGTTCTGGCACATAGCGGCCAATCCGTGTTTAGCTGAAGCTCATGCGCGCCTGCAAGTTTTCTTTAATTCGAACGCAATCAGTTTCGCCGATCCTTCATTTTAGCGCGAACGAGTTATTGGTAAATGTGCGCGCTTGCCAGCTCAACCAATCTCGCAAATTCTTCGTCTCGCGTCCACATGTTACAGATTTGTCTCGAATGGCAGAGCGGACGTCTTCTAGCGTACCTAAAAAGGAGTGCAGGCCTCCGATTACCGATCCTTTCAGCCTCGTAAACTGTGCCGCATCACCGCTGCGGAATAGAGGCCAACACTACATTGATCATGACGCGCGTGCTGTACCGCTGCACTGCTGATGTAAGAAAACTGAATGTCTCGTGTGGGGCATTGATACCTGACTCGCTCGCCTCAAGGACGCCTGGCAGTTTGTTCTGGCATGGCTGATGCGCCACACGGACCGTGCCGATCGAGAGCTGCCGATTGCTACCGTCTGAGCATTTACCAAAACTATCGTTTGATCTCTTACAGAGCCAGAGGTGTTTACCGTCGGATCTCCGCGTGTCCAGGGCCAAAAATGAAGCTAAGACTTTGGCGAGATGGCGCCTATGGTTTTGCTTTCCGCTAGTGATAGTGAAGGCATGAAAATGGGGATCGATGCCCCGCGTTACCGTCTTCGATAGTATCAACGAAGATTATCGGCGTCAGCTCAAACGCTTCGCGGCACTACATTTTCGTTTTCGACAGAGTTCGTCTTCTTCCAAGTCTCGCTGCGTCTTGCCCTCGACTTTGCATTAGAGAAATGCTTGATAGCTGTGGGAGTAGCTTTTTACATTCTTTGCCAGTAGCACAGGTTAGAAATCGTCTGCTTCACACAATGAGTTGAGTCAGGAACTTGCAATATCTTTGCTTGCCATCGAACCAAGGAATGAAGGCTTGACTGCCCGGTCGCGACATGGTTGTGGAGGAAAAACTTGCCATGGTCTGCGCAGCAGCAATATGGCAAAGAAGTTGATACACTTCACTGATCACCCGTCGAAAGTTCCTTTGGCGATGCAAGTCTTGTTTCATGCAAAAAAAAAATCATTTTCGAAGGAGCACTTCGCGCATGCGATGGTGAAGGGTTTTGATTCGTTGGAGGTAATATTCCTAAAGAGACACGTCCGGCAGCAGTAATAATAAGAAGAAAGTAAAAAAGCATCAAAGCTAGATTAGGCAAGTTAGGCATCAACGAACTCGGTGAAGGCCCCGACAGAGGAAGCTGGCCTACTCGTTGACCGAGTCGGCGCTGGCAGCAGCGGTGGCGGCCGTTCCCTGCGCATCACCAGCGCCCTCGGGCGAGGCAGAGGGAGCAGACTCGTGCTGGGAGACGGGTGCAAAGTACGGGTGGGCCATGGCCTCCCTGGCCGTGAGGCGCTCCTGGTGGTCGTAACGCAAAAGCTTGGACAAAAAGTCAAGAGCCTCCGGAGACACGAGGTGCTGGTTGTCGGCATTGGTGAACTTTGACCAAGCCTTTTTGGAGTGACGTCCCAGAATACCGTCAAAATGGGGGTCGAGCTCGAGGTCGTACCGCTCAAGGTATTGCAAGAGCTCGTCGGTGCCAAGCACCTTGGCGATCTTGACAAGCTGGTCGTAGTTGTCGGCGCCATGGAAGAAGGGCTCGCGGCGGAAGATCATGCCCGCAAACATGCAACCGAGGGACCACATGTCGAGCGAATAATCGTACTCGAGGTACTCGACCAAAAGCTCGGGGCCCTTGAAGTAGCGCGAGGCCACACGGACGTTGTATTCTCGACCCGGGTGGTAAAACTCGGCAAGACCCCAGTCGATGACGCGTAACCGCCGACGCGCAGCATCAATCATAATGTTGTGCGGCTTGATGTCTCTGTGCATAATGCCGTTGGAGTGGGCAAAGTCGAGCGCGAGGAGCACCTGTCGAATGTAGTATCGAATGTCATAGTCAGTGAGCGTCGGGTAGAGGATCTTAAAGTCCACGTTGTCGACGTGCTCCATGATGAGGCTCGGGGTCTTGCTCTGTGGATCGCGCACGACGTCGTAGAGCTTGACGATGTTGGGTCCGCCGCACAGGTTTTGCAAAATCTTGATCTCTCGCTTGATCTTCTTCTTCTTGACCGGCTTGAGGATCTTGACGACGCAACGCTGTTTGTTGCGCACATTGTAGCCGTCGAAGACCTCCGAGTACTTTCCACGGCCGATCTTCTTGACCACCTCATAGTCCTCCTGGTTGCCCCAGGTCACCGTCAGCGAGTCGTAGTCCCAGTAGCTCTTGGGCCTGTGCACGTTGACGTCTGCGTAGACGCGTGCGTGCGACATGGTTGGAGCCTTGTCACGGGCGGTCTACGGCGTCAGCGGCGGCGGCGGAGGAGGAGGGTCTGCGCGCGTAGGCGCTGGGTGCGAGAGCTCGCACGTGCGTGCGCGCGCGCGCGGGCCAGGGAGAACGAGCGTCCGTCCGCACGGGCTCGCTCCTGCTTCAAACCGACGCGCGTCGGGCGCTCGTTCCTCGCCGGGGCGTTCTGGCGCCGCGCGGCGGTGCGAGCTGCGCGAGCGTGTCTCGGCGCGGGAGCGGGGGAGGGGGCTGCCTAGGCCGGGTCCGCCGGGCTGCCGCGAGGCGCGGGCGCGGCGGCGCGGAGCGGGCGCGCGGCGCGGGCCTTTCTTTCTTTCTTTCTGCCTGCCTGTCTTTTGCTTCTTCGTCTGCTTCGCTCCTCCTCTCCTTTTCCTGCCCTTGCGCCGCGCCGGGGCCCACTTGCGCCGCGCTATAACCCTCTTGCGTCCGCGGGAGCCCAAGTGCGCTATTCAGCCAGGCGCCCACCCAACCAACTCGCAGCGGCAACAAGGAAACAGCATTATAGTGCAAACTAGCGCTTGCCGCAAGTGGGCTATCGCTGTTTGTGGCACTTGCGGCGCGGCGATAGCTCACTGTGCTACGTGGTGGCAGGCGCCCTTTCATTCTTATTTCCTTTGCGCACGAATGGCCGTGAGCTCAGGCTGAAGACCAGCCTGAACTGACCAGCCGCTCGTCACGGTGTCAAGGCCGGCAGAAGGCGGTCATCCTCAAGCCTGCCCGCCTGCCCGCCCACCAGAGCGATACAGAAATCGCGCTGTCTCAAAAAATAAGAAAAAGCAAAACAACCATGGCACGCCGGCTCGAAGAAAATAAGAGACACACCGCTCGGGAACACCAACCACCAAACCAGAACGGATCAGAGAACATCCCAGCTGGGTGGACGCTGAGCCCTCGTTGCACGCGCCAGACAGAAGCCGCCGAGCGGAACTCGTGGGACTCCAACCAGCAGCAGGTGACAGTCACTCACACGAGTCAGACAAAGAGGCTCTCGTTCGCGCGAGTTCTTCACCGGCGCCCGGAGCCGGCGGTCGCTTCGTGCGAGTCGAGGCGCACGGTCTTATACTTGCGCGGAGACGAAGCCTGGATCACCTGCTTCGAAAAATATCTCAACCTTGATGTACGAAGTCACTGTGGAGGGAGGGAGGTTTCGAGGGCATTGGTGCCGGGACAACCTACCTGGCTTCGTTCGATCGTTTGGTGCCGGGACAACCTCGACCAGAGAATGGGGTAATTGTGCCGGGACAGCCTAACTAAGAATGGGGTAATTAATGGTGCCGGGACAACCTAGCCAACCTAGCCTAGGATTATTAGAGTAATGGTGCCGGGATAAGCGACTTTGTATTCTGCCAGTGCACGTGTGCATGGTGCCGGGATAAGCAGCGAATGCCAAAGTCCGTCATTACAAATACATTAGAGTGCGTACTATGATCTCGCGATGCCGCAGAAAATCGTGTCACCGGTGCCAACCAAGCACGTGCGTGCGTGATGCCGGAATGAGTAGCGCGCACACCGTGTGTCCTAAACTTAACCTTGTAGAAAGAACCAAACCTAACCCCGTAGAGGCTGCTTTCAAGCCCAGCATCGAGTAAAACAGGGCAGCGAGGGAAAGCGTGTCGGTGTGCAAGTGACAACGCACCGGGCGGGAGGAGTGGTGCTACAGCGAACCAAGCGTTGTGCGGGGACGGGCGCGCGGCTGCAGCCGCACTACCACGACGCGATACTATGCTCGATTTGGAGGATGAGCAACATACCTTCGTGCAAAATGTCACTTTTGCACAAATCAAGAAATGGAAAAACAATCCCTCGGATCATCATCTCATCACAGAAGCGTCCGATGAACTGGAGTCGCTTGTTAGGAGGAGCGATGGAGACACATCATGGATCCCAGATCATTTAGCCGATTACCTGGATGCTGAGGCGGGACAAATAAAGAAGGACCAACAACTAGCAGAACGGGAAGCTTCTGAAGCTAGACTCCGCGAAGAAGTGCGCGGCTTGAAGCGCAAATCCGAGACGCGCGAGATGGACTTCAAGAAGGAATTGGATGATGCCCTTGCGGGAAAACAGGCGCTTGCTCAAGAAATCGCGGAACTTCGAGCGAGACAGGAGGCGGTGGTATCTGTATGGAGCAACCTTATGGCACACGACCCTCCGTTTTTTATAAATGCGAGCAGTACGGGTACTACGAGCATTCCACATTTCTACAGCCCCGACATCGCTGTTCCATGGGGTTTTGCCAGTTTCGATGAATGTGCATATTCTCACAGCGATCTGCAAGAATTTGTCGGCAGGCTTGTCGCCTTTCAAGAAAAACGTAGTTCTTTCCCCGAGTCAATTGTGTACCTCCGCGATTACAAGCCAGGTACTTCCGAGCAGTGTGTCGTGGACATCATGAAGAAACTGTACGAAGCTGCGGAGCATATCTTGAGGACAACCAACGAACCGAACAGCGTCCAACTCAGTTATCAGAGCGGTGGTAACTATAGTGTCTTCGACTTCGTCTCAAAAACACCACGCCAACCGGACGGCATAATTTACTTGGAGTCGTTCCCGGTTTGCATGATCGAATACAAAACGGACAAGACCTTACTCAAAAACACGTTCGAAAAATACAAAAGGAGTGAGCTGAATCCGTTTTACGATGAAAGCGGTAGCTCCCGGAAAAGAAAAAAGTACGAATCCGTGAAGAATCCTGTGACCCAAGTGTGCAGCTACATGATGCTGACTGGATGCCGCTATGGCATCTTATCGAATTGGGAGTCCACCTACTTTTTGAAGCTCGATATCGACGAAAACGGCCAGACGACGCTGCACCATTCCGAGAGATTTGAGCCATGGACATCTACCATGGCGCTAGACGCGAACGCATCGGCCGCGGGACCCGGAAATATTACCATGGGCAGTATCTTTGCAGAACAGCCAGTTTCGCTCCTGCAGGCGATGACCGTATTCGTTCATCTTGTGATGAAGGACGAGACCTTGATCCCGTCCGGACTTGACTCGGATTCCTACAACAAGGCGATCCAAAACAGGATCGATAAAAACGCCGATCAATTTTCGAGCAAGGGACCCAACATGAGCAGGTTTGAATCCAGTATCGCATCCTCTAGTCACGCACAAACGACATTCCGGCAGACAGGCAGCGGCGGTGACAATTCCGAAAGGGACGATTTGCTGGCTGTGTTGACCGTCTGTACATCCATAGGAAGTGTAGTCCGACTTCATGGTGCATACGGCGTTGGCTTTTCGGACAGCACCCTCGAAATCGCAGGTACAACTTTCAACGACTGCTTCGCCAAGGCGTCACTCTATCTAGACGACGAGACTTCGTATGACACCGGCTACAATCTCAACAATGAGCAGGCCACTGAGTTTATGGGCATGCTAGTGGAGGAAGCCCGTCTCTACGATGGTGCAGCTCGCGCACTTCAAGGCAGCGTGCTCCCTGTAGTCCATTACAGTGGAAAGTTCCCCATTGACGGGGGCTTTTACTTCATGATTGTGATGTCCAATACTGGGCACTCTCTCGGATCGAAAGTCGGGCAGCAAACGGCGAGGTCAGTCGGGCTCAATACCGTGCACTCGCGAGTCCATGCACTTCTGGATAAGCTGCACGGAGCTGGTATCACTCATGGCGACATGGGACTGCGCAATGTCACTATCCAAGGAAACGGAACGGTCAGACTTGTTGATCTTGGAATGGCGAGTCTTGATTTGCGTCACTGCCGCCAGGATCACGAGTCTTTTGATGCCGAGTGGACTCGAGTATTCGGCCGCATCGTCGTCAGGAAGTCCATGATGAGGCGCTTCTCTCCAACACAATTTCTCAAGTCCTTGCGCAACTTTAACAATGGTTCAGACCAATCGTAAACAAAAAATTAAGAAATCTCAGATCATCCGACAACGCCGTCTGTATGCATGCCACACGCTCCGGTGTCCGCTCGCCTGCCAGTCAGTTCCAACCAAGGTAGACAGACCTACTAGGCCTGCGTGCGGTGCGCTTAATCGTTTGTTGCCGGGACAACCCAAGACACGCGAAATGACAGCTGGCCTTTATTACAAGCACATTCATTCGCAGGTTCGATCGATTGCCGCAAAATCATGTCACTGGCGAAACTCATGGGTGCGTTCTTCAGTCCGTTGCCATTGTTCCGTTATTACAAACACATTAATACGCATACTATGGAGATCGTTTACGCCAGCCAGAAATCATGTCACCTGCGCCGTCGACGAAATGATTGACATCCATCCTCCCCTTGAGAATAGGAATGAATGAATACCAATGATAGCCTGAAAAGCGAACGACGAGTGAAAAAAAAAACAACACAAGATTGCGCTCTGACTGTGAGGCCGCGGCGGCGCTTCACGATGAGGCGCGCGAGGGCGCCCTCCCTGCCCCGCGCCCGCCCTGACCGCTGCCGCGGCCGAGCAGCGCGCGGAGAAGCCTCGCGCCGGCGGTGCGGCGCGGCGCGGCGCGGCGAGGCGCGTCGTCAGGCCCGGCGGGCGGGGCGTCGTCCGGTCCGCTCAGACGGCGACGGCGCCTGCGCGAAGAAACCCCGGCCGCGGCGGCGGCAATATCGTACCAAAAGTACGCAAGCGCGGGCGGGAGGCGGGCGGGCGCAAACGCCGCGTTCCGAGGCCGCCTTCAACGGCGCGAGGAGAGCGCGGAAAGAAAAGGCGAGGCTCGCCGCGCACAGCTAGCTGCCTGCTGCGCTAAGAGAGTGAGTGGATGCTCACAGTTAGCGCGTCCCGCCCCGGCCGCTCGCGTTGTCTCCTTCCTCTTCCGCTTCTTTTTTTCTGCCACCATGGCCGCGTGTTGACGCCGGAGGAAGCGGAGGAAAGAAAAGAAGGAGAAGAAAGGAATGAAGGCGAGCGACGAGGCGCAGGACCGAGCGGCGGTCGAGCAGATCCGCATCGACGCGAGCGAGCAGCAGCAGCAGCAGCAGTACGTGCAGACGGGGAGCGAGGGAGGGAGGGAGGGAGGGAGGCAAGGAGACGAGCAGGCGCGCGAGGCCGGAGACGCGCCGCTTCGGGACGTCGCACGAGTATTGTTAGCTTTCGATCTAGCCATTAAGAGATGGATGGATGGATGGATGGATGCCGTGAGGCTCGGTGAAGGTGGACGCGAACGGGAAAGGCGTCACGAGAGCGAAGATGCAGAGAATGGATGGACGTGTGCAGGTTGACTGACTGACGGACGGGGGAAACGAACGAACGAACGAATGAACAATAGACAAGCCAGACAACCAACCCGAAAACAACCATGACGGACTACACGCCCCCCGAGTTCAAGAAGCCCACCGGCGAGACCGAGGGCAAGACTATCACCTGCAAGGCCGCCATCGCCTTCGAGGCCAACCAGCCCCTCAAGGTCTGCGACGTTGAGGTCGCCCCTCCCCAGGAGGGCGAGGTCCGTATCAAGATCGCCGCCGCCGCTCTCTGCCACACTGACGCCTACACCCTGAGTGGCCAGGACCCCGAGGGCCTCTTCCCCTGCATTCTCGGCCACGAGGCCGCCGGTGTCGTCGAGTCCGTCGGACCCGGCGTGACCTCGGTCAAGCCCGGCGACCATGTCATCCCGTGCTACCAGGCCAACTGCGGCGAGTGCGAGTTCTGCAAGCACCCCCGCTCGAACCTCTGCTCGGCCGTGCGCAAGTGGACCGGCAACGGTGTCATGAAGACCGACGAGAAGACCCGCTTCACCTACGAGGGCAAGCCCATCTACCACTTCATGGGTACCTCTACCTTTTCCCAGTACACGGTCGTGCACGAGGTCGCCGTCGCCAAGATCGACGAGAAGGCCAAGCTCGACAGTGCCTGCCTCCTCGGCTGCGGTGTCAGCACCGGCTGGGGCGCTGTCTGGAACGTCGTTGATGTGCACGAGGGCGCCACCGCCGCCGTCTTTGGCATTGGCGCCGTCGGCCTTGCCTGCATTGAGGCCCTCAAGATCAAGGGCGCCAAGCAGATCATTGCCGTCGATATTAACTCCAACAAGTTCGAGTTCGCCAAGCAGTGGGGCGCCACCGACTGCGTCAACCCCAACGACTACGACAAGCCCATCCAGGAGGTCATTGTCGAGATGAACGGTGGTGTCGACTTTTCCTTTGAGTGCATTGGCAACGTCCAGGTCATGCGTGCCGCCCTCGAGTGCTGCCACAAGGGCTGGGGTGAGAGCGTCGTCATTGGCGTCGCCGCTTCGGGTAAGGAGATTGCCACCCGCCCCTTCCAGCTCGTTACTGGCCGTGTCTGGCGCGGTTCCGCCTTTGGCATGTGGAAGTCCCGCCAGCAGGTCCCTGGTCTCGTCGACCGCATGACCTCGGGCGAGCTCGATGTGCAAAAGTACATTACCCACCAAAAGGCCTTTGCCGATATTAACGACGCTTTCGAGACCCTCAAGCGCGGCGACTGCCTGCGCTGCGTCCTCTACTTCGACGAGGAGGATGACGCCCGTCTTTAAGCATATGTGTCTGCGCGAACAGTGCAACCAACAGCAGTAGATTGAATGAATGATGAACGAAGGGTGCTTGATGACGAATGACTTGTTTGCTTGCTTGCTTGCTTGCTTGCTTGCTTGCTTGCTTGCTTGCTTGCTTGCTTGATCATTTGATTGATTGGATGACTTGGTTGATATCGACTTGATTGACTATGTCAGGCGCAGCGACCGCCGGCTTGCTTGATATGACGGATGAGATGAACTTTATTTGATTCTCTCTCTCTCTCTCTCTCTCTCTTCCTGTTGCAATAATCAAGGGCAACACCTTCGTTCGACAATCGATCCAATCTATCCTACACAATGTACTACCAGCTCCGCTGCAATAAATAAAAATGCTTGATCTGCCATGGCTGGTATTGTAATGATCGGCTGTTGCTCGCGCGGCCATCAACAACATTTGGGCCGCATCCACTCACATCTCTGTCAGTCTCAGCAACCCCCAAGAAGCACATGAGCAAGCCGCCGAACCCGACCGAACGAGCAGCCGCAGCCACAACAGCCAGGCGCGACACTTTGCGCCTGCGCAACGCAAGTTGTGCAGCTTTGCAGCTGCGCGCACTCACGCCCTCCCTCACTGGCCACTGGCCCGTCGTCAACGTCGCCTCCCTTCCTCCCCTTTCTGCCAGTGATTCACAGTGAGCGAGCGCGGAATGGTGACGTTTGACGCGGCGGCGCAGCACAGCGCAGACCTTGGAGCCCGGCGCCAGAACCTGAAGTCAATCGGAGTTCGTTCCCGCGAGGAGGAGGAGGAGGAGGATCAGGAGGAGCGAAGCGGGGCCTGGCAGAATGCTCGCCGCGCGCGGACTCGCGAGGAGACGCGGCCTGGACTCGCGCGCCCTTGCGCGCGTGCAGACCGTGCTCGACTGCGGCGCGAGACTTGAGAGCGACGATGAGCAGCACCGACGAGGCCGCCTGCCCGGCGCCGCGCGGGCCCAGAGCTCCGTCGCCAAGCTCGCGCCGGGCGTCGCGGCTTCGGCCATAGTCATGCAGGGAGGCTTCATGGGCGCAGAGTACCTGGGCCAAGGCCTGCTGGCCCTGCAGGGCATCTCGGGCGCGAGTCCCATTTCAGGCATTCCCGTCGCCATCCTGCTCGGCATGGCCATTAAAAACACCGTTGGCGTGCCTTCGCAGCTCGAGGACGGCATCAAGTTCGCCACCAAGCCCGTCCTTCAGGCTGGTATCGTTTGCGTCGGCGCCAAGCTCAGTGCTGTTGACCTCGTCACCACCGGCCTCGTTGGCCTGCCAGCCGTCGTGACTAGCATTGGCGTCGGCCTCACCTTTATCCCCTGGCTTGGCAACAAGATGGGTCTTCCGGCCAAGATGAGCTCCCTCATTGCCGCCGGTACGTCCATTTGCGGTGTCACGGCCATTACGGCTCTCTCGCCCGCCATCAAGGCCTCGCAGCAGGACACCAGCTTTGCCGTCGCCAACGTTGTCGCTTTCGGCACCATCGGCATGCTTGTTTACCCTTATGTTGCGCACGCCATTATTCCCTCGAGCCATGCTATTGGAATTGCCCTTGGACTCAGCGTCCATGACACGAGCCAGGTCATTGGCTGCGCCCTCTCCTACTCAACTGTCTTTGGCGACGAAGAGGTTCTCAAGGTGGCAACCGTCACAAAGCTCACGCGCAATCTTTTTCTGGCTGGTGTGATCCCTGGCTTGACCTACATGACAGCGCGTAGCGAAAGCCAGTTGGCTGCTGCTGCTGCCGCAAAGGAAAACCCTGGAGCCGCCGCTACCCTTGAGGCTCCATCAAGCCTCGTCCCATCCTTTGCCGAGGTGAAAAAGTACTTTCCTGGTTTCGTCGCTGGCTTTGTGGGCATGAGTGCTCTCCGTACTGTTGGCGACATGACGCTTGCAAGCGACACCGCGGCTGCCTTTGGTGTTTTTGACGCTGACACCTGGAAGACCCTGACCAAGTTTGTTGGCAACGAACTTGGATCGCACTACCTTTTGGGTACCGCCATGGCCGGTGTTGGTCTCAGTACCTCGGCAAGTGCACTGCGTGGTGTCGGCATCAAACCCTTCATTGTGGGTCTTGCCGGAGCTGGTGCCGTCGGCGCCACGGGCTTCTCCACCGCGCTCATTCTGCACCATGTCTTCCATCTCGCCTGATCTTATGCTATTTCCTTTTGCTCATTGATGAACTGTTCAAGCAAACAAATGTTCCTTTTCTTTGTTTTTTCCGTATGCATATCTCTGTCACGATCACTGCAGCAATTTTCATCTTTACGATCATCCTCATCAACATCATCATCATCAGCAGCAGCAGCAGCAGCAGCACCAGGAGCATATTCTTAACATCGTTACGACCACCAAATTTATTTGTCACTTCGAGAAATAAAGGAGAACCGCTGACCCTACTACACGCGAGCAAGGCCCGCTGGAGCACTAGCATATGCGACGTCTGCTTCGTCTTCGGACGGGTCTTCCACCTCAGCCCGCTGTTCATGCATCTTTTGCTCCGCACTGGTCGTTGGCTCTCCCGCTTTCGACACTTGGCCTGCACACGGACATGACGACAGACGCAGTGGTAGCATTCGGAAGCCAGCGGCGCCGACAAAGACCAAAACAACGCCGACAATGCGCAAGGGCGTAGCGGAAATCGAGTTGGACGCAAAAAGGCCAAAGACATCAATAAAGAGCGACATAAAGAGCTGGCCAAACACAACGAAAACCACAAAGAGACCAACACCAAGAATTGGGGCGAGAGATACGCTTGCTACAACGTACAAGACCCCGAGGACGCCGCCAAACCACATAAAAGGTTCCGATTCACTCACGTGCACGTCAGCGAGGCCGCGTCCTTTGACGCCGACGGAGATTCCCCAAATGACCAAAATGTACAGTGTACCAACGCTAAAGGATATAAGCGCAGTCCGATGTGGCAAGGTGCCGAAACGGATCGTAAGGGAGCTATTGATGGGCGCCTGGATGGCCATCAGGCATCCCGAAGCAAAGGACAACAGCACGAATCCCACAAGCTTGCCAACACCAAGCGCCACGTCGACCTTGTCCACAATGGCAAGAACTGCGCCCACCAAGACAACGACCGTTGAGCCTACGCGCCACACCGTCACGGGCTGGCGTCGGAGGTCTAAAAAGGCAATGTGGTCGAGGACGAGGCTTGTGATGATTTGTCCCGCCACCACTGAGCAAAAGAAGAGCCCGTACCCGAGTTTTGGGCCCAAAAATGTCCCTGCGCAAATGTAGCACACGCCAATGCTCCCGCCTGTGCACCAGTGCCACCAGTACAATGGTTTCGGGTTGGGTCCCTTATCGCGTGGTTTTTGTCCAAGCTTAAAGGGCGCCACGAGGAGGAGCGTGGCCACGCCCACCAGGAAGCTCACCAGCGAGGCCATGAGGCCGCTCCCCAGCGGCACGGCCAGCGCGCCATTCATGGCGCTCTGGATCGCGAGGCCCGCGCCCGAGCCCAGGGCGGCCACCATGCCAAGCAGCTTGCTCGTCGCGCCGCTCATCGCGGCCCTCGCTTCGACGACTGGCCAAGAGCGGCCTTTGGTAGCGACGGGGCTTCCCGACCGCTCCGGCCTGTGCAGACCGGGCTGACAAAGGTCGAGCGACGCAAGCGCGCGAGCGAGCGCGCGAGCGGGCGAGCGGGCGCGCCCGAGCTCGTCGCCGCGCGCGTGTCTCGTCTCGTCTCGTCTCGTTCGGGGTCTGCGTGCACGTTCTCGTCAGTCTCGCTCTCTAAACAGCTAAGCCTGCAGCAGTCGCGCAGCTTCTCGCTCGCTCGCGCAGGTTCTCTCTCGAGGGCTCGCAGCGAGGTCTCGCTGCCTCGCTCGCCGCCCACCGCCGCGATGAAATGAAACGCCGCGGCGGCGCGACGTCGTCTCAAGGCCGAGCGGGGCCAGAACGAGGAGAGGGCCCTGGGGAAGAAGAGAACGGACCGCTCGCAATGTTCAGGAGCGAACTCGGCGGTGAGAACTTACGACTCGCTCGGCTGGCGGTGGTGTGCGTGTCTGGCAGGGCTTGGTTTCTGCAGGGCGACGGCGGAGGATGATACTCGCTCTGGCTTGCGATTGCGTGGCGTGGCAAGGGTTGCGAAAAGGGGGGCGGCTTGAGCTCGGACAAAGAAAGAGATTGGATTGACTGTGAGTAGCTGGCCAAAGAAAGGCAAAAAGTAAGACTTGCGCCCAGACTACGACCGTGAGTGAATGTAAGGTTGAACAACGAGTCAGCTTGTTCGAGCTCGGGCGAACTTTCGCTACTTTTCGCCTCCTACTTTGGAACAAAAGAAATGTAGAAAGGATCGAGTGGCAAGATGAACGAGAGAATCGAGTAATGGGACAAAGGCGAAACCTTGACGTCGATAGGTGAAGAAGAATATCACAGCACAACAACTTTGTTCGCTCGCGCCAGTGCGCTGGATGTCAAGACACGCGCAATCCTCACAAAGGTCATTCCCGTCAAAGAAGAATTGGACTTTCGATCTATAAAATATTACAATGATTTGACTGGCTGACCGACGGGAGGAAGGAAGGAAGGAATGAGAGACAAAGAGAGAGAACTTGACAAGGCGAAGCATGAAATATCACACCAGCCTCGCTCGCTCGTCTGACTAAACGCGCGCAACCTCATAAGCCTCAGGAGGCGATGTTTCCTATGGATCTGGCACAGCCGCGGCAGGTTTCGTTGTCTGGGAAAACCGAAGTGGCAAAAGACGAAAACTTGCAGCGCCGAGAAAAACTAGTAGAACACCGACGATCCGCATCACTGAGACAGGAATGACCGTCGACGAAAACAAGCCAAAGGTATCGATCAGGAGCGACATGAGCAGCTGGCCGGCGATCACAGAAACGAAAAACCAAGCAATGCCGAGCACAGGCGCAAGCGCCACCGAGCACACAAGATAAAAAGCGCCATAGACGCCACCAAGAAATTCCCAGCTCTTCGTGGCGTCCATGTTTACATTGTCCAGACCATCACCACGAATACCTACAGAAATGCCCCAGACCGTGCCAACACTCACGCAACCTACACAAAAGCCCAGCAAAGACGTTCGATGAGGCAGTGTCCCCATACGGATCGTAAAGGCATTATTCACGGGCACTTGAAGAGCTAGCAAACAGCCCCCGACAAAGCTCAGGATAACGTATCCTACCACACGTCCCACACTGATCCCGGAGACGTCTACCTTGTCCGCTACGGCAAGCATTGCTCCGGCCAAGACAATCAGCATCGAGCCACAGCGCCATAGCGTTGCAGGCTGCCGTCGTAGGCCCATAAAGGCAATGTGGTCCACAAACAAACTCATCAAAAGTTGACCAGCAATGACGGACGCATAAAACAGCCCATACCCGAGCTTCGGGCCCATAAACGTCCCCGTCGTGACAAAGAATGCCGCAATAAAGCCGCCACAAACCCAAAACCACCATCGCACAGGCTTAGATACTGCGTCCTTTTGGCGTCGGATTTGCCCGAGCGTAAAAGGAAAGATAATCACCAGCGAGGCCACTCCGCCCATGAACGAAAAGAAGGAGGCCATCAGACCACTATCCAGCGGCACGGCGAGCGCTGCATTCGTGGCGCTTTGTATCGCAAGACAGGCTCCCGAGACGATCGCCGCAAGAACTCCTGCAACTGTCGCAAGCATCCTTCTATCCTATCCTATACACCCTGCCACCGAGCGCGGCCACTTCCCTTCTTCGGCGGCGATATCACTCTGCTACATGCCGCGTGAGCGAGCGAGTGCGCGTCGCCGTGGCGTGCCCATTCTGCAGGTGCCACCCGCCAGTCGCCGCCTTCGCTTCGGTCGTGCCGGAATGATCAAACTTTGCGCCGGCGCGAGCGCATACTTCTCTCTATCCAGTGATTTGCTGGAGACACCCGTTTATGGGGTACTTTACCGCGTTTCGCACACCGCGGCCAACTGCTTTTGAGGGCTACGTCAACCAGCAGCAGTGCCACGACCACCAACAGCAGTACCAGCGCCCGCGCCAGCACCAGACGACTCAGCTCATGAGCGGAGACAGCATTCCTTGGGTTTCGTGGAACGAGGAGTTCCTGAGACCATGGATACGGACGGCCTTGCAGGATAACGAAGGAAAGTATGCTTGGCAGAGGCGCATGGAGCGCGGCGAGGTGACAAGGTTCCTGCGCGTGTTTGTTGTTGCCGAATCCTTCGATGCCGAGGGCAAGGCGGTGAGCAACGAAGGTCAAGTCTTTGGCAAGAACGATCGTGGTCAGATCTTTGAGCTTACCCAATCAGTGTCGGGCTCGATCTCGATTTCCTGCTGTGGATCAGGTTGCGAGAGACTCTCATTCATTCGAAAGTCCAGCGGAACATCAACGCGCGACGACATGGTCATCAATCTCGGCAACCTCCGGAGTCATCTAATTAAAAAGGGCCATTTGCAGAACTTCACATCTGCCTTAAAACATGTCCCAGAGACTTACACAATCCGGAACTTTGGATTGGGGCGGACTATAACGGGGTTCGATTTTACGCGCTTTGGCCATTTTGCTTTCCTTACGTGCCATTTGCACAACATAAGCTTTGTCCAAGACGGAGACCCTGAAACCTGGGCCGCGTTCGCCGAGGAAATTCGTCAGGTTGTGACCCTCTATAAACGATCCGCGGCTCATCGGGATTGCGCAAGCCTTATGGTCTTACCACATGTCATCATGGCTGCGCCGGTACGCATTCCTTCCGTCTCGCTCATTGTTACCAATGTGCAGCTTGCGTCCTGCCATGACATAAACTCTCCTGCCTTCAATGTCGAGAAAATCCTCTGTGACGTGCACGATGCGCTTCGCTGCCACGCCGAACAACAATTCATGCATCTCAGCAACGGCGCCCGGCAGCTTTCGGTGACGTTTACATCTGGCATCGAAAGGAAAGCGAAGACCTATCATCCACGTCGTACTCACGACAAGCCTCCGCGCTACTCCAGATGATCCAAGCAAGGTCATCAATACTTCCGATGCCGTACAGCGGAACACGCTCGTCCTCGCGTAGAATGACCAGATTTGAGATTTTGCAAGTGAGCACTCACTGCAGAACCAACTCAGAACTGTAAGGGATGGAAAGTCTACTTGTGGTACAAGACCGGCGCAGCCTGAAAAACCTTGTGCAAAACGTGGCCGCACCACGTCCATGTCAATCCCGGTAATGACGCTA
Source organism: Aurantiochytrium sp. KH105 (assembly GCA_003116975.1). Taxonomy (NCBI): domain Eukaryota; class Bigyra; order Thraustochytrida; family Thraustochytriidae; genus Aurantiochytrium; species Aurantiochytrium sp. KH105. The sequence continues at coordinate 102,639 of BGKB01000021.1, read as the reverse complement.
CAATCTGCACAAGCACTTGGAAAAGAATCCCGCGCTTCAAGTGATCCAGAGCAGAAAGTTCTCTCCGGAAGCTAATGTTCACAGCAAAGAAAAATGATATTGCCTTCTACATCAGCGCTAAACTTTCCAATCAGGAAAAGGAAAGACGACGAAAGCTGGCGATGCTCTGCGCCCTTCAAGATCTTTGATCGCGGCTGTCCTGTCCAGCTATAACAAGTGCTCTTCGTGCGGTTGATGCGATGGGCCCTGCTCGACTCGTCCCAAAATAGCTAAGCCAGGGGCCCGGTCTTTAAAATAAACCGTTGTTCACCCTCGTTTCAGAGAAATTCCTTTTTCTAAAACAACACTCGGTTGTGGGAGTGGCAGGAGAAACGTCGCAGGCAGCCAAACAGACTCTGGCCGAGAGAGCAAACCCGGATTCCGCGAGGGTCGAGCGAGCGGACGCGCATGCAAGCGCCAAGCACTCGCCGACCGTCGCGTCATCTCGCTCCGCCTCGTCTCGTCTCGTCTCGAGCTGTGCTGCGCTGCGCTGCGCTGCGCTGCGCTGCGCTGCGTTGACTGCCTTTTTTGAGCTGCGCGCCGCCTGGGTCCCAGTGCGTCATCGACGTTGTCGTCGGTGTAAAGACCTTGGCAGGCAGCGTCACCGCCGTTGTGACACCCTGTCCTGTCTTACCTCACTTCAACTCGCCACGCCACGGACGACTCGTACACGCCACGCCGTACGATGAATAGGTCTTCTTCGGACGACGCGTACGAGTACGACTATCGACGCGTGGAGCCGAGCACGGTGACGAGCGAGGACCTTGCGGGCGACAATGAGACGCCGTACGAGACGCTGCCCACGGGCGGGGCTCAAGAGGACCGACTCATGGGGGATCTTAAGCTCGACTGGCGCTCGAGGGAGCAACGTGCGGAACTTCGCGCCTGGTGGTCCATTACCTGGCCGACCATGACGCTCTTTTTCGCGTCAACAAGTTTTACTCTTGTCGATATGAGCTTTTTGGGCCATCTCGGAACCCCGGAGGAGTCCAGCAAGTACCTAGCCGCCAGCTCCGAGGCTGGCGTTCTCTTTGACGTGACCATTGCAATTTTCTTGCGAGGTTTCCTTCAAGTTCTCACGGTACTCTGCTCGCAGGCCTTCGGGGCCGGCCAATACAGCCTCCTGGGACGCTGGCTGCAGCTCTGTCTTGTGCTCTGCACGGTGCTTGGAATCCCTGTGGCCCTGCTTTGGTGGTTTGCATCCGACATTCTTGGCGCGATCTTTGCTCTCGATGTCGAAGTGAAAGACCTCATTGCGCAGTTCTCTCGTTACTCCATTCTTAGACTGTACCCTCAGCTCTTTGCCGGGGCCATCCGACAGTTCTGCCTCTCGCAAGGCATTATTCTGCCCTTGGTCGTTATTGCTTTTGTATCGATCGCGCTTAACATCGTCCTCAATCAGGTCTTGATTCATGGTGCCTGGGGCTGGGCCGGTCTCGGTTTCGTGGGTAGCCCCATCGCTACGGCCAGCACAAATTTCTTCATTTGCGGAGTCTCCTTTTTCTATGTCTTTTACTGGCGCACGGACACGGCGCGGTGCTGGCCAGGCTGGAGCAGAGACGTCTTTTACGGCCCTCGCGTCCGCGAGTTTCTGCGCCAAGGCTTGCCCCTCACGCTCGCTACGCTTTTGGAAGACATCCAGATGCAGACGGTCTCATCCTTTGCCATTATTTACGCCAGCAGACAAACGGACGGCGCCTGGATTATCGGCACGCACAACGGCTTGTTGAGCTTCTTCCTGAGCATTCTCGCCTTTCAATGGGGCGTCATGAAGGCCACCTCTGTGCGCTGCGCCATGTATATTGGAATGCAGGACGCCATGCACGCCAAGCTCGTGGCCAAGATTGCCTTTGTGGTATGCATTATCGTGTCTCTGATCAGCTGCTGCCTCCTTCTCTTGTTTCGCTTCAAAATTGGAGAAATCATCAGCAAGGATGAACGGGTCATCAATGAGGCAGCAACGATTGTATTGCCCATGAGCTTTGGCTTTGTGGCCCTCAGCCTCTTTTATCTAAGCATGGCCCTACTCGACGCGCAGGGCCGTCCGAATGTCGTGGCTCTTGCCTTCTTTTGTGGCGCATGGGTCGTTGCAGTCCCTCTTGCCTACGTGCTGGCGCTTGTCCTCGATATGGGCATTCTTGGATTATGGCTCGGTCTCATGGCTGGATATGCAGTCACGACGCTCGTACTCTGTGTCAATGTGCTGACTACGGACTGGAACAAGGTCCTTGACGATGCCCTGCGGCGAAATGCAATGGCGACAAGCGACATGCAGCAATATCCGTTTGCAGCAGAGGGCCGAGACAACAGGCAGCGATTGGGCTCGATTATATCTGCAGACACCATGCCCTTTCCTTCCCCCGTGCTTACGTGAAAGAGTTGCAAGCGAAAATGAGAAAGTCCTTTCTCATCCCTTCCTTTGTTTTTCTATTCCTTTTCTCACCGTCACGTGTATGCTGTAGAACGTGCTTCTTCTTTTTTTGTTTTTTATACATTCCGCAAATGGCAAGGATCCAGAAGAAGTTAACAGGGAACTTTTCCTCTCAAGGCTACTCTGTGTGTATGTTTAATTAAAATTTACGACCACCAAAAGACGCGCTAAGCGATAACGCGTGGGTTTGTTTTGCTCCAATCAATCTAGCTCAGGTTTCTACAAAAAGAGCACACGAAAACAATAAACAGAAACAGTGCATTCCGAGCACCAGGCCTGAGCAAGGTAAAGATCTCTATTTCTTTGGTGGTTTGCAAAAAGGCCTCAACAACGGAGACTGCGAAGTCGCCAGTCATCACTTGTCTGGTCTGCCAAAATTTACAAAGAAAACCTGGGCTCTTTGTTTTACTGGCGAAAGTATCACCAAGTGAGTCCTCACGTTCCTCCAAACTGCGCGCAATAGGAATATAAGAATAAAGATAGTTGTCGTGGTTAGAACCCAACGAGAGATCCGAATCTCATCCTAAAGAGGCGAGGTAAGACGCGGCGCACGACGCTCCGACGAAGTGGTAAGCTCGCCGCGCAAGCTCACCGACAGACGATCACGAACAATTGCAGGGCTCAAACCCCGGCCAAACAAATAGCTAAGCTTGGCGGCCACGGCCTCGACAGTCATGTCATGACCGGAAAGACAGCCTGCCTCGGCCAAGCGTCGGCCCACAGCATACGCGAGCAAGTCCACATTACCCGTAGGGCACTGCGACACGACCACGACGAGCTTTCCCGCCGCAATGAGACTCTCCAAAGCCTCGACGAGGCCTCGTTTGCGGCTTGGCGCATTCCCCGTGCCGTAAAGCTCGACAACAATTGCCTTGAGCGAAGACACGTTCTTGAGCGCGCGCAAGATCTCGTCGTCAAAGCCGGGGATCATACGAATGGCTGCCACACCCCGATCCATCGTTTTATGCGTACGGAAAGGCTTCTTGGGCGGGTCCAAATGAAAGGATTCGTGGTACTGAATCCCTACGCCCACGCTGGCCAACGGACCAAAGTTGGGCGACTGGAAAGCGTCGAGAGAACCGGTGTCAAGCTTCTTGCTGCGGTTGCCGCGCAGGAGCTTGTCGAAAAAGAAGATGCACACCTCAGGAATGCACGAGGTGCCGGCAATGAAGATTGCCATGAGCAAGTTCCTTCGCGCGTCACTGTACCCCTTGATCAGCGGAATCATCGACCCCGTGAGCACTACAGGTTTGCCAAGGTTCTCGAGCATGAAAGAAAGTGCGCTAGCCGAGTACGCCATCGTGTCAGTGCCCTGGAGCACCACGAAGCCGTCGTAGTTAAAGTAGTTGTCTTCGATGTCCCGCACAATGGCGGCCCAGTCGCTCGCATCCATGTCGGACGAGTCCACAAGCGTATCGTATTCCTTAACGTCGACGTTCGGCATGTCGTCCGCCGTCATCTCCGGCATCGTCGTCAGCTCCTTGGTCAGGTATCCAGGGCACGGCTTGAGGGACCCCAAGCTGTCGGCGACCATGCCAATGGTGCCGCCAATGTACAAGACGAGCACCTTGGGGCCCATGTTCGCAGTCTGCTCCTCCTCCACGCCCTCGACCTTTTCCGAGTTCACCTCGTCGGCGGTGTCCTCGCGTGCAGCCCCCGCGCGGATCACCACGCCCGACATCGTCTCTCCTGCTCCCTACTCGTGCGCGCGCGAGCGAGCAGCACCCGGCCTCGCTCGTGCGTCGCGCAGCGTCCAGTTCTGGTCTGCTGCTCAGAGCACGTCGAGTTCACCAGCCAGACGCGCTGCTGCTGGCCAAGCGTTCCTGCCACGCAAGCCTCGCAAGCCTCGCAAGCCACGCAAGCCACGCTACGCTGCCTCCGCAGGGGCCCGTGCGTCCGCTTCAGCGCCACTCCGCTCCGCGACCTCGCAGGATGGTGCTCTGCACAGGCCCCCCCGCGCCCAGTTCGTGCCGGAAGAGCACAAGCTCGACCAGCAGCCCAGCAGATGATGCAGCGCGAGTATGCTGGAGGAGGGGCCAACGGAGGCGTGGCAAACTGCGCAGAGGGCGCCGGGACAGCCACGCCAACGAGCGGCTGCGAGAGGCTTCCGCGATCGACCGCGATGGAGGCCGGCTTGTAAAGAATTCGCACTGTCTCGACGGCGATTGGACCAGCGAGACACACTCGGCGAGTGCCGTGAATCATCATGGGAAGGCGTTGGTTGGGAGTCCAAGCTGGTAGTTTCCACTTGCCTATGGTATCTAGTATCTATACCTGCCAGCATTGGCGGGAAAACGGTATGAGCTGACGTGCGATGGAGAGCAAAAGGGGACAGACAATAGGGGCGAACAGCACACGGCTCGCTTGGACAAGAAAGAAGTTTCTGTGAAGGAACCAGCAGCAACTTACTTATTGCCAGTAAAGATCCTTTGGAAAGGAAACATCCTTTGGATAGAAAACGAAGACTCATGGAGCTGAGAGGGTTGATCGCCCACTTCACGTATGACATTTTGGCTGTCAGTCATCGTTATTATTACTTTCACACCAACTAGGCTTCGAGCGAGCTGGTCATCACCTCGATGTTCATCACCTCGCTGATCATCACCTCGATGATCATCACCTCGCTGATCATCACCTCGCTGACCATCACCTCATGGAAGCGTTTAGAGTCCAGTGCAGTGCGCTGGAGCGCCGAAGCCGTCTCCAAGATCATCACCAAGGCCAACAACAAGACCAACACGAAGAACAGTATCGTACGCGCGGAGACATGATATCGTACCGGGGAAGACAAGTCATCGTCGATCGCGTGCCGAGCAATCCGTGTTGTCTCGTCTCGTCTCGTGTCGTCTCGTCTCGTGTCGTCTCGTGTCGTCTCGCGCGACGCGGGCCAGCGCGGCAGCGCAGCGCAGCACAGCACAGCACAGAGGGCCCGGCCCGAGGCGAGGCCAAGGCCGCCCGCATGTTCGATTCGGACGGCGGACGAGGCGGCCGAGGTGCGGCGAGCAGAAAGCAAGATGTCGTCGCCAAAGCTCGCGAGAAGCGCGAGGCGCGCGCGAGGGAGCGGGAACTCGCGAAACACGCGGTGCGCGTGCAATGCGTGGTGAGGTCCGGGCTGGCACGCATGCGTCTGCGGAGGACGCTACGGGAAGACTTTGCACGCAAACAAGCGGATATCAACCGGGTCAAAGCAGTTCTCGCAGCTGCCGGCCGACCGTTGTTTGTGGTCCCGGATGCCACGCTTGCGGCTCTTGTACTGCAGGTCAATGCATTCTACCGCCCGGGATTCGATGATGCCGCACTCACCTATCTTGCGGGGCTCTGCCAAGATGCTCTCGAAGCCGAGGCGCGAGAGGGTGCCGGGTTTTTATCAAAGGAACGTGCGAGCGTGTTTGCGGCGCACCTCGCAGCGGCAGGTTTCTCACCAAGAGCGGAGGAGCGACTTCTTGATGTCCTCGCATTAATTGTCGAGTCCCACGTTGAAATCTCACAGAGCGTAGCTCCACTCGCGGTCGAAGAACTCTCCAAGGGTCTTGACGCTCTTGGCATCCCGACCAGCGAAAGGCCATGGACAGCTACCCGCAAGGCCATGGGCGCACGCTGGGTGGACATTTGCCTCGGTATCTTGCAAGTTGCTCCTGATACGGACTCTACGGCGCGGGCTATGCTTGATCTTCTTTCTCTAGCAGTTCTCGAGCATCGCGCCGATCTCGATTCCGTGCGAGCATATCCAGATCTGATAGCACGTGCTCTGCAATGCCACGCAATTGTTGGTCCAGGTCCCGAAGGTGTGCCCGGGGTCCTCTTTCAGCTCGGCAACCTTCTCAGCCTTGTGTCGCTCGAGGCCCAAGCCGGCCAAGAGCCTTCCTGGTTTCAAGTTGGCATGAAAAAGATGCACAGCCTTTTTCTAAGTATTCCCGAGCAGACATTTTGTGGGAAAATGTCGGTTATCTGGATCCGTGATGGCGTCTGCGTGGCCATGAATGACTTCCTCCGCGCACAGCTTCGTCAAATACAGCGTCTCGAAGTCTGCAGTTTCCTTGTCAATACATGCACTCACGTGGTCTCAGCGGCAGATCTCCAAGCACGTCGCGTGCGCAACGATCGGGAGTGGACCTCCAAGGCCACTGCGCTCGCAGACAAGACACTCACGGAACCCAGTCTTAAAGCGGCGGCTGCGAAATCAGTCTTGGATCGCGTCAAAGATGCCTGGTCATCCTCGTCGTGGAGTCGCATGCTTGGAACATCGCGTCGCTCCCTTCGCAGGCCCTCGGCGACCTTGACTGCAGCCCAAGCACGTGCAGGTCTTCGCAATACGTCCCATGTGGCTCGCGGTCTTGCCGAGGGTTCTACGCCCCAACCCGATGGAGCGGGCATGCCACCTGAACTGCCGCAGCCGTCTGCCGTACGAGGAAAGCAAACAAGCACGCCTCTGGATCTTGCGCTTGTGTGGGCACGCACGTTTGGCACATTTATTTGGCTATGGCCTCCCCGCGCAAACAATACCTTTACGCTGGGCCTCTTGAACGCTCTCTCCTTTGGGGATCGCGAGCTTCCGACTCGGCTCTGGGCACTTTACAGTATGCTGACGCCTCTTCGCTCGCAGCAGTCGCAAAGTTTTGAGCGCCTCGATGCCGGAGCCCAGGCCGTGCTGCTCGTCCTCTGCGCTGTACTGCAGCACGGTCTTCTCATTGCTGACGATGCCGAAATTTACGATGAGCACGTGCCACTCCATCGAAACGATCTCGAAGCTCTTATACTCGAGCTCAAGCAGCGGCTCTTTCACACCATCACGGAAGCATCGCCGGGCCATGCATCAAGCGCGACGTTGTCGTCCTCGTCGGCGTCGACACGAGTAGAATCGGCGGCTGGCTCATCAACAAAGGCGCTTGCGGATACTCTTGCGGAGCGCGCGTCGGCGTTACTGGCCGCGCTGTACGAGCGACATTCGAGGAGGCCGCTGTGTGCCACGAAAGTCTGGCTCGTGCCACAGCTCAACTTTAGAGATGGAGTCAATGCGTTGAGCAGGTCAGTTTCCGAGGAGCAGCGCCAGCGCGTTGTGCGCGAAATGGCGTTTGGAATTCCATTTGCCGAGCGCGTCCGCATGTTTCAAAAGATGCTTGCTGCTGATCGCGAAGCGCACCAACCTCGCGATGGCTCATCTTTTCGCTTTACGGTCCGTCGCTCCAACATTCTCGAAGACGGCTTTCGAAAGCTTGCAAAACTTGGACCGCGCTTGAAAGGACGCCTGTATGTGGTTTTCGTCAACGATGCTGGCGCCGAAGAAACGGGCATTGACGCAGGGGGCCTCTTCAAGGAGTTTTGGACGACTTTAAGCGGTGTCGCCTTCGACGCAAGCTATGGTCTTTTCGCTACGACCGAAGATCAGCTTTTGTACCCAAATCCGCGATCGGGCGTCATTCAGCAGGATCATCTCGAGCTCTTCGAGTTCCTCGGCTGCATTGTAGGCAAGGCCTTGTATGAAGAGCTGGTGATTCAGCCCCGATTCGCTCGTTTTTTCCTGTCCAAACTACTCCATCGCGCGTCTTCGATCGGTGACTTGCCGTCGCTGGATGTCGAGCTCTATCGCAATCTGTCTTTTCTCAAAACCTTTGACGGTGATATTCGGGATCTTTGCCTCACCTTTTCTGTTACTGAGGATGATCTTGGCGAGCAGCGGGAGGTGGATCTCGTGCCAGGCGGTCGCAATCTCGAGGTGACCTCGCACAACAAGTTCCGCTACGTTCACCTCATGGCAAACTACTATTTGAACGTTCGCGCTCACGCGCAGAGCCAGGCGTTTTTGCGTGGATTTTCGCAGCTCATTCAGCCGAGCTGGACGCGGCTCTTTTCCGAGCCGGAGTTGCAAACGCTCATTTCTGGCGCTGCAGGCGTCTTTAGCATCGATGATTTACGTCGCCATACATCGTACGCCAATGGATTTCACGGGCTCGATCGCACAGTCGCGCGTTTCTGGAAAGTTCTGGCAGAACTATCAGCTGAGGACCAAGGGCGACTTTTGCGCTTTGTGACGAGCTGCGAGCGCGCTCCGCTCCTTGGTTTTGGCGCGCTAAGCCCGCCTTTTACGCTTCAGCGTGTCTCTATTCGCTCTGATGACCAGGCCTTGCCGTCTGCATCGACGTGTTTTAACATCCTTAAGCTACCGACGTACTCGTCGAGCAAAGTGATGAAGGAGAAGCTCGTGACGGCGATCCGCTCGGGCGCGGGCTTTGAGCTGTCCTGATTTATTGTTTATTGCACCCTATCGCGAGGCGAATTCTCAGATAAATGGGGGAGGATGAGAGAGAGAGACACGTGCGAGTTTCGGTCGGAAGGCCGTCGCAGACGGCCTGTGTCGGGCGTCACTGTGAGATTAGATTCTTTTTCTCACCTTAACTCACTCTCCACTGTAAAGAAACGATCATGACTGGTCAGGGCCGTGCGGAGGGAGAATTTCATTTCACTCTCATTCCAGTCTCATTCCTTGCCGGTGCCGCGGCAGGCGGGCGAGCGAACAAGAGCCATCCGTTTCGGTCAAAAGACCATCCGGGTCCAACCATGGAGATGGAATTTCCAACGACCTAGATGCATGATGCGATGACATGGGGCGCACAAGCTAACGAGCAAGCAAGCGACAAGAAAGCGACAAGAAAGCGGGAGAGTGAAAGACGATCGATCAAAGGGGAAGAAGAATGAGAATTGAAAAATACAAAATACATGCAAATCATTCGTTTGTTTAGCCGCCGAAGCCGTAGAGGGTGCGGCCCTGGCGCTTGAGAGCGTAGACAACATCCATGGCGGTAACAGTCTTGCGGCGAGCGTGCTCAGTGTAGGTAACAGCGTCGCGGATGACGTTCTCGAGGAAGACCTTGAGCACGCCACGCGTCTCCTCGTAGATGAGGCCGGAGATACGCTTGACACCGCCACGGCGGGCCAGACGGCGGATGGCCGGCTTGGTCACACCCTGGATGTTGTCGCGCAAGACCTTGCGGTGGCGCTTGGCGCCGCCCTTGCCGAGGCCCTTGCCGCCCTTGCCGCGTCCGGACATCTTTACTTGTGGTGTGCTTGTGTGAGCTGCTGAGGCTGCTGCTGCTGCTGCTGCTGGTGTTTCTTGTTTTGGTTTTGCTTGGGAAGTTGCGAGTTTGCTGACCCCGGCGCCGCGCCCCGACGGTCGGCCCGCGCGACGAGGCCTAGAATATTACGGTTTTCGCCGTTTTTTCCCGTCGGCTCACCTAACTGTCGCGAGAAAGGGAAAAAACTCAAAGGGGAAAAAAGAAGGAGAATTTCCGCCTGCTTTTTCCCCCCTTTGATTTTTCCCGCGAGGGTGGTCGGGGGTCAAGGGAAAAAATAAAAGCCACGCTCGTAGTAGGAGTAGTAAGAGTAAACAGTAATGGAAGGCGCGTGGCTCGGAAAGACGAGGAAAGGAAAGGTGAGGAAAGGAAGCGGGCGCGGCGAAGCGGGAGCAGCAAACCCGCAACTTGAAAGCATCAAAGCAAAAACTAGCAGCAGCAGCAGCAGCAACACACATACACCAAAGCAAGCAAGATGGCCCGCACGAAGCAGACTGCCCGCAAGTCCACCGGCGGCAAGGCGCCCCGCAAGCAGCTGGCCACCAAGGCCGCCCGCAAGTCGGCCCCCGCCACCGGCGGCGTCAAGCGCCCCCACCGCTACCGCCCCGGTACCGTCGCTCTCCGTGAGATCCGCCGCTACCAGAAGTCCACCGAGCTCCTCATCCGCAAGCTCCCCTTCCAGCGCCTCGTCCGCGAGATCGCCCAGGAGTTCAAGACCGATCTTCGCTTCCAGGGCAGCGCCGTCCTTGCGCTCCAGGAGGCCTCGGAGGCCTACCTTGTCGGCCTCTTTGAGGACACCAACCTCTGCGCCATCCACGCCAAGCGCGTCACCATCATGCCCAAGGACATCCAGCTTGCCCGCCGTATCCGCGGTGAGCGCTCGTAAACTAGATGCCCGCTCCTTGCGACATCAGTAATCTATACATGTATTTCTCTGGCTGTCTGCTTTGATAGATCCCTGAAAATTCTTGACACCAAAAGAATGGCGTGCAGCTTTTCAGAAGCGCCTTTGAGAATCCTATTTTGGCCAGCCAGCACAAACTGACTGCAAGGTACGGGTAGGACTTCTGGCTCCCTTGGGTGCATAGGACCTCCCTGCCGGTGAAACATACTGAATTTTGGTGAAGCGAAAGGAAGTGAGTCAAAGCGCCCAACGCCAGTCCTCCCCATCTCACATCATTTGAGTTTTCGAACGTGCACTAACGCGCGGCTTGATCCTTCCACGCACAGGCGAGACGGCACGTCGATCAACGTTTGGCGCAGGCTTAGTCAAAAGGGCACCGACTTTCTACGATGTTCTCGGACCATGACATGGACTCCAAGCTTCACGTGCACATAGCCAAGACTCTTTAGACGCGGTCATCGCACGTCACCCAAACAGACTTCTCTAGGCCTAGCTTGCCTGCGAGATAAAATACTATTCATTTCATTTATCATCAAACGATACATGAAAACTCTCCATGTCCGATAGCTTGCTCGAACGCTCAGTTGACTCAACTCTCCACTGGCACGCTCCACAAACAAAAATAACTCTCCCCCTTGCGTTGGCTTGCCACCTTTACACGTGAGACAACAATGCAGCATGTGGGCATAACCACTTGGCTGACGCCATCAAAAGCAAAACAGCAGGACGCTAAGAAAAAAGGAGACAAGCTCGCTCGTTCATTTACATGTTGATTTCCTAGCTAATGTTCATTCATTTCCTGTCTCGGGCTTTGCCACCCAAAGCGTGCTCGTCGTCGCGGAAAACACTTTGGAACTCAAGTGCTCGACAATGACCTGATCGTCCACAAGAGCACCCTGATATTGCACAAGAACGACCTTGCGCACCTTTTCCATGGACGAGGCCAAGGCTTGGAGAGCACTTGGCGCGTCGAGCGTAATAGGGAGCCCATGGCGCGAGAGATGTTGAGCCTCGGAAGCCAAGGCCATCAGAGCCGTCTGAAAGCAGCCCTGCGAGGGATTAAAAGCTACAGACTCCATGCACGAGCCCGTCGCCAAGGATTGGCCCGCGTCAGAAACAAACACACAGGCGCGTGGCCAGCCTGAGAAACGGGCGTCCGCACTCACAAAGCTTGAGAGGGCCTCCGTAAGCACAGTAGCGCCGAGATTTTTCGGAGCCAAGACAGAGGCTTCGAGGTCTTTGGCGCAGAGTGCAAGTTTTGAAGGGTTAGCCAAGAGGTCAAACGTCACTGCACGGGGCAGCAAGTCCTCCTTTAGGCTCAGGACGGTTGGCTCTGCAGCGCCACCGCGATCGCCCAGCACAATTTGGATATGCGGGAAGCGCTCCGCCAGCATTTGCCGGCAATGGCCGCAAGGCGTCGCCGTGACTGCGATCACGTCAATCTTCAGGTCGCCGCGCTTTTGCGCCGCCGCGTATCTCCTCGCGACGGCGACGGCCGCGTGCTCGGCATGCAGAGTTTCGCCCAGGGGCGCGCCTGCGAACTCGACGTTGTAGCCCAGGTGGACATCCCCCTGGGCATCCAGCGCGGCGGCGCCGACTCTGAACCCGGACACGGGCGCCCTCGCGAGCTCGCGCGCCTGCCAGGCGGCCTCGAGCAGCTGGCGCGCCGTGGCGGCGTCGGAGTCCGTCGCCATGCCGAGCATGCGCAGATCCATCCGCGCGACGGCGCGAGCGCGCTGACGGCGAGCGCAGGGCGGCCCGGGCGAGGGCGGCGCGGCTCGCGGCCGCGAACCTCACGGCAGCAGCCAGGCGCGGGGCGTCCCCGGGCGGCCGTGCCCCGGCGAATCCGCGCTCGCCCGCGCCGCGCGCCGCGAAGGTGCGGCTGGTAGTTTGAAATCCGGCCGCCGCGTTCTTCGAGAGGCCGGCCGGGCGCAGCGGCACATTTGCGGGGCCGCGCGGGCGGCGGCACATTTGAGGGGCCGCGCGGGTGTGCGCCGGGCCGCAGCGTGTGGCCGCGGCGCGAGCAGGAGCAGGCAGAAAGAAGCAAAGTGCGATTGGGCGGAGGTGGCAGCGCAGGGCGGCGAGGGAGCGAGCGAGGAGGCGCGGGAGAGAGCAGACCCGGCGGGCGCGGGGCAGGATGAGCACGTTCGGGCGCGTGTTCCGCGCGACGACCTTCGGGGAGAGCCATGCGCAGTCGGTGGGCGTGATCATCGACGGGTGCCCGCCCGGCATGCGGCTGACGGAGGCCGACGTGCAGCCGCAGCTGACGCGGCGGCGGCCCGGACAGAGCAAGCTGACGACGCCGCGAGACGAGAAGGATGCAGTGACCATCAAGGCCGGCACCGAGTGCGGGTTCACGCTCGGCACGCCCCTCTTCCTCTGCGTCGACAACCTCAACGTGCGCCCCGGCGACTACAAGGAAATGAGCAAGGTGCCCCGGCCCGGACATGCCGACCTGACGTACCAGATCAAGTACGGCATCCGCGCCACGAGCGGCGGCGGTCGGTCTTCGGCCCGCGAGACCATTGGCCGCGTCGCTGCCGGCGCTGTCGCCGACAAGTGGCTCCTGGAAACCTACGGGACCACCGTCGTCTCGTTTGTGCATTCCATCGGCGACATCAAGCTGCCCGCCGAGGGCATGCAGCACCCGAGCGGTCGCCCCTGGACCCGCGAGGAGGTCGATGCTGAAGGCTGCCTGCGCATTCTGCGCAACCCGGCTTCTGGCTGGCGTACGCTCACTGCGGAGGACGAGGCCGACGAGGTTGCGCGCGGCAAGGCGCAAAAGGCCCTCGACGATAAGGACGAAGAGGCTTTTCTGAAGGCTGAAGATGACGATGCTACCCCGGCCTACGTGGACGCCAAGGATCGTGTTTACACGCGCCAGGGCGTTCTGCTCGAAAAGACCATCAAGGATGTCGAGGCTCACCTTACTGATGACCTCGTGCACGTGAGGTGTCCGCATGCGGCCACAGCCTGCCGCATGTCGACCCTGATTCGCCAGGTCAAGTCCGAGGAAGACTCGATCGGCGGAACGGTGGCGTGCGTTTGCTCCAACGTCCCTGCTGGCCTGGGTGAGCCTTGCTTTGACAAGCTCGAAGCCATGCTCGCGCACGGTGTCATGTCGCTGCCCGCTACCAAGGGTTTCGAGATTGGCTCCGGATTCGAGGGAACCAAGATGCGCGGCTCGCAGCACAATGACCCCTTTGAGAAGTCCTCGCGCCCGCACATGGTCCAGCCCAAGACCAACAACGCTGGTGGCACGCTCGGTGGTATCTCCAGCGGCGCCGATATTGTTTTTCGTGTTGCCGTCAAGGCCGTGAGCACCATCGGGCGACCGCAGCAGACGGTGGACTTTGAGGGCAACGACACGGTGCTCGAGGCCAAGGGCCGCCATGACCCTTGCGTGCTTCCTCGCACGCCGCCTCTCATCGAAGCAATGACCTCGCTCACGCTAATTGACGCGGCCATGCTCCAGCGCACGCGCGTTGACCAGATCGGCAGCCAGACCATTCCCTCAAGGGCAAAGGTTTTTGAGGCCGATCCTTCCGAGTCTGCTAAGCTCGTTGCCGAGCGCGAGGCCAAGCGCCAGAAGACGGAGTAAGCCGCGCGTTAGTGCACGTTCGAGAACTCACATAATGCCAGATGGAGAGGACTGGCGTTGGGCGCTTTGTCTCACTTCCTTTCGCTTCACCAAAAACTAGTATGTCTCACTGGCAGGGTCTTTGCAGATGGGTGCTATGCACCCAAGGGAGCCAGAAGACCCAACTGTACCTGGTTTCTTTTCTTTAGTGTGCGAGCTCTAGTGACTCTTTTATATCCCTTTTCCCCCCTCGTGTCTCTCTCTCTTTTCACACCTCACTCATTTAGTTGTGTCGAGAGGCAAAACTTCATTCCCAAAAACAAATAATCCATTCTCAATCTTCCTTTTTTATGACATCATCAAAGAGCAGCGCGCTTTGTTGGGCGGCTAATGACCATGGCAGAGGCTCCGCCGCCGCCATTGCAAATGGCGGCGCAGCCGCGTTCCTTGCCGTAACGCTCGAGTGCGGTAATGAGAGTCATGACGATGCGCGCCCCGCTTGCGCCAAGCGGGTGGCCGATCGAGACCGCCCCACCATGTACATTGATCTTGTCTGCAGGAATGCCAAGGTTCCGTGCATTAACCAGGGCGACCACGGAAAAGGCCTCATTGAACTCAAAGAGATCCATCTTTTCCACGCTCGTGCCAGCGCGAGCGAGTGCTTTGTGCGCGGCCTTCGTCGGCGCTGTCGTAAACTCCTCAGGAGGATTTGCCGCGTCCGCATACGAGTCAATGTATGCAAGAATGGGCAGTCCATGCTTGCGCGCGTACGATTCTGAGGCCAGAACAACGGCTGCAGCGCCATCGCTAAGCACAGAACTGTTTCCGGCAGTCACAGACTTGGCATGAGGCGAGGACGCAAGCGCGCTGTCTTGCTTACCGCTCGAGGTCAGCTCGAATGCGGGCGGGAGCTTCGACAGCGTCTCATAGGTGATCTCTCGAAGCATGGGCTCTTCATCTTCAGACACGAGAGTGGTCTTGCCACGCTTGCCAGGTATCTCCAGTGGCGTGATCTCGTTCTTGAAGACGCCGTCAATCGTGGCCTTGCGCGCGCGGGCGTAGCTCGCGGCTGCGTACTCGTCCTGTTCTTGACGGGAAATCTGCGCCGAGGCGGCGCAAAGGGAGCCTGCGCAGCCCATGGCCTCGTTCGTGTAGGCGTCGCGGAGACCGTCGCGTGCGAGACCGTCGATGAGACTTGCGTCACCGAACTTGCTTCCGAACCGCGTGCTCGTAGAATGGCACGTTGCTCATGCTCTCGAAGCCGCCGCACACGACCACATCGTTCTCGCCGAGCTTGATACTCTGCGCACCGAACATGATGGCCTTCATGCCGCTCGAGCATACCTTGTTGACCGTCGTACAAGGCACGTCAATGGGGATGCCAGCGCCGAGGGAGGCCTGTCTCGCAGGCGCCTGGCCCGCGCCAGCGCTCACGACCTGGCCCATGAAGACCTCATTGACCTCGTCTGGTTTCACGCCCGCCCGTTGCAGAGCGCCCTTGATAGCAGCTGAGCCGAGCTTTGGCGCGCTCAGCTTCGACAGTACCCCGCCAAACGAGCCGAACGGCGTCCGCGACACGCCCACAATACACGCGCGCTCCTGCTGCTGCTGCTGCTGCATCTTTGCTCTCCAAAGGCGAAAACTTCGCTGCTGGTCAAGCTTGACTTGACGCGAGAGTCCCTCTTTTCTCTACCCGCGACAGCGCACTGGGTTCGTGTGCGCGCCTTGGCGTGAGCACGAACGTCCGGGCGTGCGTGCGTGCGCGCGTGCGCGTACAAGCAAGTGACCTAGCTGCGTCGCTCGCAAGAGAAGCGGGGGTTGCGGGTTTGCAGAGGTCGAATCGCGCGGTCCGCGTGGGTCTTTGTCGTGCAAAAAGGAAGACCAGTCCGACGTGAAAGCCAAGGGAGGGAGGACTATATGCAGTCTATGAACCAGACGACCGCGGTGGCGATGGAGGAAGGGAGGGAGGGAGGGAGGGAGCGCCAGCCAAATCGAACTTGCCTCGAAGTTGAAATGGATTGTCGGAATAGCAAGAAAAGCATCTGGTTGCAAATGGGAGAGCATCAGCATCTAGCGCAAGATTGACAAGTTGAGAACCTCAACCTGTTGTTGTTGTTGTTGTTACACTCCAACTAAGGAAGAGAAAAGCTGAGGTAGAAGACGAGGGAAATCAGGAGATAGATAGGAAATGGAAAGGAAAGAATCAATCAATCACATTGATCCACGAATCAATCATACAGGTCGCTCTCCTCGTCAGCCTTGGCCTGGAGTGCACGCAAGAAAGCGCCGATGCCATCGCCACGTTGAAGCTCCGCGGCGCCGGCCATGGGATCAAGACCAAAATTGGTCATGACAGAGTTGAAGTTGTCTGATTGCAGTGCATGCGAGAGCATGGCAAAGGCTTGTCTGACTTGCGGACTCGACAGCGAGTATCGCAGCTCCTGGTCTGTTTGTCGATCCTCTGGCAAGAATTGCATGAGCTCGTCGCGAATGGCAGGATCCTCGAGCATCGGGAGAAGTTCCGAAGCCCTGTAAATCTCGTTTAATGGCGGTGTGCGCTGTTGCTGCATGGCGCCCGAGACGCCAGCAAGGGCACGCTGAAGATCCTCAGCGGTAAATTGCTGCTGTGTCCCGCTGGCAGCCGGGCCATCGGTGGATGCACCGCTCGTCGAAGCCGCCGTGGTGGAAGCTGCGGGGGCCACAGGAGCTGCAGGAGCTGATCCAGAGCCTGTGGCGTAAAAAGCAAAAAAACATGGTATCCGGTTAGTTTCGATCTATCAACAACAAGCAACCGACCGACCGACCGACTGCAGGGACTGACTGGCCTCACGACGCGGATATAAGCCCGACGCGAAGCGCTTCGTCCACCCACTCAAAGTAGCTTTTTTCTAGCACCTGAGCGTGCACGCGCAAATGTCAAAGCCAGGAGCAGAATTCTGAATGTACTGCACTACACGGCACGGCACGGCACTGCGCCACCAAACAGTCCGACAGTCAGACAGATCGCTCGACAGATGCGGCCAGGCCAGCAAAGAGAAATAAAGCTGGCGAGCGCTAAGCCTTGCGTCGGGTTTTTATCATCAGTTGTAAAAGTCGTCGTCCTTGCCCTCGTCGTCTTCGTCGTTGTTGTCGCGGTTGCGACGATTTCTAGACCGACCTGAGCTTCCCTCCTCTTCGTCGTCGTCGTCGTCATCATTGTCGCCGCCGCGCCGACGCTGGCTCCGGCTCGAGCTTGGGTTCCCAGAGCCTGCACAGTCGCAAGTCCGATGACAAAGGGGTTGTCCGATACGATGCGATGCGATGCGATGTGATGCGATGCGATGCGATGCGACGTGATATGCAAGAATGTCCGCGCGTAAGCAAGAAAATGGATTGATGATCCAAAGCGTTAGTCAGACCTCTTCTCTTTTACTCCTGTCCTTTTTAGCTCCATTTCTCAGGCCTTGTCTTTGTAACGTACCGCCCGTCATACCAAAACCCTGCAACACGCTCTGTAGCTGACTCTCGTCAAGCTGCTGGCGGCCATTGCCACCGCCAGCGCCAAATTGGGACAAGAGCTGCATCATGGCGTGCTGATCCGGGGCTCCCGATGCGGTGCCACCTGCGCCACCAAGGCTGCCGACAGGAGCAGCAGGCGGGTTCGACATGTACTCGTTAAGCTTGCGAGCATTGTCCTCGTCATCCTCCTTCTTGCCTTGCATCCAAAAGAAGTTACGGCGGCGGGAGTTGTTGAACTGCAACAGGTACACGCGATCGTCGCGACGGCCGGTGTTCACCTTGGTGAAGGTCTGGCTCTCAGGGAAAACAAGGAGATCCTCTTCGACCTGGCCGCTGGGGCGCAGCTTCCACACGAGGTGGATGGCGCCCTCGTTGCCGCGCGTAAGGCACAGCTGGCCCTTGCGCGGGTCTGCCTCCACCTTCCACACGCCCTCCGCGCCGCGTTTCTCCGTGGCATTCAGCATGCCCGCCTTGAACTCGAAGAGCGTCACGCTCGCCATCGTGCCGCACCGCCAGGGTCTAGGCTCGCGCGCTCCGTCCCTCGCTCGCTCGCTCGCTCGCTCGCTTCCGTGCGCGCGCGGGTCGCGGGATCGATGATCTTCGTTCGACTTTGCTCGCCCCGTTCAACGCGCGGGAGAAGGCGGAAAAGAAGCTTCGCCCCGTTCGCCGCCGCCGCAAGTGCCGCAAACGCCATTCCGCACTTGCGCCGGCGCGAAGCCGCACTTGCGGGGCGGCGGCAAGTCGGGCACCGCCGCGCGCAAGTGCGGAATAACGGCGCGGCAAGGGCCGAATGGCCGCCCGCAAGTCGGGAATGCCGCCGCAAGTGGAGAATGCGGGAACAGCGGCGCCCTCCACGCGCAAAACGCGGGCGCCCCTTCCACAGGCGCGCCGCCGCGTCTCTCCACGCGCTCGCACGCGCTGGCCTCGCCGCGCGTCCTCTCTCGCCGCGCAGAACGCCTGCCGGCGGTCGCCGTCGCGCGTGGTGTCCTCGCGGCGGGCGGATTTACCGGAGTCAGCAGCAAGACAAGATGGAGATTGGGCCTCGAAAACCCGACGAGGCGACCAAGGCCAAGCCCGCGCCGCTGAGCCTGCAGTCGATGATCCTGGCGCAGCAGGCGCGAGGGGAAACCGTGGACCCACTCTTGCTCAAGGTCGGCCGCGAAATGTCGACGATTGAAGACCGGATCGGAGACACGAGCCGGCCCGATTGGGAAGACTTCAAGCAGCAGCACATGGACAAGCTCGGACATAACATGGAGGACGCCATGGAGGAGTACAAGCGCGCACTTGATGAAGAACGCGAGGAAAAGCTGCGTGCCATGCAGCGAGACTCGAGCAAAAGGTCTAAAAGGGAAAAGAAGAAAAGTAAAAAGCACAAAAAGTCCAAGAAAAACCACAAGCGAAAGCACAAGAGCCGCCGACGCCGCGACGACGATAGTGACGACGATAGTGACGACGATAGTGACGACGATGACATTAGCAGCAACAGCGAAAGTGGCGAGAGAAAAAGCCGAAAGAGGCGTGACACCTCGAAAAAGAGCAAAAGGCGGAGCAATCGATACGACAAGCGAAAGAGGGATGCGAGCGACAGCGAGAGCGACAGTGACAGTGATACTCCTAGACCTCGAGACAAGGCCAATCATGACGTCGAGAGCGACGACGGCGGTAAGAGTAGCAAAAACGATCACAGAGACCGCAGCGCTAAAAGAAGCACGAAAAGAAGCAAACACAAACGGAGAAAGCACCGCCGCAAGAGCGACAGCGATGGTAGTAAAAGTAGCGACAACGACGATCACGGCGAAAAAAAGGACAATAGCAAATCTGACGGGGGAAAGACGACACCGGCACAAGCGCAGGCGGAAACATAGTCGCAGTCGCAGCTGCAGCCCGGGACCTCGCAGCAAATCGGCGGGAGCAAAGAGTCCCTTGGCCGAGAATGGCCGCGGAGTGGCATCGTAGAGCTCTTGAACAAGCAATTTATTGTCTTGAAAAGATTGAAAAGATTTGGAAGCTAGAAAAAGAAAATATAGAAATATCAGAGACTACAAAAGGCTTGTTCTGCAACGTAGACATCTTTCGACCCCGCGAGTGCTGCTGTCAAGGGCAAGTTGAACAGCGAGAGGTACGCTTTTTTTTTAATTAACACGGAGTCCACGAGAGAAATACATGATTTTGCGAAGGCCAATCGGCACCTAGACCCCTCCGGCTTTGATTTTTTTTTCGAATCGGTTGGTCGACCGTTCGCCCACCGGCGAGAAACGTCGATTGCCGCAGTCTTGGTCTGCAAAGTCAACTCGTTGCAAAGTTAGACCGCGGGCGCCCCGGGGCGCCCTATATAATATATGGGCAGGCGGGCGCGTGAAGGGCGGAGCAGAAGGGGGAGGGCGGCGCGCCTAACGGCGGGAGCAGACGGGGATCGCAGGGGTGCGGCGGNTTCTACTCCGCTCATGCGGCTCGCCCACCGGCCTTGTCGCGCCTTCTACGCCCCCGCAAGGCCCGCACGGACGCTCAGGGGCTCGCAGGTCCCGGTTCTGCCTGCTTGTTCCCTAAGATGCTTCCTGATGATTAGCTGCTGATTAGGTCTTTGCCGGGCCGAAGCAATTTTGCAGGGACACCCCGCACGCCCGCGCGCTCCCGGCCGGCGTCCTCCCCCGGGGTCGCGCGCACGCTGCCGCGGCCGCGCGCCGATCGAGGCAAAGCCGGATGGGTCTGATGCCCAGGAGGCCTTCGATTATGAGGAGACGATCACGTACTTTACTCGCGAACTCCGTGTTAATTAAAATTAAAATCAAACGGGACGAGCAAAGAATGAATCTGAACACACTACAAGATTTCATGAGAAGGCAAACGGACCTCCGAACCGTTGTCTTGCGATCGAGCTTGCATGAGTGTTCGTCGATGCCGTTCCGAGGCGGCCTCAATGGAAATGCGATCTCGCTCCTCAAAAGGCGACGTGAGAATGTAGCTGGTCTCTGGCTCCGCAATGGTTTTGTGCAAGAACATGCTGAGTACAATTAAAACCAGTGCCACCTTGTTGTACGAGGATACAACAATTTGAGTTGGAACGTCTTTCGAAACATTTGGCTGGAAATTGATGTCGTAAATGATGAGCGCGGACCAGCCGATAGGAATGGCAAGCGCTGTGCAAATTCGAAGACAAAGTTCCGTGGCCTTGCGCATAATATAGAGCGTGAGCATGTGGTACGAGAAGCTAACGAGCAAAAAGAGAATGAGCAGCGGCAACAGCGGCTTGCACCAGTCGGGGTCCGCATGACCAATGTATCCTATGCCTGTTTCTTTGCCAAGAAGAATACACTGCAGACCTTGTGAGACCTCTTCATCGAGACCATGGAGCTCCATGCTCACATTGGACCACTTGCGCGTTGGATGCTGGAGATGACGGCCGATGGGAGCCAAAATGACGCCGAAAAGAAATTGCATAGGGACAAGCCAGCCGTGCAGCATCATGGGCGCAACAGGTAGCGAGTATCGCACGAGAGTCCGCTCCTCGCAAATGGCGGAGAGCGCTGCTGGCACTGCAGCAAGCAAGAAGATTAATGTGCTCGAGGCGCAGTCAGCATTGTAAACGTGGCAATAGGACTTTGCGCCGAGGGCAGAGACACTGTTCGATATGACAGGGAAAAGGCCAATTGCAGCACCGCACACCACCAGGAACATGGACATGATTGCATATGGCTGGTTGACAATGAACCGTCGGGTCTTTTTCAGTGTCCGCTCGAAGGCAAGCCGGAAACAGCCTGCGTCTGAGGTCACCTCGGGCGACAAATTGACCCGCGATGCATTCTGCTGCTGTTGCCGGTTACGTTGCTCGAGCATGAGCTGGTGTTGCGCTTGTTGGAGCATAGGCTCGGCCGGCGAGTCGTCTGAGAGCCAGTACTCGGGAAGATTTGGCATCCAGTAGCGAACTGCAATCATGACACCGGTAAGTAGTGCCCCAAAGAGCTTTGTGAGCGGGATGGAAGCGTTAACGAGAAGGATGGTCAAGGGTGCCGGAACAGAGCCGCTAGAAACGACTTGCATGATCAGATGAAGAGCATTGAGGAAGGCGAGCAGCACAAACCAGGTCTTTGGAAAATCGCACGATTCCATGGCATTGCGAGAATACTTGCACGAGTACCAAATGGCCGAACCAATGGCGAGCGGGACGTGCGTAAGCATCAAGAGTTGAGCCAGCACGTAGCGGTAGTCGCGCAGCTCGTCCACCATGGTATGGTCGGCCATGACTTTGAGGAGAACAGGTTCGAGAGCGGTGACACAGATAAGTGCCACAACTGCGAGGAAAAGCTGGATGTTATGTGAAAGCATCAGCGACGAGGGGTCCTCGGGGTCGTCCTCCGAGTCCAACTCGAGGTAATCATCCCGCTGGCTTGCCCGAATTGCGTCAATGCTGTCGACCATGAATCCGCATGAACGAAGCAGCGAAATGCTCCCAGTCTTCACGAGCCTCCATAGTCTCGCAGCGCGATTTCTCGCGGTCTGCGCGCTTTGTGCGCAGCAGTTGCCGCGGTCGAACTCGATCCCTTCGTTGAGCCGTTCGAATCTTGCTGCAGTTCGTGGTGACGATGGCGTGGACAGCAACCTCCTCCGCGAGTACCCTCCATAGCCTGTGCTTCCGCCGCCGCTGCTGCTCCCCACGGCGCTCGCGCCGCCGCCGCCGCGGCCTCCCCCGACGGTGGACGTCGTGACCCGGGACGCTGTCGGCAAAGCGCCACCTCCTCCAGCTCCACCTCGTCCTCCTGCGCCGCCGCTGCTGCTACCACCAAAACCGTCATCGCCGCTGCCGAAGCGGCCGAGGCCGTCGGCCTCGCTACCGTCCCCGCGCAGCATCTCGCGCCGCGCCGCTGGCCAAATGCAGGACTGCCTTCCTGCCGGCGTCGACCACGCAATCTTGCTTGAGCTTCGCCTTGATTTACTTTACTTGCGCTCGACATTCCAGGCGCTGCTGCTGGTAGGAGAACAAGCAAGGGAGAACAAGACGGCTACTTTAGAAGGACCAGCGAGACACGTGCTGCCGCAGGAACTTGTGCAGAGACACCTCGCGGCTTTTGCTGGCTGGCTGGCTGGGCTGGTCGCGACGGCTATATCAAGACGAGCATTGATTGCCATTCGAGTCTTTGACAGATAATGGATAATAGTACGTAGACGCCGGATGCGAAAGGAGAAGTAGGTGAAGTGATGGTGTCCCAGAACGGGACCGGAAGATCATGAGGTCATTGGTTTTTTCTACTACAAAGGGAGAAAGAGAGCGAGAAGGCGCGAGAGTTTGCTCGCTCATTCGCATCGACGAAAAGGGAAAAGAGACAGGAGAGGAAAGAAAGTCCGATCTGCACAGTGTGTGTAAGGCGCTCTCCTTTTTCATCGACAGGAGATGCTTTCTAGGTCTACAATGGGTTGCTGCCTTGTTTGCACGTTAGCAACGAGTGCGAAGCTTTTTCGCCTTGGAGGGGCGCGCCTTGCGCTTGGTCGTCTGAACCGGACGCGAAGAAGAGCGTGACTTGGCAAGAACTCCAGACGTTGTGGTCTCGCTTTGAGCGCCACTCGAGGAAAGTTTGCTCGTGTCAGAGACTCCTGCGGCGTCGACACCGGGACCTCCCTGAAGAAACTTGCGCTTGAGACTTCCAGGCGCGGCCGCCAATAAAAGGTCGCGCGACGGATGTGTCTTGGATTCTGCTGAGGAGTCCACAACGACGGAATCCTTCTCCTTGGCACGGCAACCGATGGCATTCACGGCGGCCGATTGCTGCTGCTCGGACTGCTGTTCATGCTGAGACTTCTGTTGTGGCTGATGCTTGCTGTGCATGCTCGCTTCCTCTTCCTCTTCGCCTGTCACGGAGCTGACCATGTCAGTGCCTGCAGGGCTCTGCACTTCGGCGGAAGCAGGCGAAAAGGGCCACAAGGGGTCGCTTGTGGTCTTGGTTTGTGCAGGCGCCGATGACGCTAGCGTTTGACTTGTTTCAAGTGAGACTCGTTCGCCTCGGGTCTCCTGTGCTGAAGACAATCTATCTACGCGGGACTTGGGTTTGGCGTCGGCCAACGGTGCAAGTCCTGGCGCAAGTTTGCACCGATGAAGCCGGACATCCTTTTTACACGAAAAGGCACGTCTGCAACGCTTGCAAGAAAATGTAGGGGGTGGTTTTCCATCCTCATTAAGTGCCCGTCTTTTGAGAAGCGTCGACGCGGCGTCGGCACAGGCCTGAACGACCTTGGAGAATCCACAGAGTCGTTCCAGGCCTTCCGAGTAGGCCTCGAACATGCGGGCGGCGATTTCGACGGTGCGGTCGTCGCTGCAGAGTGCCTCGAGATCAGCGCGAGCCTTCCGTGCTAGTTTGTTCTTGTGTAGTCGCGTTGTGAGCCAGCCAGAGCGCGCGCGCTCTCGGAGGGCACGGTCGAGTTCATAGCTTTCGCGCGTGGAACTCTCCGAGTACTGTGCGGCGCCAGCGCCAAAGTGAGCATCCTGGCCGTTGCGCTCCCAGGCGAACCCGCTGCAGCCGCACTGCAGACACGTGACGTCGCCGCTCTTCTCGTCGACGACCCGTGTTTGCGAGGCGCCGCAGCGCCGGCAAGGAACGAATTTTTCCACGACCTGTGGCTTGGCCTGCTCCATGGCCTCGAGGTACGCGCGCAGGACGCTTTGTCTCAGCTGCGCGACGGCCTTGGCGCGTTTCTTGGCTTCGGCCTCCTGGCGCAGACGCGCACGCCGCTGCTGCTCCTGCTCCTGCTGCTCTTGCTGCAGGCGTTGGCGGCGCTGGGCCTCGAGCGACGACTGGTTTCCCAGCATCGTCGCGCCCATCCGGTCCTGCCCTCGCGCCTCTCGCGCGGAGCCGGCGGGCGCGGCGCGCTCGCCCATGTCGTCCCGTCCGGGCGTCCTCGCCCGAGTTCTGCTTCGCCCTGCCCCGCCCGCGCGAGGCCTCGCCGAGGAGAGGCCTCTCCTCGCCTCGCTGGTCGCGGGACCGCGGTCCCGGTGGCTGGCAGCTGCGCCTTTCCTCCCCGGATGGGCCGATTCTTCCAGTCTCGCCGCTTCTTCCCCTCGCTGCGGCGCGGCCGCGGCTGCCCGCTGCCCGCTGCCCGCCTGCCCGCGCGTCTGCGCCGCCTCCGCGCGCCGCCTCCGCGCGCCGCCCTCGCGCCGCCGCCGCGTCTGCCTCGTTCGCTCTCGCCTTTGTTGCCTTCTTTCTTTCTTTCTTTCTTTCTTTCTTTCTTTCTTTCTTTCTTTCTTTCTTTCTTTCTTTCTTTCTTTCTTTCTTTCTTTCTTTCTTTCTTTCTTTCTTTCTTTCTCTCCCTCCCTCCCTCCCCTCCCTCCCTCCCTCGCCCCGCTATCCGACCTATCCGCGCCGCCCCCGCTTAGGTCCCTTTCCCCCTCCCCGCCCGCCCGCGCACACCCCCGCGGCCCCGTTCCCGCGGCGGGAACGGCCCGCGGGCGCAAGCCGGCGCAAGGCGGCGCAAAGCGGGCTATCGGTAGGGTTAGGGTAGGATAGGCCGGGCGGCGGAGGGAGGGCCAGGGCGGGCGGGGAACGCGGGGCGCGGGGCGCGGCGGGCGCAGAAGGGCGGCAAGCAGGGCCGGGGCGCGGGAACGAATGGGTGGAAAAGAGGGGGAAGCAGGGCGGGGAAAGAGGGGCGGCGGAGGCAGGCAGGCAGTCCGCGTTGAGAGGGAGACTAGGTGAGTGGGTGGCGCGGCGGCGGGCGCGGCGGCGCGGGGGCGAGGCGAGGGCGCGCGGGAGCGAGCGGGAGACTGACGCCGGAGACGGGACCTGCGCGCGGCACGACGCGACGGACTTGTTTCGTTCTTTCTTTCTCTGCGGACCTTGTGGATCGACGGCGGATGGATGGATTGATTGGCGGTGATTGATCGACGACTGGCGCGTGCGTGGCGGGGCTTTGTTTGCGTGGCGTGCAGCAGAGCGAGTCGACGAGACAGCTCGGAAAGGCCGTCAGGAAAGATGTCCACCAAGGTGAGCCGCTCGGCGGTGTACAAGAAGCGCGTCGAGAAGCGCAACAAGGCCTTCCAGGCCCGCAAGGAGGGCGTCTACTTCGCCGACGATGAGGCCATCCCCAAGGTCAACATCAACAACACCGAGCGACCGACCAAGCTCAAGGCCTCGATCAAACCAGGCTCTGTGCTCATCGTGCTCTCCGGCCGCTTCCGTGGCAAGCGCGTTGTTTTCCTCAAGCAGCTCGAGTCGGGCTACCTTCTCGTGACCGGTACGTTTATTTCTGTCTTTTCATCTCGATTCGCACAAGTCTCGAAACTTGTGCGAGTCGAGACCTCGTCTTGTCCTTCTTCACCTTCACCGCCTCCCCGCGTTACCAAGCAACAAGAGATACAAAAGTATCGCTCCGTTGCTTTTGTGGGTCTGTTTGTTCATGGCTTGTTCGCTCAAGCTTCTCAGTTCATGCGATGGGCGCGCTCGATGATCGAAAAACTTTCAGTGAGCGTGGCTAGTTGTGCCGCGAGGTGTCGGCCCCGTCTGACGCTATCGCCTCCGACTCGTGGCGCGCCCGTGGCTCCGGTGGACCGATCAGCCGGTCTCCCATCGGCCTCCTCGCGCGCGCGCTGCGAACGTGGGGTGAACGAGAGCCTCGACGTTGATGCGGTCTCGTGGCACAGCCTGCAAGAGCGCGCAATGATCCATTGCTATGAGAGCTGAGGGCCGCCAAGCGTGAGCAAGCGAACAGAGCAATCTCGGAACGCAACAAGGGCGGTGAAAGAAGGACGAGAAAGAGAGAGAAGAGAGAAGAAAAAGTGACTAACAGCGCTCATCCCCCGCAATGTAATCTCCATAGGCCCCTACAAGTGCAACGGCTGCCCCATCCGCCGCATCAACCAGTCCTTTGTCATTGGCACCTCCACACAGGTCGACATCAGCGGCGTCAAGATCCCGGACCACATTGACGACAAGTATTTTGCCCGCACCAAGCAGCCAAAGCGTGGCGAGGAGGGCTTCTTCAACCTCCAGAAGGAGATCAACCCCGAGTGGCTCGCCAAGCGCAAGGAAGACCAGAAGACGGTCGACACTGCCCTTCTCAGCGCCATCGAGAAGGAGCCCCTTCTCATTGAGTACCTCAAGGCCCCCTTCACCTTGACCAAGGGCATGGCCCCGCACCTGCTCAAGTTCTAATTTTTTTACAACTATTGGCATCGTGCTTTTGCTGTCTCCTTTGTCCTTTTCTGATTGACTGATCGCGTTTTGCCAATGCATAACGAGGCTTTCTTGATCCCTTTCCGTCTCCTTTCCTTGATTGTGTTTTTGTTCCTGTATTCTTTGCGTACATACCATGGTATATCAATCCTTGGGGAGTCCAGATGGCATACGTGCATTTCGTTATGGCATTTTTCCTAATCATCAAAGGCCTACACGACAAGCTCCGCCGAGCGGTGCAACAAACAAAACAGAGCCAATAGCATATCAGACGAGCATCAACTGCAGCAGCAAGGAGAGCAGCAGCGGTTAGCAAGCTTTGTGATGTCGTTGCATACGCAGGTTCACGACCAAGGTAGCGACTTGCTCATGCGAGACCCGACCTCGACAGGGATTGATGTGCGTGAAGACGCCCAAGGAGACGTGGAAACAAATGATCAAGCTTGCGAGTCGAATGGCAACAGTGAGCGATGACTCGCAGAGAATGGTTCACTCGCCAGAGTACACGCGTTTGCTGAACACCATAGCCTTTTAGGTAAACCACAAAGTCTGGCGCAGCGGCCTGATCACGGCTTAACATTCGGCAACAACTTACTTCATGGCCCTTTCAAGTGGCCAGCTGAGGATCTCTTTAGAGATGGCGTTGAAAATCCGTCGAACACAATGGGGGCCCAGTACGATACGCGCGCAGCTCGAGAAGGATTTGCCAGGATGCTTGTGTCTCCCTTTAGAGCAATGCATCAGCCTGCTCATCGGGCAGCTAAGCACGCAACAGGAAGCATGGCAGTTAAATTGGACTTCGCAAGGTCACTTCTCCTAACGAGGCACCCAAGCAAGTTATGAAGACCTTATCTGAGCATTTCAAAAGGCCAAAGCCAACTAAAATAAGTATTGCCAACGTGAAGACCAAGTATTGCAAAATCGAGACGAGTCCGACTAACAACGATAGCTAAGAGCAAGTTTGTCTTGTTGTTGTTGTTGTTGTTGTTGTTGACCCAGTTCCTCCCCTGTGCTTACCATTTTGGCCAGCCCAGCGGCTGGGTACTGTCGCACGACCAGCCGGCAGCGCAAATTCGACTTCCGGAGGAGAAAGGGGGGATGGGGTAGGTATGGCTGTCGCAACTTGATTATGAAGGCTTGCCGGACAATGCTCCCGCGAAAAGTGCAAGCTAAAAGGGCGTGCCATGCCCCAGCACCGAGCAGAACAGCCATCCACCATGACTCGCGAAAGCGGCCCCGGCGTATGAAGTAGCAAACAGGCCAGACCCAGACGAGGCCAGCGTGGCCGTGTGCGTTGCGGACACCTCGTACTCGCCGTCAGTCTCCCTCCCTTCGCGCGTCAAGAGCGGCCGCCAGCCACGGTGCCGGTAGCACAGGCTGCATGGCGCAGTCGCCTCGTTGCCTGGCACTCACTGTCATTACATCAAAGACAAGTGCTCCCGCCCGCGAGACTTTCTCTCTGTCGAGGCAACTGTGGGATCGCGGACCATTGGCCGCTGGCCGTGGCAGGCGGCCCCTGCCGGTTGGCAACCGCGGCTCTGCAGCTGTGCAGCGCGCGGCGCCAACACGCCACAGCCATTGACTGCTTGCTTGAACGCCCTGGTGAGCGGGTCTACATAGCCGCAGCCGGCCGGCGTAGCCGCAGCCAGCCAGCCGCAGCGCGGCAACGAAGCAGAGGTGGCGCTGCATGAGATTCAAAAGAAAAAAGCAGTATAGGCCTACTACCCAACTACTAGGCCTACCTAATACAAACATTGAGAGTGAGTAGGGTGCACACCCAGCACGACGGCGCGTGTGCACGCGCTGCAGTCCCTTTTTTTGTCCCCTCTTTCTTTCAGAGTCTACTACTGAAAAAGGAAGGTTTGCGTTATTTTGCATGGCATGCGCGAGCGACCAGTGGCACGAGGAAATGGACAACGCGCTCCTTCGCGCTAGCTCGCGCTCCGCGGCCGTCCCTGCGCGAGTGGCTCCCTGCTCGGCGGCTACACCCCCCCACCCCCCCCCCACTAACCCCCCTCGGTCTCCAATCCGCCGGAGCGCAAAGGACAGAGGAGAGATCAACAGAGGCAGCGCAGGACGGGCGATTGCACGGCCCCGCCACTCTTTTGAGACAAACAGCAGATCCGCAACGCAGCATCGCTCCAAGCGCAGGCGAGACCCGAGTTCACCGGCGTCCGAAACGCGCACGCGGCGATCAAGCGAGCGAGCGAGGGAGGGAGGTAGTCTGCCTGCATGCCTGCCTGCCTGCCTGCCTGCCTGCCTGCCTACCTGGTGCTTGGGAGGGGAGACGGCGTAGCGGGAGGACAGCAAGCGGCCAGACGACTTGACGGTATCAGAAGCAGACGACACGGAAGTGACGAAGAGCGGAGATGAAGAGCTTTACTGCCTCGCTTTTTAGATACGCTTCTCGCATGTCGGAGGCCGAACGCACGTCTCCTTCCGCGCGTAGCGCAGGCCATGGAGACGATGAGAGTCGTGATCTCGCAGAAAACGAGGTTCGCGACCCCAACAATGAAGGTGACCATATACAAGAGACGGGGTCTCTGCATGGAGACAATGGGGGAGACGACGGAGGAGATGATGGTGGCGGTCAGGAGCATGACAACGACGATGACAACGATGGCAGCGGCGGCGGTGGCGGCGATCGCAGTGACGACGAGAACGATGATCAAGTCCCCGAAGATGGCATCGAGGTCCGGCTTCGTGGACTCGATGCGGTGCATGCTGCGATTGCACTGATGCGCAAAGGCGTCAAAGAGCTCGAGTACGTTTTTTCACTGAAAAAGTCTTGCATGTCTTTCACTTTGACTGACGGATTTCTTTTTATACTGACATCTATACGCAGTCTCGCTGATCGTGGAATTGGCGATGAAGACGCTGAGGTACTCGGAGAAGAGCTTGGCAAGAATGCCTCGCTCGTTTCGCTGAAGTGAGTTTCCTTTCTTCCCTTCGACATCTTGTCTCAGAGAGTCTCTGGCCCAAGACGGCCGAGACGAGATGAATGAAAATCGAAAACAGGAAAATACTAACTCATAACCGGCCGGCCGGTTATCACAGTCTCTTCAACAACATCATCCATGAGCAGGGTGGCATTGCGATTGGCAAAGGGCTGAGCAAAAACAAGACGTTGACCTCGCTCAAGTAAGTAGTTGAAACGGCAGCGTTACCTGGACACCTTCGATCTTAAAAGAGCTCTTGCTCAAGAGTGAAGCATGAACGCGCGAAAGTTGACCATCATTGAAGAGAGAGGACTCACACACATTCAATTCGATTCAATTTTCTGTAAAGTCTCGGAGGCAATTGGTGGGAAGACCGTAACGCCATCGGACCTACCGGCGCAGTTGCTATCGCGGAAGCTCTGACCATGGGTTGTCCGCTCAAGGTCCTAAAGTACGTTAGCCGCAGAATTGCAGAGACGAAATAGATGGCCTGCTGTTCAGTGTTAAATACTCACATTATCACCACCATCGTATGATACACAGTCTCGATAGCAACATGATCAAGGCAAAGGGTGGCAGCGCTCTCGGGAAAGCCTTGGGCAAGAGCTTGCTGGAGGAGTTGATGTAGGTTGCGCATATGGCTCTTCGAAAGACGGTCCGAGGCGATACCGGCAAGGATTTCGTCAAAGCAGCTTGACTGTGGCGGAACGTGGTGTAAGCACTCTAACGATAATATGTCTTTTGACACGCACTCCATACACAGTCTCCACAACAACAGCGTCGGCGATGAGGGCGCTGCTGAGATCGGTCGAGGTCTGCGCGAGACCAAATCGCTGACACTTTTGAAGTAAGTTTCAGGTGCCCGTCCAATGACGCAAGTGTGGCACCACCAAAGGGTAGATACTGACATTTCACGCTCTTCGCCGCGATCATTATCTACAGCCTTCACTCCAACAAGGTCGGCGACGACGGCGCTGTCGCGCTCGGGGAAGGCTTGGGCAAGAACAAGTCACTGACCTCGATTACGTAAGTTGAATGTCGAATTGCGCAGTCCCATCAGTTCAAAAAGGTCCATGTCGGGCAAGTCGACGGTAATGTGGTAACGGTCTCTGACAATGCACATCGACACACAGTCTTCAGTGGAACAACATCGGCCCTGCGGGCGGTCAGAGTCTCGGAGAGGGCCTGGGTAAACACAAATCGCTGACCTCGTTCAAGTAAGTGTCTTGTCCAGATTTTTGACTCGAACCAAGATGGCGGGCAAGGGTGTGTAGGCGGCAGATACAGAGAGAAGCAAAAATGAGAGGCGGGAATCCCCACCAAGACGAGAGGTTGATGCTGACACTTTGCACTTTTCGCCACAATCATGACAAACAGCGTTTCTTACAACAAGATTGGCAGCAAGGGCGCTGCTGCGGTCGGAAAAGGCCTTGGCAAGAGTAGCTCGCTGACGTTCATGACGTACGTTGCTTGAAGCTTGTGTCGTTCGTTCGCGTTTTGAGACGACACCAAAAAGGCTGCATTCACGGGAAATCGAAATGCGAAGAGCGTACACTGACATTGTCGAGGGGCCGTTTTCACCCACCATCACGATGCACAGTCTCCAGAAGAACAGGATCGGTGACAGTGGTGCCATCGGGCTCGGGAAAGGCGTGAGCAAGAATCGCTCGCTCAAGGAACTCATGTATGTTTGTTGCGCGTCATTTGAGGCAAGGCGCCAGCATGCTTTGCCGAGGAGCAGGAAGGCGGGATGCTCGAATGAACGAACGCTTACACTTGGCACTTATTACGCTAATAATTATGCGCAGTCTTGAGGACAACAAAATCGGCGCATCGGGCACCATCGCGCTCGGCGATGCCTTGAGCAACAACAGCTCTCTGGACTCCTTAATGTAAGTTTGTTTGTTCGCACCTAACTCTCAAAGAGGGAATTCGGTGTGGTGGAGAGTTGCGAAAGCTGGGATTTCGCAAAGGTAGGCAATGGCAGTAGGAGCCTGGGAATCTGACACTGACACTTTGAGCATACTGCACAGCCTTCGCGGCAACAAAATTGGAGACAAGGGCGCGGTCGGACTCGGAAAAGGTTTGGGCAAGAACAGCTCGCTCACCTCATTGGTGTAAGTAGAAGGACGAGCTTGAAGGTGGCAGGCATGCATATGCGGGAGGCGATAAATATTCATTGAAAGTCAAAAGCAAGGGTAGCAGAGGGCAGATCGACTCACGTTCCTCACAACATCATGCACAGTCTTGGGGGCAACAAGATTAACTGCGAAGGTATCGCCTCGTTGGCGGAGCTGATCTTGACCGAGAACGATACCTTGGTCCAGGTACTGTAAGTCTACAATTGCTTTGCCGTCATTTTAGTCCGCGGAAACTGACCGTTTCGAATGTGTTCTGTCAGTGGCCTCCCGGAGGACTATCTGGATTCAATGTGGAGAGCGGTTCTCTCTGCACCGAAGGGGGAAGCGAGAATGGAGCGGATTCGCGACTATCTTTTCGACACTGAGTCCGACGCGTGGACCCTTAATGCTCACATGATGGCGCAGAAATCGGCACACGTCTTTGCGGTCTTGATGTTCAATCTCAACGAAAAGGACACCAAGGTGCAGTCTCTGCTCTCCGACCCCAGTCTCTGGCTTCAGGAGGCTGTGGAATGCGACGGAGTCGAGGTTACGACAGGCCTTCCTTTGATCCATGCCCTTTTCGCCTGTCATGTATCCAACGAATTTGCCCTCCCCGGGAGGTTTTGCGAATTGTTCGATCACTGGGTGCGTTTGGAAGACGGACTCCTCATGATGGACGCCAAGGACTCTGGAGGCCGGTCTCTGCAGCCCCTTGCGTTTGCAAACAGCAATACTTCGGACTGGGCCCGATCGTACGGGACGTATCTCAAACGCTTCCGCATTGCGGAAGGCCCGCCCGTGCACGAGTCCAAGACTTGCGCAGTTCACTTCGGGACAGATATTGAGACCGACGGCCCTGTGGCCCTCAAGATCATGCGTGTGAAAGAGCAGTACGAGCGTGAAAAGGATGCGCGCGACGCGGATGGAATGGCCGTCGACGGCTGCATGTCGATTCTGTACCGCGACGACGCGGAACTGGCAGAAGCCCTCGACAAGGACTTTTGTTTGGTCATGACGCAAGCCTCTCGCTCGCTTTTCGAAGCCATCAACACGGAGCGATTTGCTGGTCGAGACCTGCCAAAGATCCGTATGATCGCGTACAAAGTAATTTGCGTGATTCAGAACCTTCACAACAGTGGTCGTATCCACGGTGACATCAAGCCGCGGAACGTGGTGCGCGTGAATGCTTCAAAGCAACACACGTTCAAAGATGGCGCAAAAGGCGGTCAATTCGAAGTCTCGAAGGCATGGAAGGACGATAGCGCTGGGGAGCTCTTCGATGCCGCAGACGAGGAGGACTGGCAGCTGATCGACTTGGATGCATCGGCGGAGATCTCCAGCGCAGAACACCCCAACGAGAGAAAGTTGCTCACCGGGAAAATGAGCACTGGCTATGTGGCGCCTGAAGTCGCGCGATGGGAGTTTCGCGATGGAACAGAAGGGGGAGTGGCACCCGAGGCCGTCCCAGCAATCGATGTCTGGGGTTTTGGCGTGGTACTCTTTCAGCTGCTTTCTGGTACGAAGCTTTTCATGGTTGACGAGTCTGACGACAACATCATCGCAAACAACGACAAGACGGAATTGATGAATTGGCTTGCCCTAGACAACGAACGACTTCACCGCATCCAAAAGCGGGAAGACAAGAACGAGCGCAAGGACAAAGGTAAGACGGGCAAGTCAAAGGCAGATGGTCTCACTGCGACGGACTTTGAGATTGAAGCTGCACGCGACCTTGTGCGCCTGTGTCTGCGTGGCGACCCGAGTGAGCGGATCAGCGTAGATCAGATCGTTGAACATCACCCCTTTTTCGATGTTGAACGCCTGAATGCGCGCCAGCCGAACAAGGACCAGGATGATCCGAACGGGGATCGCGAGGACTCGAACGAGGATCAGGATGACGCAAACGAGGATCAGGATGATGAGGATCAAGAAGATGACGTGAACGAGGGCCAGGGCAACGACTCCAACGAGGATCAAGATTACGATTCCGGAAACTCACCGCGTAGATCGAACACCCAAGAAAATCCGCGGTTCTCCGAGCGAGTTATGGGCCTTCACAGGCTCGTGGTCCCGACACGCTTTAGTCTCTTTGGTCGCACGACAGCCCCGCCACTCGAAAATGACAGTCATACGAGCAAATTCTACGCAGCTTCTGCGCACAACGAACTCATTGAGCTCCCGGCATACCACTTTTTCCTTTCTCACATGCAAGCGCAGGCAGCGGGGACCGTCAAGGACCTCTTGATGGGCCTCGAGCGTAACGAAATGACGGCATGGGTCGATATGCGTGCCAGTGAGATCACGCTCAAGTCCATGCAGCGCGGAGTTCTATCTTCGCAGCGATTTGTCATGGTCTTGACAACAGATGTGCTTTTCCGTCCTTTTTGCCTTGCGGAACTCAAGTTTGCGATTGATCGCTTTTCCAGATTGGAAGGGGGCGTCACAAAGTACATAACGTTCGTCGTTGAGGGAGACAGCCGTTTCAGCGCGTGGGATGAAGACAAAAACGTCCCGTGGAGTTCGTCCATCAAAGCCTCTGATATCGAAAAGCTCAAGGAAGGGCTCGCTAGCCTCGACCTCGACCCTGAAGAAGTTCTGCGTGATGCCGAAAATACGGTCCGAGAATGCAGCAAGATTCCATACCGTCGTCGAATGTACGAAGAAGAGGCGATGCTCCGAGCACTTGCACGACACGCAGGCTTTCGTGCTGTGCCCCTGCCCCCGCCGCAATCGTCAGAGCTGCGTCTTTGCATTGTGAGTAAGCAATCGTCACCGATTGCAAACGAGCTCAAGGAGCTGCTTCAAGATGCTGGGGCGAACTTGTGCAAGATCGAGAAAGCCCCTGTTGTTCTTGTTGTCCTGGAACCAAAATGCCAAGCTGATGTGAATGCTGCACTCGATGCTGCGCCCGCAAATGTACCGCTTCTAGCGGTCCACCATAAGTGGAAGTTCGCAGATGATCGCAAAGACTTAAAGCCCGAATGGCAAACGAAGCTTCTCGACGAGCTCGAGGTCCTCCCATGGCGCGCGAAGACAAACAAGGAGAATGCTACCTACCTGGTGGACCACGAGCAGCCTGCGCTCATTTCAGAGTTATGTCTTCGTGTGCGAAGGGCGCTGCGTGCAAGTGCGCTTGATAGTTAATCGAGATGAAATCAACCAAGTCGAAGTACCCACTCTGCTACTTTGCGGGGACGATTTGCTATGCTACCTTGTAGTCACGATTTACTACCTTGTTTGCTTGCATCTGCGAGATCCAGCAGAGTGCACGTGACGCGTAACCCGCCGAAGCAGAAAAGGAAAAAGAAGCCGATTTTTCGCGCAAGTGAGTTTTCCAAAGCAAGTTGACGTCATCCTCGCAACGTTTCGCGCATGGAACAAGGGTATACTTGGATCGGATGGACGCTTCATAAAAGTCGATCGCAGCAAATGCTTTTCTCTTCCACTCTTACCTGCAGAACTACAAGATATCATTCGGAAAGTCGTCGCTCGCCGTATCGGCAGCGAAAGCGATGTCGACGCCACTCATGAGGAACGAAAATAACATCCCCATCAATCCTGAATCTAGTCTGCGCGCGAAGGACAGTCACAAATCCGTTCGACACGTACGCGACACATAAAACAGAAAACAAGTGCCGATGACTCCGTCTATATTTTTTACTCTTGTTTACGTTCGTGCTGCTCGCAAAGAGACAACTCTTTCTTTTCTTTTCTTTTCTTTGTAAAAAAGAAAGCAAGCAAGCAGAAACGATTCACAAAGTACAATTTTCAGTGATGATGATGATCTTTTCGTTGTTGATAAGGCTGTTTAGAGCGCATTCTTCATGTCCTGGTACACCAAGCGCTTCTCCCGAGATTTAATGGTGTTACGACTCGACTTGCCCTTGCCCTGGCCGTGTTTGTGCTTCTTACGCAAGTCTCGCCGCACGCGCCGCCGAATATCATCGACCCGAGGCCGCTCCGATGCCTTGCTTGTCTGGTCAAAGTCGAGATGTGCTCGTGGTCCGTCGCCGAGCGTCGCGGCATCGATGTCATCATCATCAGAAACTTCTTGTTGTTGTTGATGTTCTTCCTTTGGCTCTTCTTCTGCATCATCTTCTTCTCTCTCCTGCTCCTTCGCGTTGACAGCGATATCGTTGCTGCTTTCCTTCTCAGCATTCGTATTTCCAGTCGCGATTACCCCTGCGACTTGCTGTTCCGTCAAAGGTGGCTCTGGCGCAGCAGCTGCAAGCGGGGCTTGTGTAGCCGTGGCTTCTTTGGATGCCTCTTTGGGTGTCGACTCGTCCACCTTGGCGACATCGGCCTCACTGCCAGCCTCGTCATCATCGCCTTCGTCAGCAGAACTCTCCTCTCCATCGTCGCCATCTGACTCGTCGTCATCAGACTCATCAGACTCGTTTTGATCCTCTTTTGATGCCATGGACTCCACGAAGCGATCAAAGTCCTTGGCCATTTTGCGTGTGAACCCAGAGGCTGCAACCTTGACGTCGAGATCGGCAACGCGGTTGGCCAGAACCTCGTCAAAGTCAGGCCGCATGTCCGCAACAAAGTTGAATTTTTTCCGGAAAAAGCGGCGCACGCAATTCACATCACGCTCAAAGTACATGCGCGCATTGGGATGATTGATCGAAACCATTTGCGGAAAGTCAATCACAGTCAGCTTGCCCTTTTCATTGATGAGCACGTTGAACTCGTTAAAATCACCGTGAATCAGCCCATGCTTGGCAAAACGCTCGATCAAATCCATCATCTCCGTGTACACCGGCGCCGGATCCTCCATGTTGCGCACCTGGTTCAGAGGAAAGCCGTCCGCAAGGGACATGAGAATCACATGACGATTGCCATCAATGGGTGTCGGGACGGGAAAGTCGTGTTCATGCAGGATGCGCATGAACGTGAGTTCTTTGTTAGCAGCCAGACGGGACAAATACAGCCATGAGGGACTTCCACGATGCTGGTGATAATCGCGCTTGTTTTTGATGGCACGAAAACTCGTCCGGCCGAGACGATGCAGTTTCAGGCAAAACTCCTCGTGGTCTTCGTTCAAGACCACAAAAATATCAGACTCTTTGCCAACACCAATCTGCCTGCCTACGCCCATGACGAGACCGCGCGCCACGAGCGTGCGCAGCGCCAAGAAATCGTATCCCAGGCTCGTCAAACGATACCCATCGAAATGTTGCCTGTCGTGGTGCAGCAGCTTGTGCCGCAGCAGCGTACTCAGAATCTTCTTGGCTCCGCCGAGCCGCAACGATGCAATCTGCGTCACCAGCTCCACAGGCACCAGTTCATGGTTTCGCATTCCCATTTCGACCGCCGTGAGGACCCGAAAGTCCTCGCGGTCAAGGTACCGGAGTGCGTTGGCGTCGAGCTTCATGGTGGGTGGTGCAAGACTTTCTCTCCTTCTCCACGTTCGCTACGACTCAGTACTTGCGCTTTGAGTAGAAACGCGCCCTTTTGGCGCAGCCGCTCCGCCTCCGCTTGCTCGTGCGTTCGTGTCCAAGCCGCTCGCGCTCGCTTCGTGCCGCGAGTTCCTGGTCTGCGCAGCAGCCACCCACTCCACTCCATTAGTCGAGTCTTACTGAGAAGACTGAAAAGAACGTCTGCACCTGGAACGAGAACGGTCGACCTTGGTCAAAGCGGCCACCCGCTTGGCGGCTAAACTTGAGTCAACTTGGAGTACTCGGGAAGGACAATGTCATGACTGCAAATGATGTCGCGGGCCATAAGCAGTATGTGATATCTCGATGTCAGAGAGTTGATGGACAGCATCCTTGTGTTGTAACAGTATGTAATCTACAAGCTCATGTCTTTGATGATGATGATAATGACGATGATGATGTAATACGACCAAGCGGCTTGCATTCTTCTTCTTCTTCTTCATTTTCTCTTTTCCAAATGGAAAGCGTCATTTTCCTTCTCCTTGCTTTCTTTCTCTCTGAGCAGCTGCAGCTTGCAGGAAAAGACGAAACTTGGCTTGTCTGGATTTGCCTTCATTTTTATTACTCTTCCTGCTTCTTCGCCTTCGCCTTCTTCTTGCAGCATCAGCATTAGCAAGATCAAAAAGAAAGCGCAGCGTCAACCATGGCGGTACCCGTGAGCGCGCTCGCCGTAGCGGAGGCAGGCGTGGTGGCGATCTCTGCAGTCCTGGCGCACTGGCTTGGAGAGTTTGAAGAGTTTGAGGAGTTTCACGCGTCGAGCGAAGTGGATGACCTCGACGACGAAGAAGGAGACGCCGGCGACGACAACGGAGACGGCGACGAGCACGAAAATGGCGCGACGACCCAGGGTAAGGATGGCCGGGAACGAGAAGCAAAGGGCACCGAAGACACACCTAGAAAGGGCCCCAGCTTGCGTGAGCGGCAGCGTGCAGAACGTTTCGAGTTGCGAAAGCAGGAATGCAAGCGGCTCGAAACAGAGATGACCGAAGCCGCCGCCGCTGCCGATGCGCCTGCTGCGCGAAAGAAGCGCTTGGAGAAGGTCAAGGACGAAATAATCGGTAGTCGAACGCTCACTCGTGAGGACCAACGTGTCATGCTGCGAAAGCTCATGCTCATTTATCTCGAGAAAGACGAGCCCGAACTTCGCGGCTGCAATCTTACAGATGTCCGCGCGCGTCATCCGTATCCGGCATGGATCCCAGACATGGGTGGCTTTCCTCATTTGCTGGGGGGAACTGTAATTCTGGCCGCACTTATCGCGCTCACGTGGGTCAGCTATTACAGGCCACGCAATCTTTTTGAGATTGCCGGGGTGCCGCCCTTCACCTTACAAGATCCACGCTTTGGAAGCTTTATGTTGATCGCAAAGCGCCGAGGTGTCGATCCTGCCTTTGGTTTGAGTGATGTCGCTGAGAAGGAGCTCTTTGCAAAGCTTCGCGACGGAAATTTTCGTGAATCGTACGACATGTTTGGCCAAGCTCAGGGGAATGTCTCGAGCCTTTGGGCGCTCTTGGGGCTCCTTTCAAGCGTATTCGGTTTCTATGCAGTGCACGTATGGGTTCTCGTTCTTGCAAGTACACTGAGTCGCCGCCTTCACGCTGGCCTTCGCTCCGGGCTGACTGCACTCGGTGTCCTCCTTTTCGTAGACGGCAGGGCTGTCATTGGATATGGAGCACCGGTGCATAGCTATGATTATGTCAACCAGGCCCCCGTTCTCTGCTGGCTCACCTCGTGGGAGAAAATGTGGGTCTTTCGCTGCGTACTCGTGCCACTCGTTGTCGCAGGCTGCCTCATGTACGCGAGTTTCACGTTTGAGGACATGGAGGAGCGCAGTCTTCAAAACATTTTGAACCTCTTGCTCGACTCTACCGAAACGGAGCAGTATCTCTTTCGCGCTATCGAACATTGCCAGCAGCGACGCGAAAAGCGGGACGAGGTTCAGACGACGGTACAACAAGCGCGGGCCCAAGGCGCGAAGTCGCGATTTCCGAGCAAGTCAAGCAAGACCTCGGCCTGATCTTCATGGATTTTCTAGAAAGGCTTCTTTGTGTACAATAGACCGCCCACGCTGATGCAGGGGGCAACGCTCAAAGTCACCTCGTACTATCAAGAGCGACGAGAGAAAGAGTGAGGGGGGAAGGGCGGACGACAAGCCAGTCTTGACGTTGCCACCGAAGACCGGGCATATGACTGCAGTCAGGAAAGGTCTCAGGGGGGACTTTGTCGCCCTTTCTCTCTCCTGCCCGTCTCTGGGTTGCCAGCATTTGCCCCTTGGCGCCCGTGGCAATGCATACAGTGGGAGCATGCGCTCAAGATCCCTATTTTGCTGATGAAAGAAGAGGAAGAGAATAGGCTATTTGCAACGCGAGAAAAGAAGAAGGAAAAAAGAGAAGAAGTCAGAAAAGAACAAGATCTTTCTATCTTTGACGCGATTTATACACAACGCGGGACGCCTTTCTGTCGGGCGCACAAAATTTATGGACATAAATTTTGAAGCCGTGCATCCTCGACTTTTGAACACTACTGTTCCTTTCCCAGACGATGATGTTCTTGCTGTTGTAAATATGATGATCAATCCAGCGCGACGAAAGAGGGGCTCCGAATGTGTGAAGAGACACGCGCTGATGCATTGAAGAATGCAGATAGAATGATAATTCGCCCATCTCGCCAATGAATGCGATCTGGCAAAGTACCCTGCATATTCTTATTGTACTCGCTCGTAACAACCCTTTTCCCCTTTTTTCCTTTTTGCACGAGCGCGCCGGCTCATTCGCGTGCCTGGACTCCCGTTTTCTCCTTTCCCCAATCGAGAATATCAAGGAGAATCCTTCGGCGGAAAAAGGCCATGTCCCGGGCGCCGTACTTGATGGGTAGATTGTAGCCAGCCGTGACGGCAAACATGCACGCAAAGACGCCGCAGTCAACGGTATTGGATTGTTGGGGCGCCGTCTTGGCAAGCTCCAATGACCAATCAGACAGACTTAGATCTTGTGCGTATGCCTCGGCGTACAAGTCACACACCCAGCATGCCAAAAACTTGAGGCCGCGAATACCAAATTGGGCCTGGAGAAGCGAGTCGTAGCAAATGATCCGCTTGCGCGCAAGGTCGATGACCGCCGTCCGCCAATGATTGCCCTCGTGAAGCGGCACGACGATGCGATCATAGTCTGCGAGTTCGAACTTGATCCAGCGCCGGACATTCTCGTACGAGTACGTCAATCTCTCATTGGGGTCGTCCGTTCGTCGATTTGATAATTTGGTGAAAAAGTGCGTATTCAGAATCTTGGTGTCATCATCGCCTGCTCGTCTCCCGTACCAAAGCTGACGCTTGCACCGGACACGTTCCTGGACCGTGGCAAGAAAAAAATTAATCACTTCGTCATTGAGCCATTCACCGTCTCGGAGGCACTGTAGATCCCGACGCGTGATCTTCGTTGATCCCATGGCAGCAAGAACCCGATTCTGATCTTTGGAAGAAGAGAGCGCGGCATTAATGCGCTTGATGTCTGCCGGCGATATCCTCTCACCGCAGGGTCCCCTCAATGCCGACGATGGGTGGTGAAGAGGACGTAACTGGGCGTGGCTCCAAGCCGCACGAGACATTGTTGCCTTACCTTTCTTTTGCGCCTTTTTGGCATTGCAAAGTCGACCCTTGTCGTCATCAGACTCAGCGTCACTGCTCTCACAAAGATCAATAACAGGCGACTCCTGAGACGAGGAAGTCCCAAAAGGTTCAAGATCACCGCGCTGCAGCTTTTCTCGCTTCGATGTAGCTACAGAAGATTTACTTGTCCGGAACGATGTCGCAAGCAAAGGTTTGAGCGGAGTGGGCGCCTTCTTTCTCAAATTCTTGTGCGATCCGTTCGAAGTCCAGGATGTCTCTTTGCTCGCCTCGGGGATATTCCGGGAGCTGAGCACTCGGCCAAATGCTTCGCCTCGAACCCGCGAAAAAGGGTTTCTCGAAAATTCTCGCGCGTGCAGAGGTTCTGAAACTCGAGCTTCCTTCTCTTGTTCCCTGAGCAAAGCAGTCTTCCGCTTTACCGCTGCTCGCCTACGTTTGTCTCTCTCCACGGGCGACTTGGCCAAAGCTGGTCGTCCTTCGCCTCGTGGAGGTGATGTGAAGCTACTCGCACTCGAAGTACTCCAGAGACTATTACTTCGCGTGCCTCGACTGATTACTTGAGGTGGCAAAGAGCTATCAAGGTCTTTCGCAAATTGAAACGGGGCATGGGCCGCGGATTGCGACGACGCAGCCTCTGCGCGATATCCGTTGGCAGATTGTGCAGACGCATTCTTCGGATTGACGAATCGGGGCTTTTTGTTCCTGTTCACCCCGTTTGGACTACTGTACAACTCATCGGAAGGAAGGCAAAGACTTGGTGTAGACGTCGTTGCGGCCCGTTTTTGGCCTCTAGCATGCGCACGCTTGTTGTCCTCTGCGTTCTGGACGTCATCTAATGCGCGAGGCGCTTTGGATGGCTCGACCTCCACCCCTGAGCCGTCGAGCACTTTCTGGCCATCGCTCTCCCTGGTCGTTGTGTGCTGCTGCTGCTGCTGCTGCTGCTGCTGCTGCTGCTGTTGTCGGATCTTCTTCTTGTCCTTCTTCTTCTTGTTCTTCTTCTTTTTCTTCTTCTTCTTCTTCTTCTCTCCGCTCGGGCCGAGGCCTTCGCTCGCCGCCGCGTGCTCCTTCGCCGCCGCGGCGCCGCGGGCCTGCCCCTCGCGCAGGCCCTCGCCGCGGCCTGCGCCCGCGTTCAGGCCCAGCGCGGCCCAGAACCACATGGCCGCGCTCTGCCGCGCCCGCCGCCCTCGCGCGGCCTCCCCGCGCAACGCCGCGCCCCGCGACGCCGCGCG
Organism: Aurantiochytrium sp. KH105; assembly: GCA_003116975.1. Classification (NCBI taxonomy): domain Eukaryota; class Bigyra; order Thraustochytrida; family Thraustochytriidae; genus Aurantiochytrium; species Aurantiochytrium sp. KH105. Next base: position 60,611 of record BGKB01000021.1, on the reverse strand, counting down.
GCCTCTCGCGCAAGTCGATCGATCGATCGATCGATCGATTGATCGATTGATCGATTGATCCATCGATCGATTGATCGATCGACGAGCGCTCGATCCTCGCCCGGCCAGTGCGCCGCTCTCGCCGCCGGAACCTCCGGAACCTCGGCAACCCGGCTTGGCCGCGACTCGGACTCGAAGTCGAGCCTCGGCATGAACAGCGAATACAGCCGGCAAAAGAGCCGCAAAAGGGCCGCAGAAACATTTCTCCCGGCGGGAAAAGCGCCGCGGGAGAGGCAGGGAGAGCTGAGGCGAGGAGAGCGAGGAAAGGAAAGGAAAGGAACCTGAAGGGGGGGAGCGCCGCGCTGCAGACCGGCATCGAGCGCGGCGGGAGGATGCCGCGCGTCAAGGTGTCCGTGGCGGGCGACACGAGCTGTAGGTGGGCGCGGGCGGCGGCGGCGGCGGCGGCGGCGGCGGCGGCGGCGGCGTGCGCGGAGGCGCGGGCGGGCGGGCGAGAGCGGGATGGGGGCAGGTCGAGCGGGATGAGCGAGGATACGGCGACGTCCCTCGGCGGCTTGCGCGATGAGCGACGGCGCGGGGAGGGGGAGAAGGAACTAGGGTCGGGGGAAAGCGGGGGCGGCGGTGACGCGCAGGGATACGGACGCATTGGCTGACCGACTGACCGAATGACGCACGAATGCATGCACGCACACAAATAAAATTATTTGCGAGGGCGCGTCTCTTCACGTGCACAATGCTTTTTTCTTTTCCTTTTTCTTCGCACACAGGTTCGTTCTTCCAGAGAGCTGCGAATGTAGCGGCCTCGCTCGAACTCCTCTTCCCTGACCAAGTGGAGACGGAAATCATTGAGCTGGAAAGCAGAAAGGCGTACAAGGCGTGGCTGCCCAAGGCGCTGGAGAAGCTCAAGGGCGGCGAGGACCACACGAGTTCGCCCATCGCATACGTGGACGATAGCGAATATATTGGCGGCTGCGATGATTTTCTCGAATATGCCCGCACACAATTCGGCGGAGGGGGCGCTGGTCCTCGAAATGGCCATGGAGTCGGCAACAATGGGAGCAGGTCCAAGGTTGTGGCGAGCGCCAAGCTCAGCATCGACGCGGAGAGCAAGAGCGGCGAGTTTGATTACGACCTCGTCATTATTGGTGGGGGCTCGGGCGGCCTGGCCGCAAGCAAGGAAGCTTCGGAACTCGGCGCTAAGGTCGCTCTCTTGGACTTTGTCGTGCCATCTCCGCACGGCACAAAGTGGGGCCTCGGCGGTACTTGCGTCAATGTCGGTTGCATTCCGAAAAAGCTCTTTCATCACGCTGCTCTGACGGGGGAGTTCATGCAGGATGCCCCGGACTTTGGCTGGGACGTTCAGGTCGGCGCACACAACTGGGAAAAGCTCGTGGACAATGTTCGCAACTACATTAAATCACTCAACTTTGGCTACAAGGTGCAGCTTCGTGAAAAGGGCGTAAAGTATTTGAACAAACTTGGTTCCCTGATTGACGCGCACACCGTCAAGACGGTTGACAAGAAGGGCAAGGAAGAGACCATTTCGGCGCAGCGCATCATAATCGCAGTCGGCGGACGCCCGCGCCCCCTCGACTGCGAGGGCGGTGAGCTCGCCATCAGCTCGGACGACATGTTTTATCTCGACTCGGCGCCCGGCAAGACCCTGGTGGTGGGTGCCTCGTACGTGGCGCTCGAATGCGCCAGCTTTCTGACCGGGTTTGGCTACGATACTTCTGTCATGGTTCGATCGATTTTGCTTCGCGGCTTTGATCAGCAAATGGCGGACAAAGTCGGCGAAGCCATGGAAAAGCTTGGCACCAAGTTTATTCGCGGAGCGGTGCCTCGCAAACTTGAAAAGACGGACGACGGCCGCATTCGTGTCCATTGGGACGAAGGCTCCGACGTCTTTGACACTGTTCTGGCAGCCGTGGGCCGCCTTGCAGACACCTCCAAGCTTGGGCTGGAAAACGTCGGTCTGAAAACAAATCACGTTGGCAAGATCAAAGCGACGCACTCGCAGACAGAAGTTCCATCCATTTTCGCCATTGGGGACTGCGTCGAGGGTATGCTGGAGCTCACTCCTGTAGCCATTGAGCTGGGTCGTAATCTCGCGCAGCGCATGTTTGTCGGGCGCGAGGACCCAGTGGACCTTCGCTCCATTCCAACGGCTGTCTTTGCTGGTCTCGAGTACGGCTGCGTCGGTCTCAGCGAAGACGCGGCTCGTGACGAGTATGGCGATGACGCCATCGAGGTCTACCATACGCACTTTACTCCGCTGCAGTGGACGGTCCCGCATCATCGCGAGTATAATGTGTGTTATACCAAGGTGGTGGTTCTCAAAGACGATGATGAGCGTGTTCTCGGCATGCATTTGCTATCGCCCGAAGCGGGTGAGGTCATCCAGGCGTACGGGATCTCGCTCAAATACGGCATGACCTTTGAAGATCTACGCGAGCTTGTTGGTATCCATCCCACGATTGGCGAGGAGCTCTGTTTACTTACCGAGCCCAAGTCATCAGGAAAGGATGCCATCAAGTCTGGATGCTGAGGTTAAGCCCGTCGCAGCTTCGAGATGCCCGTCCTTCTCTTGCCACCCACCATTTTTTTTGGGAGTGGTAGGTAGGTAAGACGGGAGGGGCGTCTCAATACGTCGCTGCGACGGGGTTTCGTCGAGGCTGTGGTATGAGCTCTTGGTTAGCTCACGTCAGATCCTCGTCTTTTCTCTTACATTGATCGCAAGCTGAAGTTGCTGACCAGGCCGCGATCGAAGCGCGGAACATTTGCGAATATTCCTTTTCGGGTAGCTCTCATGCTGCTTGCTACCTGTGCTGGGCTCGCTTTTCGCGCACGATGATGACGGACGTTGCAAAGAAACAGTCATCCCTACGGAGTAACGTAGGGCTTTGTAACATCTCGACCCTCGAGCAGCCTGTGCTCACTCTTTTGCATATTGCTTTCTTTTATCATAATCAAATGAAAAAGTCCAAGTTCTCTGAAATTGATGACACAAATGACACACAAACGAACGAAAGTCCATGCGAAGCAAAAAGCTGGTTTTCGTGTTTATATGGGAGCCAGCCAGCGTCTCTTTCATCTTGTCAGCAAAGATTCACTTTTTAAAAGTCTGCAAGCTACCTGCACAACTCCAGACAGTCTCACCCACATTTCATTATTTATTTCAAAGGAAGCCGCTCGTCCTTTTATCTCAAAATGCATTCCTTGATTTTCAAGTTGAACCGTTTCCAAACATGACAGAATCGTTGAATTTACGTGTACGTATTTGCAGAATGAAACAATTTTTTTAAGCCCCCCGGGCAACGGAGGTCATCGCCTCCTCGACTGCAAGTGGTTCACCCAGCGATGAGCTCGCGTCAGCACCGGTAGCAGAAACCCGTTTGCTATCGTCGCTGAGCGGCTCGGCTCGAAGCTCACTCTGAACCTGGCGCGCTTCCTCTTGCGTTACATTCTCGACATCTGTACTGATCTTGCTGGCTTCCGAAGCGTATTCGGACTCCAACAAAGAAGTTACAGCGTTTTCTTCGCTCTCAGTCGTCAGAGTTTTGACATCTGATCCTGTCTCGTCAAGGCTGGACGAGACCATGTTGTCCGTACTTGACGCTTTGGCGTTGGCGCCTGACTCGTTGGTCGGACACGAAGACTTGGTCACTTTGGTCTTATCGAGGATGTGTGCCTCTGTCTCAGCCTCTAGATCGACCTCGTCGTCGTTGACCTTGTCGGCGCGGTTTTGCTCGTCGTCAGCGATCTGGTGCTCTGCATGCAAAGCGCAAGACCTGTGGGAAGAAGTGGCGGCGCTTGTTGGCGAAGACGAGGGAGAAATGGTTGAGGGCGTACTGGGGATGTCATAGAGGCCAAAGCTCATGTGGCTCGAGGTCTGAAGGACAGGTCCGCCTTCTGAGCTACGTCGGTGCATGTTATGTGCGCACTTTCTCAGAAAGTTCTCGTGCATGTTGTCTTGCTGAAATGCAGGCCAGAGGTTGAGCCGAAGCATGCGCAAAACTTCGTCGCGTGCTTCTTCGAAAATATCCTGAGTGTAGCTCTGATCGGCAAGCGCTTGGTGCAGAATAGCGCTACGCTGGGCATGAGAGATGTTCACCTGGAGGGGAGCGGCGTCAGACACGTAAAGGTCGCATATCCGCTTGATACGACGGCGGATTTGGGCTGTGTCCTGCGCCGATCGCTCCTCCTTGGTGTGCGCTTCGAGAAGGCGGTAGGCGTCGGTCTCCAGGACAAAGAGCACGGACTCCTCCTGAAGCCGTTTGCGAGCGAAGCGCTTGAGGTAGTAGGCCCCCCAAGGAAGGGAGAGCGCGCTCTCGAGGGTGTAGGTGTAGGTGAACTGGTTGGCGAGGTTGCGTTGCTCCGCAAAGTGGACGAGCTGGCGAATCCTTGCGTCAGATCGCTCGGCTCGGCGCTCACGACCTGTGGCGGGAAAATTGAGAGCAGCAAGAAAATTGTCCCGGAAGAGTGGGATGAGATGTGCGTCGAGCCGGCGCAAGACTTCTTGGCGCACGCCATTGAAGAAGGCTGCATCTTGTTGGCGGTAGACAAGATCGTGATAACGTGAGATTTTCATCTCAAAGAGGGTAAGATGCTGCTCAAGGAAGACGATTGGAGGTTGGATGGCAGGACGTTCTTGACCACGGCAGGCATCGGTATTGCCGAAGCGCGAAAGAATGCGACGCAGACGCTCGAACTGGTGCGCGTTGTCGGCGACCCAGCAGCTGTAGTCCTCGATTTCGAAGTAGAGCTCTACAAGATCTCGCGCAGAACGCAAGGTGCCCATAAACTCGTGCTGGGCATATTCAGCGTCGTCTTCGTCGCCGGCGACATCAATCAAGTCGTCGTCGGTCTGACTCTCATTTCTTCCACTTTGAGACGGGATCTCGTCCTTTTTTGCTTTGTCCTTTGTTGAGCCCTTTCGAGGGATGATTCTGTTGCTGGTGCTGAGAGAGTCGGCGGTGCTTGCGGCCCCAAGACCCCTCGCTTCGTTCGTTGCCTTGGCGCTCTTTGGCTGCGAGGGTCGCATGAGCTCGCTGCGCATGGGTATTGACGTGATGAACTCGGAAAAGTAGGAGAGAAGCCAGGGATGTTGCAAGACGGTCTCGGCCGTGGGGGCCTCGGAGGCTTCCATTTCGGCCCAGAACGACTCGTCTTTCGAGGCGCCAAGGCGACCAAAATGCTTTGAGACGAGAAATTGCGGCATGAACTCAAACTTGAGAAAAGTGACAAGTTTGGCATAGGTGAGCTTGAACGAGGCGCCAAGCGCGCGTGGATCTCTTTGGCGCACGAAATCGGATTCTGGATCTACGTCGAGACAGGCGCGTAGTCCGGCCAGGGTTTCTGCGTCGAGAAAGTCGTGGCAAACGGATCCCAGAGGAGCGTGATTTGCAAAGTATTTGGCATAGATTTCTCTCGCGCGTCTGACCTTGCGCTCTGACTCGTAGGAGATACGTTCGTAGGCATAAAGATCGATCCACAGAGAGACGAGGTTTTCCGAGAGCTTTTCATGCATGAAGTCACGGAAGGCATCCGAGACGAGGGGTTCATGCAGGACGGTTTGCATGGACACGTCGGAAGGTCTGCGTTTGCGTGGATGGAAGAGGGCTTGCTCGTCCTCGGCAGCGACCTCATTTGCGCGGAGCTGCTGTTCGCGCTCGAGCGCTCGTGCGCCGCCGCCGCCACGAAGTCCGAGCGCCGACCAGTTGACGCCCATTTGGACAGCGAGAGGTTGCTGAGAGCGCGCACCGCGCGCAGGCACCTACGCTTGGGGAGGTTCCGGTGTCACGGCTGTGATTTTGCCGAGCATTCCTGCACGCACGTTTGCAGCGCGGAGCGGTCGATGAAGGCAAGCCGCATGGTGCAACAAAATCGTCTGGCCAACCGCTGGCCAGCTGGCCAGCTGGTCAGCTTTGCGATTGATCGACTGGCCAATCTGGCTATCGTGCGGTCGGTCGATTGTTCTGGCGTGGAACTACCGTTTTGTCTGAGTGTGCCTAGCCAGTCGGTCGGCCAGTGTCGGTCAGTCTTTGTAACGCGAGTATACTACGAATCGAAAGCTCTCTTTCCCCCCCTTTCTTTTCTTTCTTCTTCTTTTTCTTCGTGGCCGTTCACGATGGTCGCCGTAATTGTAGCAGTAGTACGATCATCCTTGGACTAGCCCGTCAGTTGTTGCCAGCGGTTGTTGAGCCCTGGCAAGCTGCATCCTTCGAGGTGGCGCGGGTTCCCATCGACACCCCCGTCTCCCTCCCTCCCTCCTTCCCTCCCTCCTATTCTCCCCCCCCCCCCCCTTCCCCCGCCTTTTCTCCCTTTCTTGACGTAAACACAAGACCACGATGGCGGTGCGCGACTGGTTGGTTGGTTGGTTGGTTGATTGATTGATTGATTGATTGATTGATTGATTGATTGATTGATTGATTGATTGATTGATTGATTGATTGATTGATTGATTGATTGATTGATTGATTGATTGATTGATTGATTGATTGATTGATTGATTGATTGATTGATTGATTGATTGATTGATTGATTGATTGATTGATTGATTGATTGATTTTAAAATTGATTGATCGGTGCAGTGGCGGTCATGGCATGTGGTTTTGTTCTCTACTCAGGAGCGAAAAAGTCCCACGTCGAGGGCGGCCAGTTCGAGCCATGGGATCGCACGTGCTCGCTCGCTCTACTTGCTTCGGCCTCGCTGGTTTCTGGGACTTCTTGCGTGCTCGCGTGCTCGCGTGCTTGCGTGCACGCCGCAGCCGACCTCTGTTCGGGGCTGGCGCAATCTGGACGCGAACCGAGCGCGAGTCCCGTGCCGCCACGAGCCCTGCCGCCAGGCGCTCGCCTCTCTCCGGCGCTGGCGATGGTCAGTTGGTCCCCGTTCCCAGTCCCGACCAGCCTGGCAGCAAGGTAGGTTCTCAGGCCGCCTAAACAGTGTGTGCGCGCGCCAGAACAGACCGGCCAGCTGGCTGACCGCCAGCTTTTTTTTCTAGTCGCCACGGTCCGTGTTCCGCCGCCTGTCCGCCGCAGTGACCACTGGCGCGTGTCAAAGCGAGCGGCTGGCGGGCGGGTCCAACACAAGTCCGTCACAGTGAATGCAGTGTGTGGAGCCGCGGCTGTGTTCAGTCATGCATCTGCGACACCACTCATCAGCGGGAGGCCGGTGTGGAAAACAGCCACCACTGGCCAGCAGTGGCAGCTGCAGCCAACAGACAGCTGAAAGTCTGGCGGACCACGGCCACGCGGCCAGCGGCAGCGGGTAACATCTCGCAACACCCGGGGCAGGTCGGGTCGCGGAAATGGACGGTCTCTTCGCCGGTGACTGCTTGCACACCTGCTCGCATTGCACACGCCGGTGTGCCCGGCGCCCTGAAACGAGGTGCTGCTCTGCGATCTGCGCGCGCTTCGCCAGCCGCTGCCGCCAGCACCTCGCCTCGCCTTGCCTTGCCTTGTTTCGCATTGCGTCGCATCGCGTCGCATCGCGTCGCTTCGCATCGCTTCTCTATCTAGGTCCTGCTGCTACCGTAACTCGTGTCCTGCGCGATGCGAGGCGCCCCGAACTCCAGGCCGGCGCCGCCCACAAGCCAGTGTGCGTCCACCGCCCTTCGCTGGTCGCTCCCCGGCGCTGTTGGTCACCTCGTCACAGGCGAGCCAAGAAGCCGCTGCGTGGCCACATGCCGCGTGGCCGCTGGCCGCCGCCACGACCTTGCCGGCGGGCATGTTGCCGCTGCGTCTGGCTCTGCGTCCATCCTTGACCAGCCCTGCACATTGGTTCGCCACGGTCTGGTCAGGATCGGTGGCTGCGAGTCGTCGTCGCCATGGCCGCCGTCGGTCTTTCGCCAGGTTAGTCAGGCAAAAAGCAAAGCACAAGCGAGCAAGAGCCAGACGCCGACCTCGACTCGATGACTCGACTTGGCTTGACTTGGAGGTCGGTCTCCCACACACCGGATCGGTACTCGGGACTCGGGCGTCGGCAACGACGGGCGATGGTTGACAAAAGGCGGATGCATGACTTGACAGAGAGTTAGCCCGGCCGGACACGCACGGTTGGTCGCGGACGGGGAGCTCTTGGGTCCGGGAAGGCGTGATTGGGGGTTAGCACGAACGAGAGGCAGGTGGCTGTGTCAGGTGATACCGTCGCCATGCTCGCCTCGGCCGACGCAGTCGCAAGCGCAGACGCAGACACGGACTTCGACCCAGTCCCAGACGCGCCGGCGTCCAACGGCCCGGACCTTTCCTTCGGCGTCCTGGAAAGCCATTTCTGCCTGGCTGGTTCTTTCCCCGCTTCGTGCGCTGCTCGCTGTCCCTCCTTCCCGTCTTCTCTGCCTGTCGCCATCCATGGCTCGCACCCTGTCCTGTCTCGCACCTGCCGCCGCTGGCCACCACACCCGCCCCCCGACCGCCCGCCTGACCTCCCTCGCTCCCTCCCTCCCTCGCTGCCGGCCTCTCTTGCGGCGCGCGGCCGCTCGTCCAGCGGCGCTCTTGAGGGCACGCGCTCTCACGGCTCTCGCGGTTCGGCATCTGCTCTGCCCCGGCAAGAAGGAGAGGAATGTCTGGTTTCTGTGAAGAAGAGCTGTGAGTGCGTGGGATTTGCCTGGCATTGGCCGCTCTGCACAGTGGTCAGTGCAAGCAGCCAGGCATCTAGGCAGTCCGCACAGGCATCCAGGCAGGCGGGCGAGCGGCAGAGCCGCCCTACGATGGCTGGGACTTGCTGGCCGCTCGCCTGGCCGACCCTGGCTCATGGTTCGGCCCTCCCGCCGGCCCGCCCCATCCTGCAAGCCACGCCGCTCGGTCGATGGGTCGCGACGCGCGCACCGCCCGAGAGGCGTTACGGATCTTCGCGTGCCGTCGCCCAGCAGCTCCAAGCTGCGTAGCTTCTTCAGTCGCAGAGTGGAGAGCCGCCGCCCTCTCCCCGCCGCATCCCCTGCACCGCAGTGGACTTCCAGCCGGGTCGCGAGCCCCTGCTTGTGGAATGTACCGCAGACCCCACCACGGCCAACAGCCTCATACAACATCGCCGCCCTCCCTCCCATCCCCACTGACACGAATCTATGAGACGGGCTTGCACATATTGTGAGTTCGTGTTCATATTTAACTCCCGCGCCCCACAGATTATATTGGGGCAAAGCGTGTACACGCCCACAGTGCCGTATCGGGCGGTGCGGTGGGTGTGAAGGAAAGAGCCAGGGGCGCCCCGAGCTAGCACCCTCTAGGCAGCATCTACGCTGAAGGAGGCCTGGCCCGCCGCAACCGAAGGCCTCGCCCCCGCAGCCTGACCCTAGCCGCGCATCCCATGAAAAACCGTACGGGCCCTGGCTAGCTGTAGCTGCAGCTAGCTGCAGCGACCATAGCGAGCGAGCTAGCTGGCGCCCTACCAGCTGCGCGAGTGCAGCGAAGCAGAAGACCAAGGCGCGGCCGGCAGGCGAGGCGGCCGAGGCGGCGCAGCGACGCGGCGGCGACGCGCGGCGGCGAGCCGACGCGCGGGCGGGCGGCCAGCGCGGGCGGGCGGGCGGCGGGCGGGCGGGCGGCGGGCGGGCGGCCAGCGCGGGCGTCCGGCTCCTCGCGCGCGGAGCCGGGAGGGGTCGAGACGAGCGGGCGGGCGGGAGGGCGAGACGAGGCCGAGGCGGGCGCGGCGAGGCGAGCAGCCAGACTCGCATTGGATGAGAGCGCCCCCCTGTTGAAAGCAAGGAAGTAAGCCAAGAACGAGACCCCCCAAGTGCGAAGCCGGCAAGCTAGCAAGCAAGCAAGCAAGCAAGCAAGCAAGCAAGCAAGCAAGCAAGCAAGCAAGCAAGCAAGCCGGCGGGGAAAGGAAAGAAAGCCGAGGCGAGGCGAGGCAAGCAGCCGGAGCGAGTCCAGAGCCTGATCGCCGAGGACGAAGCGAGCTTGGAGGAAGAGGAAGATAAAGCAAAAGGAGCAGGAGAAGAAATCACAAGCTGCAGCGACCGACGGTCTAACACACAGCCCGTTCACAGCAGCAAAAAGGTAAAACAACCCGGGAAGCATCGGAGCTCCGGAGATATAAAACAAAAAAGAGAGCTCTTCCTTTGCCATTCACGGGCTCGGGCTTCGGCAGCCGGGAGCAAACCCCGAACGGTGATCATCCAATCACCGTAAGGAGGAAGGGCCAAGGCCCACGAGCCTTTGCGACTCAAGCGAGCAAGACGCGAAGCTTCGCGTGTCGAGCGCTGAGAGCAAGGAGCAAAACAGCCAGCAAGCAGCAACAACGCAACAAGGCGGTGAGCTCGGGTCCGCGTCGTAGCAAAGCGAGAGCATCTGCGGCATTCCAGCCGCAGAGCTCGATCAACAACCAGGCACCACGGTCCTCCAGATAGCTCAGGTTGTCCCGTCGCCCCGCGAGTGGCGAGGTGCAAGGGACTTCACGATAAGTGCAGACTTTGAATGCCTCGTTGCAAGCGACGCCCTCTACGAACAGTCCAAGCAACACTTTGAACCCCCACCCAGCAGTCTCGACGACTTTGACCTCGAGGAGAGCGTTCTCCTTTTGTCCACGGGGCCTATGCGTAAAAAGCCGCGCAAGGAGTCCAACTCACGCGATGTTGCACGCACGAACACCGACGCGACCGCGCTTTCTCCTCTCAAAGCGCCGTTGATGTCGCCGAGACAGAAAAATAGCTTCTCGGTCATGGCACAATCGGCTGAGGCTTCTGCGAACGACTCATCACAACCTATAAGCGCGTCGGAGTGGTCTCGTCTCGATGGCAACACGAACCATTTTGGCTCTCCCAATTTCAACCAGGGTCTAGGCGTGCAGATATCGCCGTCCAATATCTATACACCATCGCAAGGCCAGCCTCTCACCAGCCAGGATTTTGCAGGATCGTATTCTGCGCGACAACACCAGCAGCCGCAACTCCAGCAGCAACATTACCAGCAACAATATCACCAACAGCAGCAGCAGGAGCAGCAATCTCAAGAACGATACCCGCACCCGCGCACGCAACAGCAGCAAGTGCATGATTACGTGCAATACTCGGTGCCCTTGCTCCCGCAGCCCGCACTGCCTCCTCAACACGCAATGTATACACAAAGGTACAGTCAAGGTGAACATACCGGATACGAGAATTTCGCATCGCAATTTCAACCCCATCAAAATTATGGGCAAATGTATGCCTCCGCCGCCCAAATTGGCCCTTCGATACCATCATCCAATAGCTCTGGAGCTCATGCCAACAAGCGCCAGTTTCCCGACGACCCCCCGATCGCGAGAGCGGGAAGTTCCTCGTCAGCGTGGCCTGCAGAGCAACCCACCGTTCCGCAAGGACAACGGGGTCAATTTTACAATGCTGGAGCTCGATCCAATGCCGAAATCGGCAGGGCAAACAAACTGCAATGGTCATCGTCGGGCACTTCCTCGTCGAGCGTCACGCCCACCCCTTCAACAACTTCATCGGAAGCCACGGAGCAACAAGCCATCAATCAGCGCGGTAACACAAATTCCCATGCGCGAGGCCGACAAGAAGCTTCATCATCTTCATCAGGCAATTCGACAGCCCAGCAATCTTCTTTGGGCCATGACTTGGTGAATAAGGAATCGAACGAGCCGGAAGTTCCAAAGCAGAGTTCTGCGTACAAAGGTGTCTCGTGGCATAAACGCGACCGGCGATGGACCGCGCGCGCCTGGGTGGATCGTCGTACTGTCCATCTCGGCGCCTACGCCTCGGAAGAGGTTGCGGCGGCCGTTGTGGATTTCAAGCTTTTGCAGAGGTATCGTCAGATGGCGTCCACGGGCCGCCCGCCGCGTCTCAACTTTGCCAGCGACGCGGATAGGCTGGCACTGCTCGAGCGTTCGCTCACGGATGCCCGCAGCGATTTGCCTACACTCATCACGACGCTGCGAATCTCTGGCGTCGATGCGGACACAGACCGTTTGCTCCTGCGTCTTGACGCGCGCCTCAAGGAGACCTCCTCGTCTGCTTCCTCTTCTTCCTCATCTTCGAGCGGCACCAGAAAGGAGCAAAAGCAAGCTCAGCCCGCCACTGGCACAACCACGGATACGTCACTGACGCCTGCGTCTTCGTCCAGCACGTCGCAACCCAGTGGGTCTCAATTTTTGTCCTCGGCCTCGACGTCCTCGGCGTCCTCCTCGAAGCCATTCTCCTCGCCCAAGAGGAAATGATGATGGAGAGTGGTCCGATCGCGTCATGCGCCTTTCCCTTCCTTTTCTCTATGCTCCGCCCTACCCTGTGGTATACGTCACTCACGAACTATGGCCGGCGAGCTCTTTCCCAAATTTCTCAAAGACCTTTCATCAGTGAAATCAGTGAATTCAATCTTCTTCTTAATTCTATTCTACTATTGCATAGGCCTAGGCTTACTACCGCATACGATTACACCCATTCATGGATCACCACGTTCAGAAAAACGAGTGGCCGAGTGTTTTTCGGACTCTCTCTCTATTCGCGAAGGAAGACTGGTATAGCATGCCACTGGCCATGCTGGCCTTGTTCAAGATTATCCAAGATCGGCCACGATTGCTGTCGGCGGCACGGTGGACGCGGTTTCGTTCATTTTGAGTGACCACGATGGCCCTAATCCATGGACGATTGGGCGGATGTCCGGCCAGCAACCCTGGTATAATGGATTTGGGGCTCTTGGTCCTAAAGCAGCTGTGGCTGCTTGGCAGGCATGCATGGCGGCCGAGCGATCCATCGAGCAGCCACCGGCCTCACACCAGCGGTCCATCCGCCACGCCAAAGCGGTCCATTCGCCAAAATCGAATGTACGACGTTGCAGCCCAAACTGCGAGCGAGCAGTATCTTGCCTCAAGTGGCGGCTGGCAGTGGCAACTCCACCAACGACCAGCCTCGCCGCATCCATGCTGCATCTGGCCGCCAGCCTTCGCGGAGACGACGGAGGCCGCGCTGCTTGCGACGTACCGGCTGCCATGGATGACCGAGCTGCCAACCCGGGACCCTTAATTGAAGGCGGGCAGTCCAGGATCCGAATCGGGTGCCCCGCCTTGGAAGCGGGAACGCGGGGAGAATCCACTCTCCGATGAGAACGCTTAGCTGGCATCTAGGATGTCATACCATGCCTCCCGGAAGCAGCGAGGAATAGTCCTCGCGGGAAGGTAGGGGACACTCTCCGCGCGTCTCACCAAGGGCCGCTTCCGGGCGCCGTCCCTGGACTTCCGGTAGCAAACGATTTTTCCGCGTCGCCCTCTCCGCACCGAGGTGACAGTGCAGCCTCCTCTTAGCGCCGCGCTTTCGGTCCCGGGACACTGACTCTTATAGGGTCAGTGCTCGGCGAGGAGAGTTAGGTCAGTGGCGATAAGGGGAAGATGGACAGCCTGGCGGGCATCTTTTGCGTCCCCCCGGAGGAACCAGGCTATTCTTCTCCACTGCCACTACCGGCTACCCTCTCCTCTTTAGGTGCATCCTCTTCAGAACAATCCAGAATCCTTCCAGAGTGGAAGTCCGCATACAGTCTCCTCTGGCGAAAGCCGGTGTACGTCAGCAGTGCGGAAGCCGGCGGGCCGAAGATACAGCCGCGGCAGTCCTATGTGTTAGCTACCGTAAACGATAGGGACGGCCGGCGGGCGCTGCTGCCGCTCCCGCTCCCTCTGCGCCGATCCAGCGCCAGCCGCAGGGGACGCAGAGCGAACGTCCCCCGCGGTGTTCCCTGCGGAACGGCCCGGAGCCGCCGCTCCCGCTTCTGAGGAGTAGTAGGAGCAGTAGGAATAGGAGGAGGGGACGAAGGTGGCTTGGAGAGTATGCGCGAAGGAGAGCAGCGGCAGCAAAGCCAAGCGGACGCAGGCAAATCCGAAACGCGACAACCCAAGCGAAGAAGAAGAAGAGCAGCGAGCGGCAGCAGCAACAGCAGCAGCGGCGCCAGCGAGAAGAAGCAAGCGAGCAAGCGAGCAAGCAAGAAGAAAGATGCCCAAGGTGCAGCGCGAGAAGGAGCGTGCCTCCGGGACCGGCCGCGGCAAGGAAGTTTCCAAGGCGGGCGCTGGCGGAAAGTACACGTGGGGCGCTCCCGGCAGCGAGGGCGCGGTGCCGCCCATGAGCAAGCGCGACCCGAACTATGACAGCGACGAGGACCAGTGATGGACGCGAGCTATGGGTGATCCCGAGCCGGTAAGACGCGCGCGGCCACCCCCACGCGCCTCACGAATGAATGCACACAAAACGAAAAATCAAATCGTCGACTGATGGTCGGATGATGATATCCGGACTTCCTCAGTTAGGCACATTATGGTCCTACGAATAGCTAGCACAGCTGTCACTCCTCTCCTATCTCGTGGTGGCCGATCGCCACCTAAAGAAACTGTATGTACATGGAGCGGCGCAAGCTCCCTATTTATGTTCCTGAATCCTCCCGTTTTTGCCCGTTTCATTGCTTATATATTTATAACCTTGGCATGGGCCAGACCAATGACAGATCCCACGATCCAACATAAGATGCACTCCTCATTCTCTTTCTGAATCTGCCATGGCCACGGCTACAGCCGGGGCTTGACGACTCTACGCCACGACATTGAAGACCGACCAGCGCCTGCTTCCTGAAAAATTTGCAGTCACAAGTGGAATTTTCAAAACCAGACTCCAAGCTTACGGCCACGGCTGCGCTGCCTTGCCTACCCGGATGGCCCTTAGTTGCCTTCCTGGACCTTGCTTGCCTGGACTTTGCCTGCCTGGACCTTGGCTGGCTTGACTTTAGTGCCACGTCTGGCACAATGAAGTTTTTCAGATTCTAAAGAGCCACTTGCAAAGGTCGTTGTCAAAACGTCTTCCGTGCTCAATAGCCAGCACATTGTACGAGAAGGGTACGAAGACAGAGCGCTAAAGTATGTTACAATAGTTTAACAATTCTGAGGACTTGAAAGTTAGAGACGCGTGCGATCCATTCGCAGCGATCCTCATGAACTTATACTACCTCTCCGATTTATATCAGACACAATCCAAACGGTGCAAGACTTGCACTTCACTGAATCACGCAGAGTTTTGACTTCATTTCCTCCGCCTTGGCCACAAGGCGCAGGTACGTCTCGGGTTGCGCATCGAGAAGGCGTTTATTCTCAGCACGCAATTCATCAATCTCCTTGCGCATGGCAGTCTGAGCCTCCTCTGTGAGCTCTGCTGCCTGCTCGAGATCGTCGTTGGCATCCTCGAGCTCAATCAGTGCCACTTGGTGCTTAAAATTATGTCGACACATCCATAGAATGAGCGTGGCATCCGTGAGAATAGGTTGTGGGAGATTGTTAATACTTCCGTTGCCGGACATGTCAATCTCCTCCAAGGAGAGACAATGTCCGAGCTCTGGTGCCACGCTCTGCATATCATTGTTCTGCAAATGTAACACACGCAAAACGACGAGATGGCCAAAGGTAGAAGGAATCCCTGTGATGGCATTTTCTGAGAGATAGATCTCTTCAAGGAGTTTGCATTGTCCGATCGAATCCGGCACGCTCTTTAGACAATTGCCATTTGCTCGAAGCACTTTGAGACGAATACACTTGCCAAGTTCATTAGGAAAGGCTTCCAAGTGATTTCGGCTCACGTCGAGCTCACGAAGAAACTCAAGTTTGCCGAGCTGCGCAGAGAGACCAGTAAGGTTGTTGAACGAGAGATTGAGCGTGAAGAGCTTCTCTGT
Source organism: Aurantiochytrium sp. KH105 (assembly GCA_003116975.1). Lineage (NCBI taxonomy): Eukaryota > Bigyra > Thraustochytrida > Thraustochytriidae > Aurantiochytrium > Aurantiochytrium sp. KH105. Next base: position 44,990 of record BGKB01000021.1, on the reverse strand, counting down.
CCATGACCATACAGCCTCCTCAACATTGGCCCAGGCCTGATGGCTCAGGTCAATAAGTCCATTCTCGTCTGGTTGCTGTACTAGCTCGTCGAAAACCTCCATTTGATTGAGATACTCCTTGATGAAGGAGCTCTGCAACTATTTGCGCCAATCAGGAGATGTGCGGTCCAACACAATCCGAAAGAAAATAGCGCCTTCGTCTGATGAGCAAAGCGGTGGAGCGTTGCTCGCGCAAGGATTCGCCGCCTTTCCTGGCGAGGCAGACACGCTTGGCGAGGCAGAGATTTATTCGCTATCGTGCCAGTGGGCAGCCGCCCACCTTTTTGCCTTCAAGCTTGCGTACTCGCTCACTTGGCCAAACGAGGCAGTGACTTACTTGTTCGTCCTTGCGCGCCAGTGGGAAGTCGCCGTCCTTCTTCCCGCCTTCAGGCTTGCGCGCTCACTCGCCTACCCTTGCGCGCGATTCTAGCTCGTGGTCAGCAAGCTGAGGTATTTTGATTCGAGCGTGAAAGTGAGGTGCTACCGACCGCGTATCACTGGCGCAACCCAATGATTTTCAATAAGACTTCGTTCGCTACAGTCCGTTTACAATCGTGGATCACGGTTGGATGCACTGTTGACAGTAAATGAGCTGGAAAATCGTCCGACGAAGAAAAAAGAGAACTCGAGCAAGCAGTGATCAATTAATTAATAATCGCTCGCTCGTTCGCTCGCTCGTTCGCTCGCTCGCTCGCTCGCTCGGTCAATGAATCGAAAAAGGACGCCAGTCCTCTTGCAACAACGTTCTTTCTTATTTGGAGTTCGCACGTCTGTCTGCTTTGCTTGGCATGTTGGACCCGCCTGGCAATGCAAAGGTTGAAAATGCGCCGATCTAACGATACTCTTGCGTTGCACGGTAATCCAGGCGCTCTATCCAGTCGGTCAGGCTAAGCAAAGTATCAAGGTCGGTCCCTGAATCCCCGCACCGCGCTCCACGGTGCCGCATTTGGCCGTTCGCTGGCTGGCGTCTTTGCCCTCCAGTTCTAGTCTAAGCTAGGCCTACTACGTCTTCGTGTCTTTCATCTTGTCCATCTTACCGGCTTGCCGGACCTATCTGGCTGGCGCACACGCTCACTCGCTTGCTCGCACGCTGAGCATCGAGAATGAGTCCATTTTTCGCTTCGGAGCGGAACTCTTCGCACCTCCTGGCAACTCGCGGGTCCAACGGATCGTTATCTGTGTTTGTTCGCTTTTTGTTTGTTTTCTCTGTCTCTCTCTTTTCTTGCGCTTTCCCTCGTTCATCTCGTGCGCACGTGCGCCGCCGCGCGTCTGTCTGCGCGGCGCGAGGTCGGGGTTTGCACAAGGTCGAAGCGAAGCAAGTCCGGGCGGGCCGTGGCTCCGAGTGCGAGGCGAAGGCTCCGGACGGCGCGACTCAAGTGCAGGAGGAAAAGAACCTTGGCAGATCGAAGGCGGCCGAGAGAGGGAAAAATGAAAAAGAGCCAAGGATCCGGTGCGCGGACGCGCGGCACGGGCACCACTATTTATTTGTTGATCGATCGATCAATCAATCAGTTCTTTTCTTCCATTCCTTCAGCCAAGCAAGCAAGCAAGCAAGCAGCGATTGTTTCGTTCAATCGCTTTCCGCGCGCCAATCTCCTGCGTGTGAGAGGCGGCTGGTTATCCGGCAAAGCGGAAAGGTCTTCCTGGCCTGCCTGGCCTCGCTTGCCTGCCTGCGAGCGCTGGAGGCGTTGAGAGCGCCATCGCGAGTGAAAGACAGCTTGGGGCGGCGTCGCGTGCAGGCGGGCGAGGGAGAGGGGGCGACGGGATCGGCGGCGAGTGGCTCAGTGCGTAGGAAGAGAGAGACCTTGGCGTAGTGTAAGAGAGCAAGAGAGAGAGAGCAAGAGAGAGCGAGAGAGGCGTTCTCGGTCAACTTTTTCTTTTCTTTCCTTCTTTTCCGCCCAAAGGATCCGGTTGCAGCGATTGGAGCAAAATTCTAGACAGCACACACATACACGCACGTCGCACCAGCTTCCTTTTGTTGAGACAAAGTTGATTAACTTTGCTCGCCAAACCCAAAGAGGAGGAACGGAGGTGTCCGCCCAGCCGGATTGTCCATCGCGAACAGTGTGTTGCTTGCAGTCCTTGGACGGACGTCGAACCAGAAGCCCGCGGCGAGCCTGGTCAATCGACCTCACTTCAATCAATTCAAATCAACCCGATTCAACACGCACCAAAGAAAGGCGAGGCAGGACCTTTACGGAAGGCATTGTTGTAGCTAGCTAGCTAGCTCTGTCGAGGCAAATCACTCGAGGGGAGGCGCAGCAAAATCATCTCGCAAGGACGCTTCACTTCACATCAACCTCGCTTAGATCCGCGTCGCGTTGCGTCGCATCGCGTCGCTACGCGTCGCATCGCGTCTCGCATCTCGTTCATCCATCGCGAGCCTACGCGTCGCACGCGAAGTCAAACACCCTGCGTGGAAAAACGCACCCCGAGGGAAAACGCGTGCGACTTGCCTGGTTCATCCAAGGCGTCGCGCGGTGACAAGTAAATTGAAAGATTCGTACAGTCGCTAGCTGGGCGCGAGCCAAGATGGCGCACCAGGATCAACGGCGCGCCTCGTCAAGGCAGCGCAGCAGCAATAAACAGCAGACCAAGTCCACAAGCGTAGCCATGATGACAGAGTATGACTACAAGGTGCTGGACAAAATCGGGGAGGGCGCCTATGGCGTTGTGTATTCCGCTCAAGATCGGCGGACCGGTAAGCTGGTGGCCATCAAGAAGATTGCTGGCGCCATGGACCGCACGAACTCGTGCAAGCGCACCTTTCGCGAGCTCAAGTTCCTGACAACGCTCCAGCACGAAAACGTGATTCCCCTGCAGCACATCATTTGCCCCACGGATGTGGCTCACGAGGCCGTGGCGCGCGCGATGGCCGAGTACTACGGCACCAGCGCGAGCGGGGAAGAAGTCGAATCTAAAGCTGGCGAAGAGAGCAAGGCGTCATCATCAGTGATGACGGGGCCGCCCGCGCCCAAGAGCACCAGCACGACGCTGTACGTGGTGCTGGACCTCATGGAAACCGATCTGACGAGCATCATCAAGTCGCCGCAGCACCTTACGAATGAGCACTGCCAGTTCTTTCTGTACCAGGTTCTGCGCGGACTCAAGTACATTCACAGCGCCAACATTATCCACCGCGACCTCAAGCCCCGCAACTTGCTTGTGAACTCAAACTGCGACCTTCGCATTTGCGACTTTGGCCTCGCGCGCCTCGACCTCCCTGAGCTCTCGCGCAAGGACGGTGCCTGTATGTCAGACTATGTTGCGACGCGCTGGTACCGGCCGCCAGAGGTGGTCTGCGAGTCGGGCACGTACACCAAGGCCCTGGACATGTGGGCCGCGGGTTGCATTCTCGTTGAGCTGCTGCTGCGCAAGCCGATCTTTCCGGGCGCAGATCAGTACGATTTGCTCAAGCGCATTTGTGAGGTGCTTGGACCGCCGCCCGAGTCGACGATTCGCAGCGCGCGGAGTCAAAAGCTTCAGATTTACCTGCGCAATCTTTCGTATCAGTACCCGAAGCCACTGCGCCCGCTGTCGCGTCTGCTGCAGGGTTGCTGCCCCAAGGCGGTGGATCTGGCGTCGCGGCTGCTCGTCTTTGAGCCGGAGCGCCGTCTCACGGTGGAGGAGGCGATTCGCCATCCGTACCTGGCGAGCCTGTACTGCCCCCGCGACGAGCCGACGCGCGAGAGCATCCAGGATCCGGACTTTGCCTTTGAGACGCAGCGCAATGTGCAGGTCCAGGATCTGCGTTGCATTCTGTTGCGCCACGCTGCCAAGTACTCGCGCAAGTCGCGCACCGAGCTCGAGCTCGAGCTTGAGCTCGAGGAGCAGCAGCAGACGGAGTATGATGAGGCCAAGAGCGGTCTTGAGAGCGGCGCTCTCAAGTCGCAGTACGGTCAGCAGCAGCAGCAGCAGCAGGTTCGCCGAGAGCGCCGGCAGCAGCAGCAGCAGCAGCAAGATGCCGAGGAAGACGAGGCGACTGAGGAGGCCCACGCCCGCAGCGCATCGACAAGCGGTGGCAGCAGCAGCAGCACAAGCGCCGGTGCCGACGAAGACGAAGACGACGGCGGCGACGGTCCGGAAGAAGACGGCGAAGAAGAGGAGTCCAAGGTGCGCGAGGCCTCTGCTGCGGACGCTTCCAGGGGCGCTCCCTCTCAATCCAAGGCTGCTGCCGCGGCCAACGGCAAGGACGAGAAGCGCTCGCCCACGAGCGGCATGCTGCGCTCGCCGACCAGCGGCATGCAGGCGCTCGTCGATGACTTTCGCGCGCTTGGAGGCCATGCTGGCGGCGCCCGTTGATCTACCTGACCTCACCTACCTACTTGCATAGGCTGCAGAAAAAGAGGCGGTCGCGGCCACGGCTGACGCACAAAGCTGTCGCGACAGCGCGCTGCAGCTAGCCACAGCCATCCGCAGCCACTACCACGGCCACTGCCACTGCCACTGCCATTACCAGCTGCAGCTGCAGCTGGCTGCAAGGGCGGTCCAGCTCGTCCGAGTCTCTCACGAAAAAATACAGCAGCAGAGGGATCACGGTCGAACCGGCTGTCGCTGGCCAATGATCCAGCCGATGATTGACAGCGAATGAACCAATCCTCCGACCATACAACCAACTAACCATACAACCAACCATACAACCAATCAACCATACAACAAGTGTATTTCCCTTCCTTTCCTGCCGCGCCTCTTGCCTTGCCTTGCTTTGCCTTTTCTGGCCTTTCCCTTCGAACTTCAAGTTCATAGGTGGCGACCCGCCACACACACCATCACCCTACCAGGCCGCCTAGGCAGGCCTATCTACGCCAAACGAGTGAGGTCAGCGAAACTTTCACTGACAGACTGTGCTTTGCTCGGGCTCAGCGCGGGCCACTCTGGTATAGGGCGCTGGTGGTGAGATGACTGTGAATGAATGACTGGCCGAGCACGAAGCCCGCACGCTGCCGCCACTGCCGGGGTCCGCAGGTCACGGTCTCGCGACGACGCTGCGGCCGGATGGGGAGTGGATTGGGGGGACGGGGAGAGAATCGGGGGGGCGCGGGGCGGAGCACAGCTGCAGCAGCCAGAGAAATCACAGCGAGGCGTCATCATTGCGGTCAGGAACGAAGGGAAGAACGAATAAACGAACGAATAATGATGGTGCCGATATACTTGCTTGTGACGCCGTCGTCGATGCGGGTGACTGACTACTTCTTTCTACCTAGTCCCCTAGATGCAGTGAATGCGAAGAAGTGATGGCATGGCATGACACAGCATGGAACAGCATGGCTGGATAGGAAAGCTTTTGTTCGGGTAGATTCGCGAGGAGATGCAGCAAGCAATCAGCTGCAGCTGCCAGCTGGTGTTTGACCATTTAGCCACCTATTTTCTTTGGTTGTTGCGTGAGCCTCTGTTGCGCCTCAACCAGATATTGCCTGAGACCACGTCGTGGTGACGTGACGAACTCGGCTTTTGGCATTCTTGACTCTTCTTTTCTCATCACATATCATCGGGGAAAGGGACGGCAGCGTAGGCCAAGCAAGCCTTCACAAAAAAAACAAAAAAAACTTGTTCTCGAGTCTCGCGGTCCCTGACAGCCTTTTCTCCATTCAAAGAGGTCCCGTCCGAGTCACGGTCTCCGTCTCCATCACGGACGGAAATCTAATCTTCCTCCACTCGCATGGCCATCGATGGGCCTGAATGCTCTCGGAAGCACGAGGAACAGTAGGCAATTGCCAGCTCAGCTAGCTGCCCTGCCACACCACTGGTGGTAGTGTAGCCATTGGCTGTGGCGCAGGCAGACTCGGGACGAAATGCGATGAAATGTGCCTTCGTCTTCTCCTCCCTTCCCGCATCCTCCATCCCCCACCCATGCGTCCATCCATTCATTCATTTCACTTCTCCATCTCCATCCACCCATCCCATCCATCCATTCATTTGTCACTATCCATCCTTCCTCCTTGCCTTCCTTCTTTCCCTCCTTGCTTCCTTCCTTCCTTCCTCTTTCCTTGCTTGCTGTGGTTGCTGTTGCTTGCTCAGCAGCCAAGACGGCAGTTGGTTGGTGACTTCTTGTTTTTTTGTTTTTTTTGGTTAAGGATGATTGGCGGCAGCGACTGCGACCACCGTGCGATCATGAGCGTCTTGATCATGGCATAGCTGCGGCGGATTTCTACAACCGCCGCCTCTGGAAATCGCGTCGCATTGATCGCATTGTGGATTGCATCGCATTGCTTGCTGTTGCTGTAGTATATGCCGCGAACTTGAGTCTCGTGTTATCGTGCCTCATGCGGCGGAGCTCGCATCGCGGTAGGATAGCACAAGCGCGGCAGCCACGGCAGCGACATGCCAACGGCGGAGCGGTCTAGGACGGCGTTGACGCGATCTTCGCGGTTTTCTTGGCTGCGCCTTCTGCGAGTTTTGCCCCGGGAATCAGCGGTCATCGACCGAAAAAAAACTCGTCGCCCCTGAACGACGAAACACATCACGGCGGCATCAGCATCAGCAGCAGCAAAAGCAGCAGCAACCATGGCAGCTGTCTGGCAGCCAGCAGCTGGCTGCACATCCATCCGCCTCGCGTCCTCGCGTCCTCGCGTCCTCGCGTCCTCGCGTCCTCGCGTCCTCGCGTCCTCCCGTCGTGTCGAGTGGGTCGGCCGGTGGTGGCTACCGCGAACCGCAGCGCGTCCGTCCCTGCCGCATGCGCGCATGCTTGCCAAGTCCCGGCTTGCGCGAATCGATCGTAACGTTCCGCACCATTCAGTCAGTCAGTCCTCGGGGGGTTACGCTGTACCCTTCGGCGCCATGATGGCCCTCCCTCGGCGACGTCGTCGTCGCTGCGCCAACGACAGCCGCCGGGCAAGCAACCGAGCGCTCTGCGACCTGCCATGGCTGCAGCTGCAGCTCTAGCTGTAGCATGCTCTAGCTGTAGCATGCAGCTGCGCTGGCCCTGTCTCTCTTTCTGCTCTGCTCTGCTGTGCGGCGCGATGCGGGCCATGCCGCTGTCCCCAGAGGGCCGGGCCGGAGAGCGCAGAGAGAGAGCGCGGGAGCGGGAGCTTGGGCCCGCTCTCCTCCTTTGCCGCCATCCGGAGAGGAAAAGGGGGGGAGGGGTGGATCCTGGATCGCCGGCGGCCGCGAGAGGGATCAGCAGCAGCAGCTGGCAGTGCAGCAGGGCCGCGCCGAGAGCAGAGAGAGCAGCAGCAGCTGCAGAGAGCAGAGCAGAGCAGCCAGAGGAGAGGAGGGGGCGGGCCCGCTCTCGGGACACAGCAGTGCAGCAGGCCACAGCGGCGGGCCTGCGGAACGTGGTCGCACGTGGGCGCGCGCCCGGCAAGCGAAGCTGGCGTTCAAGGTCGCGAGAAAGGAGGCGCGGCGGGCCTTGGGGCGGTTCGGCCACGAGAAACAGGGGCGTGTCTGAATGGAGCCTCGCCGCTCTGAAAGCGAAGACGAGGGAGGGAGGGCGCAAGAAGCAAGAAGCCGGGGGATGACGGCCAGCCTGGGCCACCTTGGCAGATAGATACTAACCGCTACGTACTACATGCACAGCGCAGCGCAGCGCAGCGCAGCGCAGCACACGCACACCCCGCGCACACGTGAACGAAAAGCCCCGCCGGTTGTTGTTGTTGCTGTGGCTATTGTCAAGTCCTTGATTATGCTTCATCTTGTCCCTTCTACTTGCTGGCCTTGCTGCCTTGCACTGCGGCGACGCACCGCGCGACGAAGTGCTTGTTTGCTTGCTGCGCAGCCTGCGTGCGCGCCTGCCTGCTGCTGCGCGCCTGCCGCCCTGCAGCGAGCGTCTGCCTGGCTGCCTGCCTGCGCGCCACGGAGGTGAGCAGCGAGGGAGGCGGCCGCGGCGCGCTGGCTCGAGCCCGCGCGAGCCCGCGCGCGCGGTGGCGGCAGGAGGCCGACGCGGCGGCCGACGCGGCGGCGAGCCCAACGACGAGGCGATTCAGCCCGCCCGCCTCGCTGCCGGCCTCCGCCCAGGTGGACGCGTGCCTGCTCCCTCCCTCCCTCCCTTCGCTGCTTTCTTACTCCCTCGCCTCTCCCTCCCTGCACCGCCCGCCCTGCCTGCCTGCCTTCCTGCCTGCCTCCCGGTCCTCCCGCGCCCTTCTGAGCTGTGCGCGCGACCGCGACCGCGACTGCGAGCTGCGACGCCGGCGCCCGCGAACGGACCGGCAGGCGGCGACGTCGCGGCTGCACTGCTGCCACGGCTGCTGGAGTGAGGCGGAGGGAGGAGAGCGCGAGCGCAGGGCGGGCACAGAGAGAGAGCGCAAGTGCAAGTGCAAGTGGCCGCTACGCTACGCACGCTACGCTACGCTGCACTGCGATGCCGCGGGGCTCGTTGCCGGCACGGGCCGGGTTCTTCCCTTCCCGCCTGCCGATGCTGTGCATGCGTGCCTTTCCTTCATGCATGCATGCATGAATAGAATGTCTCCGTCTTTCTTTCCCCGCTCGAGGAGCGCTGTCTCGGCCGCTGCCCCCCTCGCTCCTCCGGCCCTCCAAACAAAGCTCCCTGCTTTCTTCCCTTCTTTCTTTCTTTCTTTCTTTCTTTCTTTCTTTCTTTCCTTTTTCCTTCTCGCCTTTCTTCCGCCGCTCTTCCTTCCTCCTTCCTGCCTGCCTGCCTGCCTTCCTCTTCCTCTTCCTCTTCCTCTTCCGCCGCTCTCCCGGAGTCCGCCGCCGTCACGCCTCGCGTCTGTCTGTCTGTCTGTCTGTCTGTCTGTCTGTCTGTCTGTCTGTCTGTCTGTCTGTCTGTCTGTCTGTGTCTGTGTCTCTCTCTCTCTGTCTCTCTGGGGCCTCTCCCCCGGCGCGACGCGGCTCGAGGCGGCGCAGAGCGGAGCGGGCAGAGCCCGAGCCGGAGCAGCCGCGCGCCGCGTGGGCAGGCAGGCAGCAGGCAGCAGGCAGGCAGGGACGCGGCTGCAGCAGCAGAGGCAGGCAGACGCGCGGGCAGACACACGCGCAGGCAGACGCGCAGCTGCACGGCGAGGCGGCAGCCGCGAGCATGGGCGCGGGCGAGGAGCACGCGCACGCGCAGCAGAGCCGGAGCGGCGAGGAGGGCGCGCAAGAGCCGCCAGACCGACTGGGCCTGCTGCCGCGGCTGCGCACGCAGGGCGGCGGCGACGCCGGCCGCGACCCCGCGCACGCAGACCCGCGCGAGCCGCGCGAGCCGCGCGAGCCGCACCAGCAGACGCCGCAGTCGCCCCAGCCGCACCAGCAGCAGCACTGGGCTCCGACCGGCGGCGAGCCGCAAAAGTACCACCCGGAGCACGCCTCGGTCAACATGGCCGACTTCGACCAGCTCGAAGAGTCCAAGACCCTGGGCTCCGACGACGAAGCAGAACAACAAAACCTAGCAGTCAAACTAGAACAAGAAGAAGGAGAGCGCGCTGTGGTCGCAGCAACGACCGAAGAAGAAGACGCCCTTCTTGACACCGTAGCAACGGACACGCCCATGACGACGACAACAACAACAACAACAACAACAACCTCCTCAACGACCACCGCAGGCGCCAATGCCGTGCGCTCACCCTCGCACGCCATCTCCTCGAGCAGGGCCCTCCGTCGGCACATTGACTCCCTGCCCGCAAACGTCATCCTCGGCCACATTCGCGCCTCGAAAGTCCACTCGTCCTCGGTCTCGCTCGCATCCGACGCCCACGTCCTGCGCGAGTCCCTCGTCTTTGCGCTTGCAGAAAGCGCCAAACTTATTCCACCCCAAGAACTTGAAAACGCGCTTCTCGACATCACCGGCAACGACCCCGCAGGCATCGCCCTCGTGGCCTATCTTATGAACCCTGATGACGAAAACGCGCACTCGGACCACCGCGCGCGATCCACGAGTAGCACATACCTGCGCAGCAAATACTACCAGGCTCGCAAAAACCTCCAAGTTCCCGCGCTCGAATCAACCATGCGCGCTCATCTCCAAAAGTCACCACCCAAGCTCGACTGCCCCGTCGTCGACAACTTTGCCGCCGAAGGAGATGACGATGACAACGACGACGAAAAGAAGAAGAAGAAAACGCTGCAAACTTCACTGCTCGAGCGCAACCAATCTCCTCGGAAGAATCTGCCCGAGGACGTTGCCGCGCCGCGCGTCCAAGACACAGGTCGTGCGCAGTCCTCTCCCGAGTTCACCAGTGCGCCCTTGGAAGGCGTCGCGGAGGACTCGGAGCCCTTTGCACCTGCGCCTATGCCCTCCTCGGCCGATACTTCTGCCCGCTCGCTGACCTCGCCACGCCGTCGCTCCTTCTGGAGTCGCGTGTGCGCCACCTTTGGCATTGGGGATCTCGCCGATCTCGATTCCTGCGGGAGCTCGACCACGAGCTCCTCGTCCGCAGACTCGGGCAAGTCTCGCGCCACCGCCAATTCGGGCGGTTCCTTCAATGCGTCGTCCAGGTCTGCGCGAAGCGACCATCTCCTCGTGCATCGCAGCAGCAGCGGCGGCGCTGGCTCCGGGCGTAGGGCGCACAGTCATCACTGCCGCCGTCGCTCACGGTCTCATGAACCCCCTCGTCCCCGTCGTCGCCGTGGTAGCACCTCCAGTGGTGGCAGCAGCGGCAGCCATCGCCACACGCACCATGACTGCCGTCGCACGTGCTCCGGTCATCACCAGCACCAGCACCGCAGGCGTCACCATCATCATGGTCATCATAAACGGCACCACCACTACGGAAACCATCACGGTCGGAGCGGACACGGCTGCCCGCGCCGTCACAGTCGTAGTGCCCCGCGTCTGATTGATACTTCTGCTACCTATATGCGCACGACCCCGCACGGCGCGGACTCGCTCTGGAAGAAACTCGGCGCCTGGCGTCAGATCTTTGCCAAAAAGGCCGACAAGCCCGAGCTCAAGTCCATTCTGAAACACACCTCGTGTGGCCCGTCTCGCTCCCAACGCGGCCTCCACGCACATAAAAAGAAGTCCCTCGAGTGCATCGAGGCCAAGCACGTTCACTTTGGCGTTTGCTCTGTCATTAGTGATTCTGGCGAGCTTCTCGGCTGTGTCGAGGTTGGTACCGAGGCTCCTTGTCTTAGTGCCGATCCCGTCGCACGCGCAACACTCCTTTGCTTCCAGCGTCCCACCGAAGATCCCGAAAAGAGTCGGGAGTCGAACGACGTTGACCAGCAAGAAGATGATTCGCAACTATCCGAGACGTCATCAAGTGCGCATGTGTCCGTCTCGGCCACACGCATGGCTTCCCAGTCTGCCCCTTGCGCTGTCACCAACCTGGTGTCTACCCCACCAGCTCCTGTGCCGCACTCTGGCGTCATGGTCATCTGAAGAGGATCGCCCTCTCGCCTTGTTGCTGCACTTAGTAACACTATATCTATGTAATCTTTCCTACCCTTTGACATTGGCATGCCATGGCAGATCATGTGGTACTACCTACGATCAAGCCAAGAGTCCTTTCTTCGGAAAGACTAGAAAATCAAAGCAAAGAGCCTTTGTCAAAGCCATGAAAAGTAATTTATTTTTACAACCCAAACATTCATTCATTCATTCATTCACTGTCAAAATTAATCCATCAATCACTGGCGGGCAAAGAGAGGGAAGTGATGAATGAAAGCACACCAGGACAAAGATTATTCACATGTTTGTGGGCGCCAGCAAGGTCGTGACCCGAATGGATTCCGCCCTTGAAATTGAGCACCTGACCATGTGAATCGAGTATAAAAAGAAAGGAGGAGGGAATATGTGAAGAAGAGAGAGAGAGACCTATCAGCTAAAGAGATTGCCCGCATTCTCGTACGAGCTCTGAATCTTGTTGAGAGCATTAATGTAAGCAGCCGTGCGCAAGTTGCACCCGTGGAAACGGCTCGTTGCCATAGTCTCCTCGCAAGCAGTCGTCATGGCCTCCTCGAGACCTGAACGGACAATGTCAATCTCAGCAGGGCCCTTAATGATGTTGCTGCGCCGCCGCGGCGCAAGGTCCAGGGCGCGCCCTTCGTATGTCATGGCCTGCAGCATGAGGTCCTTGGACTGCTCCTCGAAACGGCGCGTCAGCCGGCCAAAACGCACATGTGAAAGATTTTTGAGCCACTCAAAGTAAGAGACGGTGACGCCTCCGGCATTGAGAATTAAGTCTGGGACAACCGCAATGCCGCGGCTCTCCAGAATGTCCTCTGCGTACGGCGTCACAGGACCGTTGGCAGCCTCGCAAACAATCTTGGCATTGATGCGAGAGGCATTCTCGCTCGTGATCTGCTTCTGAAAGGCTGCTGGAATCAAGACGTCGCACTCCATATCCAGGATCTTAGACACCTCGTGCGAACGAAAGACACGTTCCGCGCCTGGAAAGCCGCGCAACGAATCATTCTCCTTCACATAGGCCAAGAGCTCAGAAGGATTGAACCCTTGCGAAGAATAGATCCCACTGTTCATCTCCGATACACCAATAATGTGGCCCCCGTTCTCGTAAATGTTCTTGGCCGCGAAAAATCCCACATTGCCAAAGCCCTGGATGATAAACGTCTTTCCCGCAACCCCGGGCGTAAGTCCCGCGCGCTTCATGAGGAGGCGCTGGCTGAGAAACTCGCGCACACCAAAATATACGCCGAGTCCCGTTGCCTCGAGACGGCCGGCAATGCCTCCGAAACTCGCTGGTTTGCCTGTTACACAGGCATAGCTGTTTACATCATTGTCCCCATAAATTGTCGCATACGTGTCAGCAATCCAGCTCATCTCCTTCGGGCCCGTGCCCAAGTCTGGGGCCGGAACGTCAATGGATGGACCAAGAAATCCCGAAGACGCGAGCTCGCACGTGAAGCGACGCGTGATGCGCTCAAGCTCATCCTCCGAGTAGTCGTGCGGATTAATGCGGACGCCTCCCTTGGCACCGCCAAAAGGAACGTTGACCACGGCGCTTTTAAACGTCATGAGCGCGGCGAGCGCCTCGATCTCTTGCAGATCTACGGACTCTGAAAAACGAATGCCGCCCTTGAGCGGCGTCGTGTGCGAGTTGTGATGCGCCCGGTAGCCCATAATGACCTCCACTGAGCCGTCAGACCGCTGAAAGGGGAAACTCACGCGGTACACAGCATGCGAACCGCGCATGTACTCGAGCATACCCGGATCAATGTCCGTGTACTGTGCGGCACGGTCAAAGAAAAGCTTGACCATTTCCAAAAAGCGAGGTTCCTGGCCGACGTTCTTTACCGGTCCAAAACCGTCCTTCTTGGCGCCTCGTAATGGCAGATACTGCTCGTCCTGGCTAATTCCCTCTGCACCATACTTGTTGTGATGCTCGTCATCGTCGAACCACAACTCCTCCTTGAGGGACGCCGCGCGACGCATCACTTCCCGGCGTGCGCTCACTTTCTCGTTATCGCGCCAGAGCGCATCTGTCAGAGATCCGACCCTCTGCATTCGCGTCCATCGCCTGGAAGGCTGTCGTTGTGGAAGACGCTGTTTGGGCGTAGCCGGCGGCTCTGCGTCGCGGTCTTCTTGCCCGGCAGTGGACGACGGGCTAGACCCGTTTAACCCCGGCGCGTTGGCGTCGTTCTTGCCCGTGGAGGATTTACGCTTAAGATGCCTTGATGTCCCGGGGTCAGCTTCCTCCTCGGGCGTCTCGGCATCGATTGCGGGCGTACGAGGGGCGGCGTGCATGTGCGGACCATCCTCGCCTCGTGCGTTGGGGTCCTTATCATTGGCGTAGTCGACGGTTTTGACAAGGGGCGGCTCTATCTCGACCACCGGTGTCGATGTTGCCGAAGGCGAGCGGTCTGCAGGCGAGGACGCTTCTGCCGACGCGGCCGCCTCACGCTGCGCCGCGCCAGGAAGCCGCGCCTTCTTGCGGTTCTTCTTAAGCGAAGATAGCCGCTGCCCCTGGTTGCTGCGCGTCCCGCCGCCACCCTCGCCAGGTCCGGTCGTGAACGCTCGCGCCACCAGACGCGGCGTCGCCACGGGGACGCCGCGTGCGGCCCTTGCCCCGCCGCCCACGGCCGCGCCGCGCACCAGCCGTGTCCCCGCGCGCGCGAGCATCTCAAGTCACCTTTCGTGCCGCTCTCCTCTTTTGGGGTTTGGTCGAGTTTGGACGAGTTTGGTCAACTAACATACCTGCAGCAGCACAGCTTGCCTGAGCGCAGTGGCAGCGAGCTTGCTTGGCCTGGTCGGAAGCTGATGAATCGGACGCGCAAGAACATAGAGGGAAAGCGATCCAATCGTGAGGTATCAGGATGGACGAGTAACGACGCAACGCAACGCCTGCCTTTTTCTGTTGGATGACTGGATCAGTGTGCATAAAGTTGATCAACTCTGTATTCGTGTGAGGAGAGAAATTTCCTATACAAGTATCGAGGCCTCGTTGTACGCCAAAGCTATCTCCGCCGCCCCTGACATTCATCTTCAACAACAGAAACTCCGCTACATACCGTCCATGTATAGCGGACTTTCTGAGCTGAGTTCTCACCTGAGAAATCAGAGCAAAGATCGGGGACCTAATTTTGCGAGCTCGCCCAGTGAACACAGATGGGTGCGTCTATGTTATCCCGAACTGGATAGATGTGCTGAACAGCATCGTTCACGAGTGCATTGAAAATCGAAAGTACCAGCGTAGACCACGAAGAGGAACTTACGAGGGCATGGCAAGAAAGATTCAAAAGGTCATTGATGGGGGAAGTGGCATTGAGTTATAAAAATAAAAGTAAATCGTAGCTCCTGCAGAATCAGCTCAGCAATTCAGTTTTCTTGCGACCCTCAAAGGACGTCTCCGTGCAGCAGCAGCTGAGACAGGAGCTGTGTCCATCAGCGCTCTCTTCCTCATCTTTTTTAACACGGAGTTCGCGAGTAAAGTACGTGATCGTCTCCTCATAATCGAAGGCCTCCTGGGCATCAGACCCATCCGGCTTTGCCTCGATCGGCGCGCGGCCGCGGCAGCGTGCGCGCGACCCCGGGGGAGGACGCCGGCCGGGAGCGCGCGGGCGTGCGGGGTGTCCCTGCAAAATTGCTTCGGCCCGGCAAAGACCTAATCAGCAGCTAATCATCAGGAAGCATCTTAGGGAACAAGCAGGCAGAACCGGGACCTGCGAGCCCCTGAGCGTCCGTGCGGGCCTTGCGGGGGCGTAGAAGGCGCGACAAGGCCGGTGGGCGAGCCGCATGAGCGGAGTAGAAGTGAGATTGGCGCAAATGCATCGGAATTATCTTTGTTTATCGTTACGTCTGGGGTCAGCAAGTCGTCAAACCTCCGACCTCTGCTTCTTGAGGGCATGCTTCATGTTGGCGAGCTTGGTCTTGAGCTGCTTGTCTTCCGGAAACAACGCCGGCTTGTCACCTGGCATCGCATTCCAGTCTGCCTCGGTCTGGCCCCACTTTTCGCGGAAGAAGTGGAGGGCATCCATCGTGGTCAAGGATTGCTCGAGTGCTTCTTGGAGCGTTGCGATGTAGCGCGGGTCCAGCCGGTGGCGCTTCCGCTTGGGAGCACGCTCTGCTTGCGTGCTGCCTTGCGTGCTGCTCTGCGTGCTGCTTTGCGTGTTTTGCGTTGCTTGCCCATGGCCAGCGGATTGCCGAGCTCTTCGCATCTGTGCCCACTTGTTGATGATGGTCTTGTCCTGGAGGAACTTGCTTGGCTTTGGCCCTCCGAGCGCGGTCAACGCGGCCTCAGTGGCGCCCCATTTGCTCCGAAAGTAGTCGAGGGTCTCGTCCTTTGTCAGATTCTGGTCGATAGCTTCTCGAAGGGTGGCGACGTAGCGCTTGTCCATGCCTCGGCCCGCTGGAGTGTCGAGAGGACGACCCTCCTTCTGAAGTCTGAAAAGACGTTGGATCTCCGTGTTGATGTCGGCTTCCCCCGGTATGTCCATCCTGAAGGGATAGTGCTTCTCCAAGCTCTCGAGAATAAGTGAAGCGGACTGTTTGGCGCCTTGGTCTCGGATACCTCGCTCGAAGATCTCGCGGATAGTTGCTCGCCACGGCTCCATGTCGATCTTCTCGCCGTAGAGCTTCCCGTGTGAGGGACGGTGCGCCCAGCCTGGCTGGTTGCGGTCTGCAATGGGGGTGACAAAACCCCTCGCGTCTTCGTACTCAGGTTGGTCGCTGCGCATCATATCATCCACACGGCAGAACCGGCGGCGGCGCCTCTTCAGCTGCCTCCATATGGCCCTGTTCCTGCGCAAGCCCGTGCGTGAACCACGCGCACAGGCTACCCTTGACCGCGCGCCCTCTCACAGGTTTTCCTGGGCAGCAAGGCCCGTACACCCGCGGCGGCACCGCGAGCCCGCCGCANTGCACCGCTCGTTGAAGCATGACGCCCAGGCCGACGAGGACCAAGAAATGTGCCACAACAAAACACATTTAGCAAGTGTACTCCCCAAAGCGGTCCCTCGAACAAGACGTCATCGCTCACTACACCAGGAGCTTGTTCAGGATGCTGGGAATTTCAACAGTCATTGGTACCTTATTTGGCGCTTTTGCGTCTACCTTTGCCCTATTACGACTGGGAACTCTCTGCCCATATTAGCGCCTATTACCACCACCCCACGCGGCCCGCAAACGCGATAACTTTCCGTCTACGAAATTTCGTGGCTCGAAAAGACCAGATTCGCGCTCTCCAGGCCAAGCCGAAGCCAGGCGTCCTCGCCGCGGTCTGCGAAACGCAAGTGCGGATTTTCGGGTCTGTCAAATCTCCGTATATTTTTGCTCCTGCTCTTATAAAAAGACGGTCTTTAAAAATAATTAATTAAAATTTAAAAAAAACTTCAAACTTAGGGCCGCATTTCCTATTTGTCCCGGCTTTCTCTTTAACATTAAAATTCTTGTTGCAGCGGCTGCGATCGTTCTCGCTACGCAGACTTTAGTATGGGCAATCTGTCACTCATTCTTTTGGTAAAGGTGCTCCCGTCGTTGCGTGACATTTGCGTTTCTGGACCCGAGTCTTGTGGTGTTTCCTTCTTCAACTTGGTGGTTTTTACAAGATTTCGAGCTGAAGCAGAGTAGAAAAGAAAGAAACAGAGCGCGCAGGCAGCGGAGACGCACGGCGGAGGCGCGCAAACTCAGGCGAGACTGAGTACGTAGACTCCGCCACGCTACCCCTTCGACAGCGTCCGAACGCAGTATTTTCCCCTTCTTGGTGCCCTTTCCCTTGCCTGTGTGATCTGCTGCAAAGCCAAAATGGGCATTCTCGACGCGCTGCGCAGGGTGATGCCTGGGGCGCGAAAGCTTTCGGCAGGACGCGCGCTACAGGAGGAGACAGATATGTCAACGCTGGCAGTTCTCATGTCCGTGGAAGGAGCATCAAAGTCAATGCAGGGTGAAAGCGTTAGCGATCCTGCCGGGCCAGACAGCAACAACACCACGCCACAAACCTCGGGACTTGGCACTACGCACGAGAGCGCTGCATCAGACGAAGATGTCTTTAACGATAATGTAGAGCGCGTGCTGGAAATGGGTATTGCAGCGCACCGCAACATTGTTGCCAATCAGGTGGAGCAGCAACTTGACGATATGTTCAGTGCCCTCGAGCGTGCTGCCGCAGCCGCGGCGACTCCTTCGGAGCTCTACAACTTTGCGTCCGAGACCGAGACAAACGGTGTCGATGGTGCCACCACCTTTGACCAAGTCTCAAGTGATCCGAGTGTCCAGATTTCACCCGTGGAAAAGCACCTTCAGATGGTCGAATCGAAACTGCTCGAATCCTACGGCGCGCTGCCTCGCATTGGCCCTTCGAGCATTCAGCATCCAGCGGCAGGCGACGGTGTCTTTCTCTCTGGCAAGGCGCCCTCAGGTCGCGTCGTGGCGTTGTACCCAGGCTCTGTGTACCTTCCATTTCAGGTAAAACGCATCACCGATTCATATTTCCGTGAGAGCGCGGCCGAGTATTCCGATGCGCAGCAGCGCTTCGAAGATCTCTTTGGCACACCTGAGGATCGCAACGTGTATGCAACTCAGCTCATTGATGGGGCTGTCATCAATGCGCGCAACGGCAGCGTATCTGCCAAACCGAACTTGTATGCGGTTGCACACAAGGTCAACCATCCGCCGCCAGGCGTGGAGCCGAACGTCATGGTTTGTCCTTTTGTCTTTCGCAAGAGCCATGCGGATCAAATTGAACGCACGGGCCGCGACTTTCGAGACTATATTCCCAACGCCTACTTTGAAGACGCTGCCGTCGCCCCGAGCTGGTGGATGATTCTCGCTGGCGACAACGATGTCCTCATGCGCTCCCTCGCCTACGTGACTACGCGGCCGATTGAAGAGAATGAGGAGCTCTTTGTGAATTATCGTTTTGACCCCAACCATCAGGCGCTTCCCGACTGGTACACGCCAGTGGACCTCGAGGAGGATACAAATCGATGGTCATGAACCGATGCGCGTCAATTACTCACAGTCAGTCAGCCCATTAGTCACATTTACTGTTAGTCCCTATTGGTCAGTTGGTGACCACTCCATCAATTAGCCAGGATTTTCTGTTCGATTTTCGAAGACATCAATCATCCTTTCTCCTTGTCCGTTCTTTTTATTTGTCTCTCAGCTCTTCTTACTTTCAGCTGTTAGCTCGGTCCGAGCTTGGGTCAGCAGACGCTCAATAAAAGATCGATCAGCAATAGCCTACCTTCCACGCCAAGCCCGTGCGCTCGGACGGAAAAAGTGTCTCCGCCCGTCCTCCTTTGTCGGTGCCGCGCGATCCTCGAATCGGCCGGGCGAGCGTGCGAGCGGGCAGAAGGGCAGGCCAGGCAGGCAAAGTTGGATTGACCTGACTTGGAGATACTTTTACTTCATTCTTGCACAGACCCACTTGAAGATGCTTGCCAAGTCGTTCTTGGCGCGCGGCCTCTTCAAGGCCAGCCGGCCCGCGATGCGAAGCCAAGTGTGGCAGCGCGCCATGAGCACGCAGTCTCCGCTTTCCGATCCATCGCGCTTAGCCGTGCTCGAGGCTGAGCGGACCGAGGACGGCGTCGCGACAATCCGATTCAATGATCCCAACAAGCTCAATGCGCTCACAGCCGAGATGGGAGATCAATTTCTGGAAATTATTGAAGAGCTTTGCGGCGAATGCAGCAAAGAGCTTGGTGCAGTCGTTCTCACGGGCACAGGCCGTGCATTCTCGGCAGGTGGTGACATCAATTTTTTACGCGATCGCCACAAGGACACGCCTTCGCGCAACGCCGTAGTCATGCGAAGGTTCTACGAGCGCTTCCTTGCGGTGCGCAGGCTCCCAGTGCCCGTCGTGGCGGCTATTAACGGCCCTGCGATCGGCGCTGGTCTCTGCGTGGCCCTTGGCGCCGACGTCCGCGTTGCCTTTGATAAGGCCAAGCTTGGCGTCACCTTTGTGCAACTGGGTTTACACCCAGGCATGGGAAGCACGCACTTTCTTCCCAAGATCGTCGGACCGCAGGTGGCTGCCCGGATGCTGCTCACCGGCGAAGTTGTGTCGGGCGCTGAGGCCAAGAAAATTGGCCTTGTCGCAGACTCTTTCGACTCACCGGAGGCCTGTGTTGCGGAGGCCCATGCTCTCGCTGCCAAAATGGCGCGCGCCGGTCCTGTGTCTGTGCGAACCTGCGTGCGATCGCTGCGTATGGCCCAAGACGAGGGGCTCGATCGCGCGCTTTGGCGCGAGGCTGATGCCCAGGCTCAGTGCTACGCGACCGAGGATTACCACGACGGCGTTGAAGCTATTGCTGAGAAACGCCCTCCAGTGTTTACACAGCGAGAACCTCTTGACGACGTGGTTTCGCGCACCTAATTTGCAAATAACTTTCCAAATCAACTCTTTTTCCAAAAACAGTTTTGCGACGCGTTGAGAATACCACATTGTGCACGTCAGAAAAAACTCTTTCTTGATGGGTGCTCGTCATCAGCATCTGCTCTTTACGGTGATATCATCATTCTATGCCGGTGAAGGGAACGCAAACTTCACAAGTGTGTTTTGAAGAGCGCGTCGCGACACCTCTTGGCTGTTGCTGCACCTCATTGACTTCTTTCTTCCTGCCACGGTATGATATACGCAAGAAAGCTCTCACGAATTTGTTGCCCCCATTGCGAGGTCAAATCACTTACCTGTGGATGGAACGGATGGGGAGAAAATGAGAGAGAGATGCCTTCCTGGTTTCCAATGACCTCTCATTCTGTTGCAACAACCCAATGCATCAACCCCTCAAAAGAAAACTCGTCTTGCGCAAAAGTCCGTCTGCTTTTTCTTAAAAATTGCAGACTAGCTTGTCATTCTCCTTTTGTGTAGCGATGCCTCTGTACAGAGTCGACCGGCAACCACCGGTCCTTCATCTCTTTGGACTTCTTTCTTGGAACACAAGCAAGCATAGTCATTCGTCCCGCTCTCGGATGGTAGACCACCAATCACCTTTGTCAAACAATGAAAGGAGAGACCCAAGCCACGCAAACGCCGGCGCAAGCGCGGGCTTTCTTTGAGCATGAACTTGGAGCCCCGCGCTATGTGTGCGCGCCCATGGTCCGGGGCAGCGAACGCGCCTTTCGCGAGCTCGTGCGCGCGCAAGGCGTGCATTTGTGCTACCTGCCCATGATCCAGGCTGCAAAGCTCGTCGCGGGCGAGCCGTACGAGCACTCTCTCATCGACGTTGATGGCGAAGAAAGCCCCGTAGTGGCGCAGCTCGCAGGTCGCGACGCAGATGAACTCGTCGCGGCAGGGCGCTTGATACAGGACAAGGTTGCAGCCATCGACCTAAATCTTGGTTGCCCACAAATTTGCGCAAAACGCGGCCGCTATGGCGCCTTTCTCCTCGAGGAGCCTGACCTCGTCGTAAGCATTGTGCGCGCAATGTCAAGTGCACTTACTTGCCCCGTTTGGTGCAAAATACGCCTCTTAGAGACGCCCGAGGCTACTCTTGTCTTTGCCAAGCAGCTCGAGGAGGCTGGCTGTTCCTTGCTAGCGATCCACGCACGCACGCGCGCTCAGCTCGGTGAAGGCCCCGTCGATCTCGACACGCTACACGCCGTGGCAGACGCTTTAGAGATTCCAGTTGTTGCCAATGGCGGCTTCGCAAACAAGACTGCGGCGGATGAGCTGCTCGATTCAACACCCGTGAGCGCAGTCATGTTTGCGTCTGAGCTGCTCGCTAATCCACGCTTACTCACGGATGAGACTCCCATGGACGACGCGCTTGCCGTTCGCCGAGCTGAAGAGTACCTCGAGTATGCACTCCGCTATCCCGTGCCCGATCACAGACATTTGGAGGTCCATCTGCGACACATTTTGCGCAGAACGATAAAGAATCGTCCAGAACTCATTCGATGGTGGTCGCTACTCTCGCGACCATGGATGAAGTCCCCCTGGCAGTACCTTTGTATGCTCGCTCTCATGGCGCAAGCTCGGGGCCTTCCAGCGATGGATCTCGGAGCGCGCTTCCCGGATCGCACACCTCTTCGAACAATGCCGGAGTTACGGCGTCCAGAACTTGTTGCAAATCCTAAGAATGCCGAGGTCAATCTGAAGTCCACGATGCCACAAGACGATACATCTACGGTGTTGCACGATGACAAGCCAAACGACGACACGGCTGCAAGTGCGCAAGATACCTAAAGCCCCTCTCTGCACCTCTCCCCCTTGTTTTTTTTCTTACAATCTTCTCTCAGCGCAGTGCAGCAATTGATCAGGGCTTTCGCAGCGCTCTCCCCATTTTTTCGATACGCTCTCGACCACCCCGGCACTTTTCTCAAAAAATGCTCTCAAGCAAGCTTGCTCACGACAAGCAACAATAGAGCTTATAAGGGGTGTGACAGTGCATTCTTTATAGACAAGCTGAGTTTAACGAAGCATCATGTACACTACCTGAGGCTACGGCCTAGGGCCTAGCATAAAGACCTAAATTTTCGAAGGTTCGACGTTGGGTGCGAAGGCAATATCAATATCCGCTCACGCGCTCGTGTTACCGCTCCCACCACCCTTTGCTCGGGTCTTGATGCCGACTTTACTTTTTGCTGCCTCCACGGCAATTCGGCGAAGGCGGAATCACGGGCTTATCCTCCCACTGCGCCGGGGTCTTGGCAACAATAGACAATGCGTGGACGCCACCCTGGAGCTCGGCGTCCAGAGTTGACTGCACGAGACGATGCCTCTCGATGAGTTTGAGGCCTTCAAACTTGTCGCTGACCACGACAACTTTGAAATGCGTCTCGGAGCCGCGCGGCACGTTGTGTCCACTCGACTCGTTGATCACCTCGAGGTGCTGAAAGGGTGAGAAAGCGGCCTCGAGCTTGGTCTCGATGGACCGCTGCACGGGCTTTTCCGCCTGGGGGGATGTGGTCGCCATGAGTCCTCTCGCGACGCCGACGCGCGACGCAGGCCCGGTCCTCGCTGCTGCTGCGGTCACGAGTGTGTTCGCGCGCAGACCCGACCGCAGCGCAGCTTGCATGCTCCTCCCCTCCTCCTTCTCCTCCGGCTGGCGTGCGCGGTCGTGCGGACGCTTCTCTGCTTCGGGGTTTGCCGCGACAGCCCTCGCCAAAACAGGGGGGGGGGCAGAATTGGGTCCACGTGGGGCCCCCGAAAGGAGGGATGCAAGGAAAGCAGGAGAGAAAGCGAAAGGTGAAAAGAACGCGAGAACGGAGAAGAACAAAAGCCTCTCTCTCTCTCTCAGAGGCTCTCTCTCCTTGGTCGTTCGTCTCGTGCTCTCTTGTTTCGTCGGGCCAGTGGTGGATCGCGAGCCTCGCGCGGGCAGGAGCGAGGGCGCGCGGGCGCGCGGGCGGGCGGGCAGACAGAACCGCAGCGCGCTGGCGAGCGATGGGGGCGCCAGAGGATGCGGCCGCGGGCCCCGGGGCCAACGGCCACAAGCTCACGCGCAACGCCAAGAAGCGGCGGCGCAAGAAGCAGCAACGCCAGGAGCAGCGCCAACTTGAGCAGCAAGAGGAGCAACAACAGCCACAGCAGCAGCAAGAGGAGCCGCAGAAAGAGGCCTCCAAGCCCACGGCCACCGCCGTCGAGTACGTGCCGGAAAAGGTGGACGTGAGCCGCCTGGGCTCAGAATTCTCGGACTTTAAAGGCGTTTTTGAGCGATTCGCAGAGGCTGAACAGGCCGCAGGAGGCTCTGTCGCCGCTGTGGCTGAGGATCCTCGAGCGGCCGCTGCAGCAGAGAAGGATGCCAAGCGCGAGCGCGATGTCCTTGAGCTAGATGACGATGATGACAATGATGGTGATGATATGAATGGCGAAAACAATGACGGGGAGGACGAGGATGCTGCTGCAAAGACAATCAGCAATGCAAAGCGCAAGAAACTCTCGCGATTCACCGTCGCCGAGCTAAAGCAAATTGTGTCACGGCCGGACCTTGTCGAGGCCCACGATCCAGCGTCTCCGGACCCGGTTCTCCTCTTGCACCTCAAGAGTAGTCGTAGCTCGGTGGCAGTGCCGCGACACTGGGCTGCTTTGCGCAAGTTTTTGCAAGGTAAACGCGGTCTCGAGCGAGTAGCGTACAAGCTCCCTGATTTCATTGCTGAAACAGGCATCAACAAGATCCGTGCAGAGCTTGCAGAGCAGGAGGCGGCCAAGCAAGCACGTGCCATCGCGCGGGACCGTGTCGCACCCAAACTTGGCGTCATGGACATTGACTATCAGGTCCTTCACGATGCCTTCTTCAAGCATCAAACCAAGCCGGTGCTCAAGGGTCACGGAGAAATTTACTACGAGGGAATGGAGTACGAAATGGACACTGGCAAGTTTAGGCCTGGTGTGCTCTCTCCTGCGTTACGCAAGGCATTGGACATGGGCGAAAATAGCCCACCACCCTGGCTGTTCAACATGCAGCGCCATGGACCGCCGCCATCATACCCTGGGCTACGCGTACCAGGAGTCAACGCGCCGCTTCCTGCGGGAGCCCGTTTTGGCTTTCATGAAGGCGGCTGGGGGAAAGCTCCTGTGGACCAGTTTGGACGACCTCTTTTTGGTGAAGGTGTTTTTGCGCAGACCGACGAGA
This sequence comes from Aurantiochytrium sp. KH105, assembly GCA_003116975.1. Lineage (NCBI taxonomy): Eukaryota > Bigyra > Thraustochytrida > Thraustochytriidae > Aurantiochytrium > Aurantiochytrium sp. KH105. The sequence goes on along the minus strand of BGKB01000021.1, from coordinate 21,110 downwards.
ATTCTACTGTCGCCCCGAATACACCACAAGGCAAGAGCAACAACACAGCTAACGAAGCTCAGGTTAATGGCGGCGCATCTTCAAATGCTGCAGCAGATCACTGGGGAGAAGCTGTGTCTGATGACGATTATGATGACGACGAGGACGAGGACGATGGCGAGGATGAGGACGAGGACGAGGATGATAACGAAGACGGAGAGGAAAATAGTGGTGACGAGGCTAATCAGGAAATGGTTCAAAACGCGGGGACAAGGGCCAACAACGATCGCAAGCGTGCCGCTCCCACGGCTACCGAGCGCGCCGAGAATGGTGATGATGATGATGATGACGACGAGTCAGGTCCTGCACGCAAGCAAGCCCGACGCGACGAAAAGGATCATGGCAAAGACGAGGACAAATCATTGTACACCGTTATTGAACAAAAGCAAACGTCGGTCGGGAACGAGACGTTTGCGACCGCGTACAAATACAAACTACAATCGGGAGCAACGGACGAGGGGCAGCAGTCGAGCTCAAGTCCATCTACTAAGACTGGAAAGGAGGACGAGAAGAAGACAAACAAGACTGGAAATGCTTCCCAGGATAGGGAGGACGATGACGAGGACGACGCGGACGACCTTGAGCAGAACTTCAAGTTCTAAAGTGTGCGTTGGAAACGATCAGACTGCGCCCAAGCAGCGGCGTTGCGAAGGGCGCTCGCCCCGCAATCGCTGCTCGCAACCAAGATTGTTTGGTCGATCATCAATGTCTACCAAAATTGTTTGGCCGATCGTCAATGTCAACCAAGGTTATTTGGTCAATCGTCGTTTACTCCAACCAACCAACCAACCAATCAACCAACCAACGTTTGGTCGAATGGGAATCAATCTTCAACGTCGATGTGCTGTAACGACCGTCATCGTGCTATCCTCCATCTCTGCCAAGAGATCTTCCTCGTCGGGGTCCTCATCGGGGACAGTGCGGCGACGCGACTCGTGGATTGGAACAAGGGGAAGTAGCGCAAAAAGCAGAAGCGTGGACAGGGCTTGCACGATCGCTGTGACGAAGAAGAGGCGACCGAAGCCAGAACGGTCAATGGCCAAACCGCCGAGGAAAGCGCTTCCGCTCCAATTGAGCCGCGTAACGGAGTCAATGGAATTGAATCGTGCCCGGCGCGCCTTTTCAACGTAGTCCATGAGCACAGCCTTTCGCAGAGGCCGCGAGCTGTGCTGCACCGTACTGAGCATGTATATTCCGAGAATAGCATGCACAGAAGGTTGGGTGGCGTCTGCAAAGAATCCGAGCCCAGCGAGACTAGTGCATCCCAAAAGGCTGAGCACGATGCAGGTCTGAATGCGGCCGAGCCGTTTGGCAGCCCGACGTGATGCGAGCGAGACTGCAGTCATGAAAATGGGAAGTGCAATGTACACGAGATTCACCGCGACCGGAGACAATCCGAGCCTAATTTTGAAGAACAAGGGGAAAAACTTGACCGTCATCCCGCTCCCCAAAGCCGAGATTACGTCGGAGACAATGAGAATGGTGGGAATGTGCTGCTGACCAAGAAACCCGCCGCAGCTGCTAGGCACCACGATTCTTTGTGCGAGCAGCGGTGTTGCCCGATTCCCACGCTCATCGTCCATGACAAAGTCTTGTCTGAAATTCATTGGCAATCCGCGCGTGCCGTGGACCGCGGCGAGCGCATAGGGCTCGTCATCGTCGATCTGATCGCTCCTCTCGTTGTTGTTGATGCTGCCGCTGCTGCTGCTGCCGGACGCCACAGGGAGTGGGCCAGAGGAACGTCGCTGGTGTCGCGTTCTCCTGGCGCTCTGAAGTATCTGCCGCATCGATGATGATGATGATCGTGACGAGAACGAAGCAGGGACCGTAGAAGAATTGATGGGTGGTGTTTGGGATCGCCGCTGTTCCGCTTCGGCTTCGAGAACTTCGTCCACGAGGCGTTGGTAGTGTGCGGATGACCCACCCGGTGTGGACGGAATGTAATGGCTCTCGGACTCGTCTCCGAGCGCATAACGCTCTGAAAAGAAGAAGAGAAGGCAGATCGGTATCGTCATGAGTGACAGGCCGACCATAAACACGAGTGTAAGTCGCGCTCGCGTCCATGAATTCCCGTAATGATAAAAGAGAAAAACGCAAATGATGGGCCCCGATACGGAGCTGAGCTGAATGAGTGCAAAGCGATACGTGTTAAATTTTGAACGCTGACCCGTCTCGACGCTATCGGCAAAGAGAGTGTCGATGCAAGTCGTGGAGATGCCTTGAAAAGCCCCTTGCGCGCACAGACCAACGGTAAGGGCCCAGAAGCGATCTCGGTCCGAAAGATCCGGCACGAGCAGAGCAGCCATGGAGCATGCTGTGGCCACAAGGCCGACTGCCCCCGCCACGTGCAAGAGGCGGTCTCGCTTTTGAGTAGCGTCGGCGCCCAGTCCTGCCAGGACCGCTGTTGCAGCCATGGCAATGCCTTGGAGACCTTCGGCAAGACCGACGTCGGCTGACGAACCCGTTATTTCCCGAAGGTATACGCTCAAGGTTGTAAAGGCCCACACGCCGCGCGAAGCGCTCATGAGAAAGGCAAACAGGAGTGCCAACTGCACGTTTTGGTTGAGGCCCATCCTGTCACCCTTTTCCTGTTCTTCACCCTCACCAGCTCGTTCTTGCGTCTCGCTCACGAAGGCGGCGCGGGCGCCGAGTGTGCTGCTCCTGCTACCGCTGCCGCCGCCGCCGCCGCCGCCGCCGCCGCCGCCGCCGCCGCGCGTAGATGCTCGAGCCCCGGCAAGGCGGAGCGCCTCAGTCTCCCGTGAGCCCGAATCCCGGTTTGGCCCAGGCAAGCAAAGCAGTTCACCTCCAGTCAGTCTGTCAGTCAACGGCGTGGAACTTGTCGCTCGCTAATCAGCTGGCTAGCCGAGCGAGAAGGGAGAGGGAATCGAGCGAGACATGGAACAGGAAACATTTGCTGCGCGACTGCGTGCATCGTTTGTCAAGGATAGGCTATCAAATATGATCAGGGGTCGAGGTCGATCGATTGTTTGGTTGGCCGTCGAGGATTCAGGAACTCTTTGGAGAAATCGAGGGCCAGGAGAAATCGAGGGTCAGGTGAACGATTGGCCATCCCGGAAAGCGCGGTAACAGCAGCCAGCCACAGTCAGGACGAAAACGTATGATGTGAAAGCGAATGGACGAAACTCTCACTGCAAATTCCAACATGTCCGAGTCAAAAGAAGGAGAGGGGAATGTTGGACTCGATTGCTGGCTTGCTTGCTTGCTTGCTTGCTTGCTTGCTTGCTTGCTTGCTTGCTTGCTTGCTTGCTTGCTTGCTTGCTTGCTTGCTTGCAACTCTGTAAAGAGAAAAGCAGAAAAGAAAAAGTTGAAGAAAAAGAACGAAACGAAATGGAAACGAAAGAGAAACGAAGAAGCACGCCTTCAAGTTCCTTCCATCCCTTCTTGGCAGTTGTTGGCGCGATGATAACATCACGCCTTTGACTGCGCCGGTGTGGCCGCGGATGGCGAGGAGCGGATGCAGCAACTACCTGCGCAGCAAGACGGCATGGACAACGAAAGTTCCGATTGCGAATTCCGAGCCCGTTTGTCCGTCGGAGGATTCTTGGACCATGTGACGACACCTGCGCAGAAAGAAAGAATACTGCTGAGGAATCCAAGAACGATTCCATAATTGCCTCCATAGCCAAAGTTTCCAAAAAGAGCCTGAGCAAGAAGCCAGTACGACAGCAAGGTCCATGAGGCCATGATCGAATCGACATTCGACGTCAAGCTGGCGAGCATGGAGATGATGCCCATGAGAAGGGGCGTGAGAAGGTCAAAGAAGACGCTTGGTCGAAGACTGAAGAAAGAACCCCAATCGTCGCTGCCAACGAGCGTGTTGATGCTGTAGGTTGTGTCCAGGACCGTGACGTCAGTGTCGGTGCGCTCGATCCAAATGAGGCCCGGTCCAACGCAGGAGAGCTGAGACTCAAAGTTAGTCAGAGGATAGCCATCCTCGCAGATGGTGGGGAGACGGTCAATGACGACAATCACGCCGAGAATCACCGTCAAAAAGCCAACAAGCGGCATGCCGTAAATGACAATGGACGAGAAAACTTGCGTTACGGGGGATGGAGTGCATTCCGAGAGGCGATCGGGCGCGCGAAGCGTCATGCGCGTCGAAGGGGACTGTCCGTTGCGAAAGAGAACTTCAATGAGGAGCGCCAGCGCAGCAATGAAAACGAGAAAGAAACCCACCATAATGCCCATGTTTCCGGCGTAGCCAAAGGACCCATAGAGCGCAACGAAAATGAGCCAAAGAAAAAGACGGAACCACGTGTGCGCGATGGCCTCGATGATCCAACCTGGCTCGGCAAAGTGAATTGAAATGGTCGCCAGCCCGAGGATCAGAGGGCTCCAGTGCAGCAGGAATGGGTCTGGCACGAACGTGAAGACATTTCGCCATTGGCCATTGACGTCGGCCACCGGACTCTCGGCTTGGTCAGTATTCCATCGCAAGGAGGGGCCGATGCACTCGTAGCTGGACGTGCCTGCTGCCATTGCAGGCGTCTCTGTGCATGTTTCCTCAAGGATTTTGAAGAGGTGGACAAGGCCAACCAGGGCGACCAGGACGCCTGCGAGCAGCGTCGCGCCACGCCCCACGGATCCTAGGTTCAACATGTTCGCGAGCGCGTCCAGTACAAGCAATCGTGTTGGGGGTCTGGCCATGGTTTGGCTGGGTCCTGTGCAGTCCCCTCTTCGCGTTCGTCGATTATACCTTCCTTCCTCACTGACACTGGCGACTGAGAGGGAGGGGGCTCGCCCACTCTTTCCGCCAAATTTGTGGGTTTGTCGATGGTGATCGATCGATTCTCATTCTCTGCCACTGATCGCGTGCGTCTGTTTACGGGCCACTGCCGCTGCGCGGCCCGGCCACTCGTGATCTGACAAGTGGTACTAGGCCTGGGGGAGGGGGGCTCGTGCTACTTGCGCACACCCAGTTGAGCGAACCACTACGGCTCGCTCGTCTGTCATGTCCTGCCAACGGTTCTATTGCAAAGAGTGTGTGATGCTCCCACGTGCGGGTGAGTGCCAACTTGAAGTTCAACTTGCTGACGCAGCACAGCCGCGCAAGGAATTCAATTCCAACGAGGGATACGGGGGAGAGGAAGGCTCGAAGCGAGCGTGCGCGGTAGCGCTTTGTATACCTATTCACGCGCAACCGAGCAGAGCAAATACGTGGTTGCAGAAAGTATGGCTACGAGCGGTCCATGGCCACGCGGATTCGTAGATGACGAGGACAACGAGGACGCAGCGCGAATCCACGTCGCAGCACGCTTCCGTCCACGTCTCGGCAAAAGCTTTGCGGAAAAGGCCCAATCCCGATGGAGACGTGAACAAAGCCTTTCCCTGATTCATGACGGACAACGCCGCTTCCTTTTCGACCATGTCTTTGGCTCGACCCATTGCAATGCAGAGGTTTCGAGCAAAGTTGGTGTTCGCATTGTTGAAAAGGTGCTCGACGGCTACAATGGTACCATTTTTGCCTACGGCCAGTCCGGCTCTGGCAAGACCCACACCATGAGTGCCTCCGGCGGCCTCGTCGAATTCTGCGTCATGGCCCTCTTTAGTGGAGTTGCCCGTCTCAAGGCGGCTTCGCACATTTGCGTTTCTTCGTGGGAGGTCCACAATGAACGGATCATTGATCTCTTTGCTGACGAGAGCTCGCACGAAGGGGACGAGGGAGATGAAGACTTGCGTGGTGCAACGCGCGACCAAACGCTTCGCATTCGCGGCGACGACTGCATTAAAGGATCTCCCACCATTGAAGGTCTCCAGGAGTTTCAAGTACACTCATCTCGAGAAACACTTGGCCTTCTGGCGAGTGCTGACGCACGCCGTCACTGGCGGGAAACCTCGTCGGGTCCACGGTCGTCCCGCTCCCATACTTTTGTACGACTCTCTGTTCATGAGCCTGCGCCAGAGGGAGGTGCGCCTTCAGCGTCGAGTCTTTTGCTAGTGGATCTGGCAGCCTCCGAGCGCTCGGGACAAGCGGAAGGTGAGGCGCTTCTCGAAGGTAGTCACATGAACCGCTCGCTTTTGGCCTTGCGCGAAGTGGTGTCTTCGCTCACGGCGTCGCAATTGCAGCAGCAATATGTCCCGTACAGAAATTCTCTCCTCACTCGCATTTTGCGTCAAAGCTTGGGTGGAAATGCATTCACCTCTATTATTTGCACGGCTTCAGATGCCGCAGAAGACGACCTTGAGACCGAAACGACTCTTGTTTTTGGATCTTTGTGCAGACGCATCTCGACTGCTCCAGTTCGAACTCGGGAGGACACTGACAGTCTTCCTCTTCCCTTTCGTCATCAGGAAGTTCGCGCCAACAACGTGTGTGAGGAGGAGGACGAAGAAGAAGAAGAAGAAGAAGAAGCCAAGGCAACGAGCGAAGGTCGAAACGCTGCTCGTCGTAGGGCCAAATCGGCCAGGCAAACGTCGAGTCTACGGGCTGCTCGCAGCCAAGATTTGCAAGAAGGAGAAGGCAATTCAGAGATCTCAGAGGGCGAACTCGCTTATTCGAGCGACAACAGTGACAGAAGTGACGCACGTCTTGTCGCACGAGGCGAAGATGACGAAGGGGAACAAGGGGACGACGAGGAAAGTCTGAGCAGTCAGGAGGCCACCGAAAGGCCCGTCGGAGGGAAACAGAGACGCGAATCGATATTTAGCGTAGAACCCCACGCTGATGCAGACCATCGTCTGCAAGACATCAAATCATGGGAACGCGAAATGCGTCAATGGTATGTGGACTCGGTCGAGTACAATGAAGAGACGCAGGAGCGCGCGCAGCTTGTGGAGGCTGCTGCCGTTCGCGTGGACAAAGAACGGCGAGATCGTGCAATGAGTCTTGCGCGACGAGAGGCAGTCTTTGTCGCAGACATGCGTCGCCGCCGCTCGGAGCTTGACAGCATGAAAATGCAGCTCGAGCGCGCCGAGCAGGACGTTCTCACGCGACGTGAAACACTCTTGCTGCGCGAGAACGCCGCTCGTGCGCTCGAGCATTCTCTTCAGCGCTGGCAAGCGAGGCTCGAGGCAAAGGAAACAGACATTGAGACCCTTCAGGCGAAAGTCGCCGCGCTGGGGCAGGAACGAGATGAAGCACGGGCTGCGCTCGAGCTTGAAAAGCAGCGTGCGACAGCTCCAAGCAAGGCACGCCGCAAGTCGGCGCCTGCGCTTGGCATCGTTTCATTTGGCTTTGATGATGAGCTCGACGAAATCGCGTCCCTCCCCTTGAGCGACATGTCTCCTACCTGTGCAATCGGTGCGTCGTCACCGCATCGGGCAGGTTCTGGGACAACAACGATCAGGGTTCCATGCAAGCTTCCCGAAGATGAAGAGGAAGTCATCGCAAGAATGGGGCAAGGAAAGAAGAAGAAGCAGACTCTGTCGCCTTCTTCGACAGAGACGTACGGCGATAGCACCCGAGGTGTGCAAGACAGCGTCAAAGAAGCGGAGGAACATGTTGAGCAAGACAACAATGATGTTGAAGATGGTGGCGCGAGTGAGGAGGACAGTAATCTAGGCATCGAAGATGATGTTCAAAGTCAGGAGGCGGAATCAACGTTTCACAGTCCTGGCCCTCGTCCCGTTACACTTCAGAGAAGCAAAAAAGGTTCATGTGTGTGCGGCGCGCGACGGGACTCGAACAGTAACGGCGAAAAGCGCGTCACATGCGTTGGGTGCTGGCCTGGCGCTGGAGACAGAAGCGGGGTAGAAAGACTTGGAGAAGTAGAAGAGGAAGAAGAAGAAGAAGAAGAAGAAGAAGAAGAAGAAGGAGAAGAAGAAGAAGAAAGAGAAGACGAAGACATAGGCAACGACGAAGAAGAAGGAGGTGAAGGTCAACGAGAAAGTGAAGAAGAAAAGGATTTTGGAGGAGACATGAGGGACATTTTGTGCGGGCTCACAGAAATGTCGAGTTTGTCATCGACGATGGCCTCTGACAGACGTATTACCGAACAAGCCATTATGCGACTCGCGCAGGTCCTTGGTAAGATTCTTCTCATCGTTGTCCCCGTCCTCGCGCACGATTCAGAAAGTATCGGCAGTTGCAGCAGTGGAAGATCGACGCCTGGCTCATCGGCGTCGCCCCTCCGCGACTTGCCATACAAGCGAAGGTTGTTACGCAGACATTTGTCGGAAGCACGTCAGATTCTCATTGGAGTCTGCCGTAGGCGCGAGCTTCTAATGCAAGAAAGTCCTCGACACGCGAGACAATCTGGCACGTTTCATATGGCTCAACAACAGTCTTGACGATTGCGAGTGCGAGAAGAGGAACGCGAATCGACTCGTTGCATCTCAGTCGACGAAGTGCGCGGATGTACCACGACGATGGTAGCACTCAAGGCTGCGCATGATCTCGAAGAGAGAGAGAGTGATCACGAGGATGCAGTTGTCTTCCACACAGCCTCTACAAAGGCAGGTCCCTCGAGCGCCTGCACACGTGCCTTGAGGATGTCAGCGTCATCGCTGTCGAGAACGTCGCAGCGACGCTGGATGACAATCGGTCCGCCATCCAGCTCGGTCGTGACGAGATGAACCGTGCATCCCGTCTGCTTTTTCCCGGCGTCGATGACTTCCTGGTGAACGTTGAGGTCCATTCCACCTGCAAATTCAGGCAAGAGAGATGGGTGCACGTTGAGACACTTGTCTTGCCAGCGCGCCACAAACTCGTCCGAGAGGATGCGCATGTAACCAATGAGAAGGACCAAGTCAACCTTGTGCTCCTCGAGCGTTCCCGTGACGAGAGCGTCAAACTCTGTCCGAGACTTTAGTCCCTTCATGCCATGGCGCACTGCAGGAATGCCATGGTTCCGTGCCCTTTGTAAAATGTATGCATCAGTTTTGTTTGAAACCACAACAGATATCTCCGCGTTGATCCAGCCCTGGGCGATGGCGTCAATGAGGTATTGCATGTCGGTGCCCCGGGTCGAGCCGAGCACGCCGAGGCGAACGGGCGCCGCGCCGTCGTCTGAGGCTGGGGTTTTCCAGAGAGCAGAGCCCGCGCTGAGCAGAGACTGCCTTGCCGCCGCGTCCAGCACCGTGAACGGGTCTGCATCGAGCGAGGCGCAAAGGCTCTCGACGTCAGCCTCAACAATGCAGCCGGGGACCTGGACGAGACGCGGGCCACCAGCAGTAAGGGCGAGCTCGAGGGCGAGAAACCCGGTGAGCGGCGTCCCGGCCTTTTGCGCAGCTTCGACAAGCGGGCCAAAAACGTTGATTGCCAGAAAGGAGGCCAGCGTGGCATTGTGCAGGCCCTTCGGCGAGACAGAGACGGTGCAACCGTCGGAAATTGCGATTGCCCGAACAATACCGCCCAGTACAGCCTCCATGCTCTCAGCCTCGGAAATGCAGGGCACGTCCGCCTTGGAAGCAGCAAAATCAAGCCATCGTGTCTCTGTGCTGACTTGGGCATTACTTTGCTGATGCGAAGAATACTGCCCAAAGCAAGGGATTCCAGCACGTTCAAGGGCCTCGGTACAGGCAGCGTGAGCGAGCGTGCAAGCGAGGGTACAGTTTTCATTCTGCGCGATGTCGAGCACTTTTGCGGTGGAGAGCTCGGAGTCTTGGTTGCGATGTGTCTTGAGCTTGCTCGCGTGTTTTTCCGAATCTCCCAACGAAGATGCCGAGCCTTCAAAACCTCCTTGGGAGATGACGAGGTGCACGGCGGAAACGCGGGGCGACTCGCAGAGCTTTTCTGCAAGCGCCGGGCTGTCGAGAACAAGAACAGAGTGGCCTTGGCTACTCAGCCAGTCTGGATGCTGGACAACGGCGGCTTCATCAACAGCATGTAGCTTGCGGATGGCATGGCGCGCGAGAAATTTACGCTGCGCCCCCTCCAGGGCAGAAACGCCTCGAATCAGCAAAGGATAGTGGTCCGGGTTACAGAGAGGAACCACGTTATCAGTGTCGAGAGCGGCGGAGCGCAGGAGCTCTGCAAGAGCCTGCTGTTCAGGCGTCCGTGCTGCTTTCGGCGACGTAGCAAGGTCGACAACCACGCAGACGACCTTGTCTCCAGCGCCGAGACCGAGGTTGGAGCTGGAGAACACGTGCCTGTGCGGCACCTTGGCGGTGGAGAGGGCCTCGTGCGCCTGGATGGTCACGGTCACGAGCTTGAGCGCCTGCTCTTCGCCCCAGGGTCGCGCCAGTCGCGCGCACAGGTCTGCCAGCGCCTCGTGCGGCTGGGCGCTCCCGACGACCGCGACCTTGGACATCTTTCCCTTTTTCTTGCTTTCTTGCTTTCCTTCCTTCCCGCCGAAAGAGACCGCCGCGTTAGACCCGCGCTGCGACCGGGCCTCGTCTATCTACGCCACGACTGCCTCTGCGCGTCGCCGCGCGTCGTGCCGAGCCGAGTCTGCGTCGCGAGAGCGCGAGAGCGAGCGGATCGCGGGCGGCCTCGCAGAGCAACGACAACCTGCAGGCGGGGCGGGCGGTTGGTCGAAGGCGAGGTGAAACTAGTCGCGACTAGTTTGGCAAACTGCGCGACGCGCGCGCTGTTCCCGGGCGCGCGGCGCGGGTCTGACCGAGGCTGGACGCGCTACTAGCGGAAGGGGGCCGGCGCGGAGACTTGTAGACGGGCTGCACCGCGCCGCGTGCGCGCGTGCACGCGCCGGCGACGAGCGCTGCGCCGGGCGACTCCCCGACCGCGGCATGGAGAAGGCAAGCAGGCAAGCAAGCAGTGCGAGCAGTGCGAGCAGTGGCAGCTGTGGCTGCAGGCAAGCAAGCCGGCGAGCAAACACGCATCGGAGCTGCAGCTGCTCGGGGGAGACGAGCGACGCCACCCAGCTGGAGCGGCGAGCGCTGCGCGAGACGTGGAGAGAGGGAGGCAGGGAGGCAGGAAAGGAGGGCACGCGGTCCATTCATCACGTCCTGTCCCCATTGCGTCATAACCCACCACTTAGGTCCTTTGGTCGAGCGCACTCGCTCGCTCGCTCGCACTCTCGCCCTCTCGCTCTAAGCACGTGAGAGAGGTCAGCCTTGCAAGAAGGGCAACGCAGAGCAAAGCAGCAGCAGCAGCAGCAGCAGCAGAAGGAAAGGAAGAAAGGAGAAAGGCGCGGAGTTCGAAGGACCGCCAGAGAAAATGTCGTCTCACAATCGTGGCTTCGCGGCCTCGACGGGGCGGTCGCTGGCCATGACGATCGCATCGGAAATCGGAGACGAGACCTTCATCATGGCTGCCATCCTCGCAATGCGGCACCCCCGCTCCATCATCTTGGCCGCTTCGTTGTCGGCGCTGTGGCTCATGACAATGCTCTCGGCCACCTTTGGCTTCGTGCTTCCGCACTTGCTGTCTCCAGAGCTGACCTCGCGCGTTGCGACGGTTCTGTACTTTGCGTTCTCCGCTCGCCTCTTGTGGATCGGTCTGCACAGCTCCGATGATGTGCTCGAGGAGATTGAGGAGGTGGAGAAGGGCTTGAACGCCTTGGCCGAGACCGAAGAGGCTTCCGACGACAACAACAGCGAAGAGCAGGCCGCGCGCACCTCACTGCAGTCGTCCGCCTCGCGTCGTAGCTCGCGCCGTAGCTCGCGCAGAAACTCGCGTCGCAGCTCGCGCCGTAGCAGTTCTGTTGCTTCTGTTGCAGAGGCCGTCGTTGAAACGAAGAAGCGCACGTCGATGCGACGCATGGAGGTCACAGCGCCCGAAGATGAAACCTTTGTGGGCACTCTTCTCGTTCAAGCGAACCAGGTCTGGGAAGACGCGTATGCTCTTCTGGAGCCTAGCTTTGAGGAAGTTTACGCGGCAGCAGAGCCCATGCTCAAGGAGGTGCGGCACTCTTTTCGCCCGGCGCTCAAGGAAGCTCGCAAGTGGCTGACACCGACGTTTGTAGAGACCTTTATCATTGTCTTTCTCGCCGAGTGGGGTGATCGCAGTCAGATTTCCACGATCACGCTCGCCTCGGATGCGTCCCCGCTAGGCGTCACGCTAGGTGGCATGATTGGACACGCCATTTGCTCGTCCATTGCGGTTTGGGGTGGACGCCTGCTTGCTTCTCAGATCAGCCAACGCACGGTGGCTCTTTCGGGCTCGTTCGTGTTTTTTGTCTTTGGCATTTTGAACATTGCAAAACTCGTGTGAAGTATGTAAGTGAGAACCATATAGGCCTACATCGAAGTTATAAAGAAAGGGACAAATTTAGAGTGCTCCCCGAACCGTGATTCAATCCTCCTGATCCTAACATCAGAACTTGGGCAATGTGAAACAATTCGACTTGGGTGAAGGTGAATTTACTCAAGCCAGCCGAGCTACCGCGGCTTCTTTTGTGAACATTTGCTCGGATATTTTTTCCCGTCCGAGTCTTGACTTCCTTCATTCACCGCCATTTTTCACTTCCCTCTCCCCACTCAACAAGAACAAAAATTAAAAAAAAACAGCAAGTTCTCTTACGATTTCGCTTCCATGACTGTGGCCGAGGCCTCACGGCCATCCTCCTCGTCAGCTTCTTCTTCAAGGTCCGCAGAGTCATCAGCGTCTCCGGCCTTTTGCTCGCCCGGATCTCTGTGTGGCTGACGTGCAGAATGCTTTTTCGAGGACCCACGAGCGTCCTCTTCCCTTCCGCGGGCACGCTCGACCTCGTCAGAATCCTCTTTGTCACCTTCCTCGTCTTGGTCTTCGTCGTCGTCGTCGTCATCATCATCATCTTGAGGCTTTTCCGAATACTGAACCTTGATGGCCTTGAGTTCCTTTGTCTCTTCATCGGTGAGCGCCTCTTGTGACGTCCAGCGCTTTTCGTACAGCTGGACGAGTTTGGCAAGTTGCGGGTCACGTGCTGCGAGCTCCTTGGCGCGCTCCCAGCGGAAAAGACGAGCATTCATTTTAATTGCGCGATACAAGAGCGGCGGGTTTGCGTGAAGTAGAATCTGCTCGGCAGACGCAAGATCACGGCGATAAAGCGCGAGCTCGGCCATGCGTACTTTTTCTGACTCGACCTCTTTGAGATAAAGGATAAAGTTGAGCTTGGCGACATGTTCAGTTGCCGCAAGCGCAATCTCGGCCGTATCCAGATGAGTCATTCTAATGGCCATACCGGCGAGAATGGCCCAGAGAAATTTTTGGTTGACAAAGCGGCAGAGACGAATCGCGTCTTCCCACTTGCGCTCCTCAGCAACGAGCTTGTGCAAGAGCGATGGATACCGACTTACGCTGCTTGTCACGAGCGAGCCATTTTGTGTGCGCACCGTGACAAGAGTCTCGGTGAATGACACGATTTGGGGCTGCTTGGCTGCGAGCACCGGCGTCTCTTCCTCTGTGCTCGTGTCGGCAAGAAGATCCGGGTCAATCCAGACAATTTGAGGATAGTACCAAACGACCATCTTGTTCCCTCCATCCGTACAGGCCACAAGAGCGTCTGACTCATCGTTGACAGCAATACTCTGCACCATAGTCACGGGGAGCTTGAAGGTCTTGCGTCCATTGCAGTGCACAAAGAGGTCGCCGTTGCGGTCAACAAAGGCGAGCATATCAGTCTCATGTTTGCAGAGCGCAATCTGAACGATTTCCAGCTTGTGTTGAATGACACCAATCGCTTGCTGGCGCGCCGTGTCAACGAGGCGGACAGACGTGCGATTGTTCTCGAGAATCGCCAACACTTTGTCGTTGAGAGCCACTGTTGATCTGTCGAGGCCTTGCACGACAATTCCATTGAGCGCTTGAGGCCCGCAGACGCGTCGTCCCTCGTACGTGAAGACAGTCCAGGCTGCGAGAAAGGTCTTGGAGCTCTGCAAAAGGAGAGCGGACCGCGTGTGTGGAACGTCCACAATCTGGGGCGTGCCGAGGTTACTCAGAGCATAAATGTGAACCTGCGGTGTGGCACAATGCACGACAAGAAAACCAAATTCCATGCTGACATCGAGGACGCGATCGCGAAAGACAATGGACTCTGTGGTGTCCTCGAGGGTATTTTGCACCTCGATTTGCTTTGCGTCCTTGAGAACCACGTGGAAATGCTTCCATTCGAGCGAGCGGTTGGCCACCTGCGCGACGAGCACAGCCCGGCTTGCACAGGCGCCACCCAGCATGGTTCCGTCTTGACTCCATGCAAGTGATAGAACCGAGCCTGCGTGGCGCAGGTCCTCACGAGCGTGTGTCCATCCGGTCTTGTCGCAGATCTTGAGCACGTCATACGAGCCGACAGCGAAAGCACTGCCATTTGGACTCCAGCTGATGCTTGTGACGACATGCTCCATGGGCTGGCTCTGGAAAAGTTGCCGGCCGAAGGCATCCCAGACGCGGTATCGCCGGTCCTCACCACCCGAAACGATGAGGTTGTTGACTGGGTTCCAGTCGACCGCAAGAACAGTGGCGTCGTGTGCTTTCCATTGCATGCGCTTGCGCTCACGCTGCTCGATGGTGAGCATCTTGCCCGCACTAAAGAGGAGCTCGTCTTGTCGACCCCAGCACAGGCCGTAGACGGGAAAACCTGTCGTAGCCACTGTGTTGCGCAGCATGCCCACTCGACTCCAAATTTTCACGGTGCCGTCCTCTCCTCCGGTTGCGAGCGCCGACCCATCGAGATTCCACTGGATGGAGATAGCAGCACCTGTATTGTAGCTTTGTACGCGCTTCTCTTCGCGGCCTGTACTACCATGCAAGATTCGGAATGAGCCGTCGCTGCAGCAGACTGCCAAGGTGTCGCTGGTTTGCTTTTCGTTGAGACTGGGGCACCAGCTCATTTTGGTAACGAAGCCATCGGTGTCGCCCACAACGGTCTCGGTCGTGAGATCGTCGCCGTGCACGCGCTTGATCGTTTGGTCATCCGCGCTCGTGAGAAGCTCATCACCCGAGGGTGTCCAGGCGCAGCTCGTAACGAGTTCCTTGTGCTGCTCGCGCAGCAATCGGCAAGACACGCGCATCTTGGACGACTCGGGGTGTTCTTTTCAGATTGCACGCGATGACGGTGCTCTATCAGCGAACCCAGGCGCGCGCACGCAGGCTTGTGTGTCTGCCTTGTCGCCTTCTTTTGAGCAAAGAAAAGTACTCGTGGCCCTCCCTCTACTCTCCCAAGTACGCCCGCGCGCGCGTACAAACTGCGAGCTGCTGTTTGTTGCGCGAGAACCTCGCTTGAAGCGCCTGCCTTCGAGCAGGCTCAACTCGCGCCTGCGCTCGAGGGTTTGGACAGGCCAAGCTCGCGTTCACGCTTCGCTCTTACTTTTCTGCTATAAGCTTAAGCCAATAGGCAGGCGGGCAGATAGACAGACAGAAAAACAAGACAGCCCACGCTTGCCAAAACAAATTACCGTTACGCTCAATTTGGGTTCCGCTCATTTTGGACTCTGAGGCAGAGGGAGACAGTAGTGGCAAACGAAGAGCAGTAAATTAATGTTAAAAAAGGAGGGCGGACCTGAGATCTGATTGACCAGGGAGATGAGGATTAATCGGAAGCACTGAGCTTGCCCTTTTTGGTTTCAACGTTCCTGTCGAGCAATCCCGGCCAAGATGCTTTCGTATGCTTGGTGATGAGCGCCTCTGTGAACTTTGGTCCCCACATCGAATAGTACCTAAATTTAGACTTGGTCGCAGTCATGACACTCTTGTTAAACTGCGGCGTCTTGCTCAAAATGCTTGCGCACAAATGCAAGCAGTGCTGCAAGGTCCTCGTCTGGAACCCCGGTTGCGATGGCTCGTCCAGAAACAAGGAGCTAACAGTCTGGCGTGACACAGCACATGCTTCCATCCCGTAGTATGTAGTATGTTGATATGCGACTGAGCCTCAGTAGCAGCGCGTACGGACCTGCTCAGGCACGTTTTGCACGTGAAGTGGTCATCAGTGGAAGAGACGCGCTCACTAACCGGGTAATTGTCGAAGCAAATGGCACGAGGCCGCTTACACGGGCTCAACCTTCAACGCCTCATGACGCAAGGCCTCGTGACGCAAGGCCTCGAGCGCAGTGGGTCGCTGTGTTGGATCTGCAGACTGCAGGGACGAAATGAGCGACTGCATAGCGTCGGGTGTTCCCGAGCCCTCATAGAGGTCCCCGAGGACCATGCCGCGGAGAACAGATCTACAGCAGACTCTGCTTCATTGAGACATCCGCTGCAAAGCTCAGGGGCCATATATTTCAAGGTGGCTTGCACAGGCTGTGCCAAGGTCACATTGTACAATGGAGCACCACCAATGTCGCCGAGAACGGGTAAAAGGCCTCGAGTGAGAAAAACATTCTCTGGCTTGAGGTCACAATGCACCAAGCTTTGCGAGTGCAAGTCGTGGAGGCCGGACAAAAGACCGATTGCGATGCGTCTGCGCATCGCAAGGTCTGCATGCGGGTTGTCGCGGATCCAGATGGCAAGGTTGCCACCCGAATAGAACGGCATCAAAGCGCATCCCTGATGCGCGTCTTGCATAAAGACGCCTTGGATACGCACGATGTTGTCTGATTTGATCTGAGCAAGCGCTGCGACTTGGTGATAAAAACGACTGCTCCACTCTTCGTCGGCGAGATGAAAGGTTTTGAGCACAAATTCTCGGTCGTTGAGATCGCGCACTTTGAGCACGGTCTTGCCGGGCTTGGACGCAAGCTTTTCGAGGGTCTCAAAGTCTTCACGCTTTGCATTCGTCAACCATAGACCCAGCTTTGACAGCTTCAACCGTGCTCCATCGTCGCTCACACCCAGGCGCTTCAGCCACTCTTGATCCCGGAGCAGCTCAGGGTAGTGCTCTTCCGCATGCCTCAGCACCCGTGCGCGCTTATTGCGCAGCTCGCTGTCCATCTTGTAAACACTCTTAATCTGAGCAAGCTCTTGCTTGAGGCCAGGAATTTTGGTCTGCGCTTCGGCATCTCCGTCATTGGCATCCTCGCGGATTCGCTCGAGGTCGCGCTCGAGATCTTCTCGTTTTCTTTTATTCTGACGAAAGTTCTTCATCAATTCCGTTACCTGTGACGTGTCCGGCGCCGAGAGTCCGGGAACGTGACGGGAAAGAGAACTCGACAAGTCTTTTACGGCCTTTTGTAAGCGCGAGACTTTGTTCTCCACTGTGCAAGTGTAGAACGATATGGTGTTGGCCAACGCACGCCGCACCTCCTCCAGCGGGGCGTCTGTCATGGGATCGACGTTCGCTAAGGTGCCGAGCTCCGCTTTCAGTGCTTGCTGTACGTTTTGTAGCTCCATCGCGACATGCCTTGTCTTGTCGGGATGTCTAAACGTCATCAAGAATGTCGCTTGGATACCGAGGCGCTTGGCGCTCTCTTCCAAAGCATCGATGGCTTTCTTAGTGCGCTTACGCGCAGCGCTCGTGTCGTGCCGAGCCTCCCAGGCCTCAACAGCCTCTGCCGCGTCTCGCGTTGCTTCCTGCACTTGGTCAAAGGTGACTGGTGCGATAGCATTGTCAACGACCGCAGATACTTTCGGAATTTCCTTCCGCAGACTGTGGCAATATTCCACCACGGCCTTGGTTCCTGGGTCCGCTTGTATCTTTTCCAGCTGATCTTCGACATCCCCTGACAAGGCATTACGAATACCCGCGACAAGGTCACGTCGGGTTTTATCTCGTTCAGAAATCTTGTTCAAGTCTGTTTTGACAGCCTTTTGGAGCGCAATCAGCTCTTGCTCCTTTTCGCGAAGACTGCTTTGCTGCTCGTCAAAATCTACAAGAGATGCGACCGGGTCCTTGCGCGAAAGCTGCTCGGCAAAGAAGTCAGTCAGACGCGGATGTAAAATAGCTTTCCCTTTCTTGGGCTTTGTCCTTGCAAGCGAGATCTTTTGCGCGAGTGCTTCGATATTGATTGTTTGCCCAGAATACGCAAACAATAGGAGCAACTCGCGGCGATCTGGCGCACTTGATATCCCTAGTTGCTCAAGACGAGCAGAAGTGAGACTGTGGGCGTCTCCCAGCGTTCGAACACCCTCATCGAAGAGCTTGACGACCCTCACTCGCAGTGCGTTGCTGTCGAAATGTTCCAGCGGTAGCGAACTTATGAAAGAAAGAAAAGCGGACAACTCCATGCGATTCTTGGAAGAAACATGCGCAAGAGCCATCTCAATCCCGAGGGAGTCGCTCGAAAGACCTGCGCCATGCTCAAAGAGAAGCTTTGCAAAAGTCAAACTGTCATCTTCCCTGAAGAATCTGCATGCATAGATCATTGGGGTGAGGCCCAGTTTGTCACGCGCGTCGATCTGTGCCCCGTCCCCCACGAGCTCTTTTGCCCTTGCAAGGTTGTCCTTCATGCATGCACGCATAAGAGGCGTCTGGCTCTTTTGGTACAAATCTTGAGCGCTGTCGAAAATGGTATCGGGCTCTGTGTCTTCATTGCTGAGAGTTTATACAAGAACGAACGTCAGAACAAAAAAGGCGGCGCAGACTCCATCGTTTCTGTGTAACTTACTCTTGCGAAAGCAATGACGCCGCCATGACGCTCCGCGACTGCTGCGACCTACCCTGCACACCCCGCGCTACCTCTAACATCGTCGTGAACTCCAGGAACGCAACGGCGTCGGCGAGATTTCTTCTCTTGGCCAGCGCCAGCGCGTCCTTGCCTTCATCATTTTTCAGATTTAGATCGGCGCCCGCCGCGCAGCAGAGCTTGAGGCTGCGCAGGAGACCCGCCGCGGTGTGATGCGGTTTAGATGGCGGCTGACTTGCCAGCATGAGCGCAGTCCATCCATCGGGTTGCTGCAGGTCGAGGTTGGCGCCGCGCTGGATCAGCAACTGGGCCGTCTCGGGCTGGTGGTAGTTGCACGCGCACATGAGCGCGGTCCATCCCTTGACGTCCTGCAGGTCGAGGTAGACGCCTCGCTCGATGAGCACCTGGGCCGTGCCGGGCTGGTCGTGGCGGCACGCGAACATGAGCGCGGACGTTTTATCATTGTTCTGCAGGTCGAGCTTGGCGCCCTGCTCGATGAGCAACTGGGCCGTGTCGGGCTGGTCGTGGCGGCACGCGATCATGAGCGCGGTCCATCCAGCGTCGGTCTGTAGGTCGAGCTTGGCGCCCTGCTCGATGAGCAACTGGGCCGTGTCGGGCTGGCCGTAGCGGCACGCGATCATGAGCGCGGTCCATCCAGCGTTGGTCTGCAGGTCGAGGTTGGCGCCTTGCTCAACGAGCCATCGCGCGATGGCGGGCTGGCCCCCGGAGTCTGCATGAAGGGCCCACATGAGCGGCGAGTGCTTTCTCGACGTCACCGTCGCGTTGAGCAGGGCGAGGTCGTCCTGCACGGCGCGCTGCACGCCGGCGACGTCGCCGTTCGTGATGAGGCCGCGCAAGCTCTTGGTGCGCGCGCGCGACGCCATTGGCGTGGGCGAGGCGCGCGGGTCTGGCTCGAGGGCGGCGGCCGGGACGGGGTGGAGAGGACGAGGGAGACGGAGACGAAGACAGAAACGGAGTGAAGGTTTTGCCGCAGCGCCTGGCGGCGAGGCCGGGCGAGGAAGACAAGAGCGGCTCGAAAGCGGCGCGAGAGTGCCTTGGGAGCGCCTGGAGATGGATGGAAGTCGCAGGATCGTCACAGTGGCGGCCAGAGGAGGGCGGGAGGAGGCGCCGCGGCCCGTGGGTCGTAGAGAGGGCGTTGACGAATGCTGCCAAGCCGCTCCAGAGACGCTGCTTCGCTCTGTGTCTGGGCAACAGAGCGTGCGTGCAGCGTTGGTCAATGCAGTCGGACTGCCTGGCGAGAAGACCATGAGTCCAGTTTGAAAGTAGGTCAGTCAGCCCCGAGACTCGGTCAGCTCTGACTAAAAGTCCAAGTTCATATCGTTATCATCGTGCACGTCTGTCCCACTGTCCGCTGCTGCGGCCTTGTCAGTCAGGACGTGGGGCTACGCTCGTACCGTACGCGGACCTACCTGCCCATCCGATCTGCAGCCTGATCGAAGGACCGCGAATTTGGCGGCAATGAGCGATGGACGGATGAAAGGGAAAAGGCGCGAATAGCAACCCCGTCAACGTTTACTTGCTGCAACACATTCGCTGGAGCATTCGGAACCGAGAATAGAGCGGCCATGAGGAATCTATACGACGGCCTCTATTCTTGAGAGCATTTTGCTGCAAGCGCTTTAGATAAGCCCAGTATAGACGTAGGCCAAGGATTTACTACGCCTGATAAAATCTAACCGAAGGCCTACGTCTATCAACAAAACTGTGCATAGGACTGAGCTAGGCCATACTCGCATTCTTTGGGTCTTACGCACATTCAGCCTTGCAGCTCAACAGCATGGGAAGTCAATTTTTCATTTGAAATGGGTGATTCTGCAATTGCGAATGCGCTGAGTTTCACTTGCCGCTCTGGCTGTTTATTTTCCATTCGGGCTGTTGGACATTGGCAAGTTACTGCTGCGGAGTTAGACTGCGGCATTTTGAGAGTAATGCTTGCTTTTTTATAAAATTTGTTGTCAAAATTCGACTTGAGTGCTCTTCTTGAATGGAACTTGTTTGCCAGCGTCCTCGCACGAGCTCTTTTTCTCCTCTGCATCGCGCGGGAAGAATTTCCGCATGTTTGCCGTGGAGCTGAGCGCATTAAGTTCATCGTTCCTAACCCGTCTGCTCAAACGCAAAAAACCTGCAAACATCGCACCCCCCAATCTCGTCTCTTGAAATCTGCAAAGATCTTATACTGCGTCTCCGCTTACGGAGGACAAAGAAAAATAGCATCCTCTGGTTCAGTTGACAAACTTGCTGATTAATTTTAAATGTCTGGCGTCTTCCAACGAGGAGAAGAAAGGAAGCCCATTCGGGGAGCTTGTTCTCTTCAACGCGCTGGAGTCGGACTTGTTGCACACGTTACTAATCTAGTCTAGAACCTTGAAAGAATGGTAGAAACGCATCCAAACTCCTTCTCAAGCTCTTTTTTACTAAAGGCTACACGTCCGTTGGTACTTTATTGAGCTGACTGCATGCAAAGCATGGTCACAATATAAGTCGACAAATTTTAGAATGAATTTTGTTGTATTTTACATATTTATACTTATGCAGCAAAATGTAACAAATTATTGATAAATTATGCTGGTTATACAATATTAATATGTTTTAGAGTTTATAAACGCAAATTTGTAATTTCATAGATTATATCTTTCAATATTAATTATGATTTAAGTGTTTTATTTTGTATCTAAATTGATATATTTATATAAATTTGTAAGAAAAGTGTAAGATTG